>WIPJ01001848.1:69991-80047 GCA_018155075.1 Cassiopea andromeda
AAACTATCTTGGCACCTTACAGTTGCAACTTTACCTAAAACTTGGGTGATTCAACACCTTGATAACGTTGTAACTAGGTTTGTGCGTCAATGGCTTGATCTTCCAATTAGTGCTACTTTAAGCGGCATTATCCTTCCCAAAAATCAATTTGGTCTCAATCTCCAGCTTCCTTCTGTTAAATTCATCCAATGTCAAACTGTCTTGCAAAATTCTCTGCAATCTTCGCAGCATGATGCCATTACGTCACTTTGGAGAAGTACTAGTCAGAGCATGAACGTACAATATGACTCATATAAAAGCACAAAGCATGTTCTAAAGATGGTGCGACACGAGCACACTGAAAAACTCCAGTCCCAGCTTCCATCCCAAGGTTTTATCATTACTTTCCTTTTAAATCACTCTCTGACTCAACTCAACTCTTATATGGTCCTCTGCACAGAGTAGCTTGCCAAAGAACATTTTTAACTTCACAGTTCGGTAACTCAACAACACACTGGCTAATCGCACAAATCTTCACAAATGGAAGCTCTCTTCATCACCTGACTGTTCTTTTTGTTTGAAACCAGAGTCTCTTCTTCATATCGTTGCAGGCTGTAAGTCATATCTTGAGGATGGCCGATACACATGGAGACATAATTCAGCTTTACATTTCATTGCATCAACATTGCAATGCATCAAAAACTCTACTATGTATGCTGATCTCCCGGGCTTCCTCTCACCTTGCATTATAACTGGTGACCACTTGCGGCCTGATATGCTTATCTCCACTGGCTCGGCTACTATATATATCATAGAACTCACTGTTGGGTTTGATACTAACATCAATCTAAACACTGAGAGAAAGAAAGATAAATACATGCAACTTACTCGTGATCTTTCTTCAAAGTACCGTAGTGTCAATTTCATTAATCTCTCCATTAGCTCACTAGGTGTTTTTGGGAAATCTTGTAACTCTTTCATTGCCATGTGCAATGATCTTAATATCGACAAACAGAACTTAAATTATGCCTTAAGGAGATTAACTGCCATCATCATCCGATCCACCTACTATATATTCTGCATGAGAAACAAGCCTTGGACTAACTCTGATCTTCTTACTTACTGAACTATAAGGTAGTTACACTGGTTTCACTTTGTAGTTTGGTTTGTTTTTTGTTTAATTTAATGACTAAATGTAACCTTGTCAGCCAGATACAAATTACTTGTATTCAGAGAGATTTGTATTTGTAAATTTTAGCTTGAATATATACATGAGAAGTTTCAAAAAAAAAAAATTAACTTCACCTGTTATTTCTTGTAATTGCTTGCTTTTACATGCTCGCGCCTAATGTCCGACACTTCCACAGATATGAAATTTTGAGTTGCGTGCTGGACATGCTTGTTTCTGATTGGGGAGGATCTGAACATGCCTCATATTTGTTTGCAAACTCTTTGCTCTGGTTTTTCCCAAACCTGCTGTATCTTCACTCTCTGTTTTGTGCTAGTGCCTTTACATCTGGTTCGGTCTCTTTAGTTAGCACTCTTCACTGCAGCTGCACTTTGCTGTGCTGAAAAAGCTTTAAAATTCATTAGAGTTTGCTGTTTCTTTACTACACCTTTCAGTCTAACAGTACTAATAGCTTTCAATAGTGTTAGGTCGCATTCAAGTTGCAATCTCTCTGATAAGTTATTATGAAGCCCCAAAACTATTCGTTCATCATGTAACTCTCCAAATACGCATACTTCAGCTAGAGTATAAGGATAAGTAATAAAACTGTCTACAGACTCACCCTCTTGCTGAACACGCATGCGGAATCGTGCTTTTTCAAAAATTACATTTCTCTTTACAACAAAATGTCGTTCAAAGTTGTCTTTCACGGTTTTGTACTTCTTCCTGTCAGTTACGCTGAAATCAAACGACTGCAGGATATCATCTGATTTATACGTTGCACTTAACTCGACTCGAATCAATTACATAGCCCAGATAGAAGCTAAGTGTCTATTTGATTCATGAAAAATGCAACTTTTAAATCCAATATGTTAATTGAGTCGACGCTAATATTAAGTGCGAGTTAAATTCATGATGCCCACTCGCATTATGCGGCATAGGTTCCGGTTGGCTTCATACGTCTCACTTAACTCGACTCGTATCAAATACAAATCATTCCAGTCCGACAATTTGACGCCTCGCACATGCGCAGTTCAGAATATTTAGCAAGCTGAAGTTTCTCCCTAATTGGTTACGTGTCAAGTTCTTTCCGGTGTTTCGTTCTTAGATATGTTCTGCACGTATTGCGTTCCTCATCGATCTTGGATGATTGTTGGGCTAGGAACCTGAAATTAGTTGATCTGTACTGTTATACCAAATCACACTAAAGTAATATCGTATCGTTGTTAGCCTATAGTAAGTTTATAGAACTTAACATAGGTACTTGCAAATATATAACCTGCGCGAAACCATTGTCTTACCGTTCGTCGTATTGCCGAGTTGTGACCAAGCATCAGCGTGTAGCTCACTTTTTGCGCAATCATTTTTTAGCCATCCTTTGGTGTCCTCATCTCGTATCATAGCCATAATGATGTGAAAGACATTGAATTCAATTGCCTCGAAAAAATTTTTCAAATCGGGCAAGTAAGATTCATTCAATAGTGATTTGCAGAATCTTGTCGCAATTTTTTTTTGAAAGCAGAAAGTTTTCAGAGTTTTTAGCATAAAATCCATTACTTTAGAGTTTCTAGATGTATGATAAATGTTTGTCCTGTTACCTAGGCCATGCACAAGCCTTGAAAAGCGACCTAGAATGAAGCGTAATCTTTGGCACTTTTTTCGATAGGTGTTATCCGCCAGTCGTCGAGAAATAGTATCATTCAAATACAGTTTTTAGCAATATCAAGGTGTTAGTATGTTCAATAAAAGCTTCGCTGGCAAGCAAACTCATTCTCCTATTACTTTTAAAAGAATATGCCAGAAATAATCTTTATTTTCCATGAGCAAAGTGAAGAGAGTATAGCCACATAATGGAGCACACACTTGTCACACTTTGGCTCATTACAACTAACTGCCTCTTAAGTGCTACAGGCACGGCACTACCAAATAAAAAGTAAGAGGCTGGAAATAAGCGGGGGGACTGAGGCCCCAGCCCCCAGTGCCACCGTGTTTGTACTAGGTTCCCAATACCAACAGAGTCTCAATACTGGAAAATTAATCTTTACTGATAATAATGGCTGTAAAAACTGCTACTGGTAGAGTTAAAAATATGGCCAGAGTTTTGCCAGGCAGCATCCCCCAAAATATAACCACTCTCTCCCCGGGGTCTTTGATACAATTACCCAACTTACCAAATGTTCTATTTAAGATTTCTACATAATTGTGCTCCATAATGAGGTTCTTCTTCATTGGTTTGTTCACTTTTCATGAAGTGCTATACTGGTTATTATTATTATTGTTCTGGTCACGGTATTTCAACATTTTGCAATTGCGAGAAAAGAAACAGATACATGTAGACATTGTTTCTTCTAGTGAAAGTATGAACATGGAATAAAAACCTATCTTCATCTTTTTTCATGATCTTTCACATGAAAAGTAGTTTGGTTGCTGGTCTCTAACATGAATTTTTGTGGAACTACCTACTTAATACAGCCACAAAATATTTGATATTATTACTATGGGATGTATTAACCTTTTTTATGATAATAGTGTACCCCATTCAAAAGGGGACAGTTTGTCCTCACTTCCCATTTTGGCTGATGGCAAGGAACGTTCGTTCCCATTGAACCCTCGTGACAGACTACCTTGCTGAAATCAACCGTGCAATTGATTCGAGTCGAGTTAAGTGCGACGTATAAATGAACCCTTATTGAGTTCTGAAGCCACTCTAAACCGTTCGAATCGTCGAATCCATCTGGCTTGAAAGAAACTTTTCAGGAGGCATGATTTGAAACGTCGCCATGTTGCACGTGGTTTAACACTCTGTTGAAAGCTGCAGACCCACCAACGTGGCGCATTAAGTCGTCGACCCAAAGTCTTAAGACCCTACTTCCACGTTGACAGCCATAAAGTTGCATACACATTCTCTATTCGAATACTTGATTTCCAATGCCTAGTAAACAGCTAAACGGCGCTTAAATAGATAATATAGAGTTTACGATTTGATACGTAACTCACTACAACGATCTTTGGAGGCTTGGACAGGAGCGCAGTAAGACAGTGTTGCCGTAGTCTGTTGAATGTGGTTACGAAACACAACACGCAAATGGCTACTCAGCTATTTAGGCACCAACAATCGAAGTAATATTTAGTAATGGAGGCTAACATTGAACTTCAAGATCTTGCTTTAAAGCTGCATGAAAACAACATGCTAGATGATGACGACCTTTTCATGCTCTTAGATACGCCTAGGACTAGACCAGGGGTGTCAAGCTCAAATATAGTGGGCCAAAATTTAAAACTGAACTGAAGCCGCGGGCCAAGGTTGAATAAAGTATCCTTTTAATAGGTACCCAAATCAATTTTGCAATGAATACTGAACAAGCAAGGCTTATATAACTTGACAAAATCGAGGTAAAATTCTGAGGTATTTTAATATAAACTCTTTCACAGGCTAATAATAAATTTGAAAATAAAATAACAATAACAAAATCAATCAAACGTTCAAGCTTTAAAGTAGCAAAAGAAAGTGCATGAATATGGAACAAGCAACGTTTACTAGTGCAAAATTAACAACAATAAAAAAAACAACAACGGCATATTAAATAAAATTTAAATAAAAATGTAATACCTCTTCTGTTTGCAGCCTTCTGAGGAAATTATATTAACTATATGAACATAACATAACATAACACGGCTAATAGATCTGAAACTAAAATAACAATTAGTGAATCAACCATTCGGGCATTGTAACAGTTCAGTTTGTGACACACTGATCTAATCATGTGCCCAATCCAGATACCTGGCATCTTTTCTTGCACACTAGTTCATTAATGTTGGGGCACAGGTTTTGAGCTGAGGCAACCTTCATTATCGAACGAAGGTGTTCATCAGTCAGACGTATCCTGTGAGACATTTTCGTCATCTTCATTGAGGAGAAAAGCTGCTCACATAGATAAGTGCTGCCGAACATGGAGAGCAATTGAGCAGCTTGGCTGTGGAGCTGAGGCATTGTGTCAGGTACAAATTGTAGAAAGTGAGCAGCGCCAACAGCATCATACTTTGACTTCAGCATGTCATCACACTGGAGTTCAATTAGCTCCATTTGGAGGTTATTTGGTGCTTTTTCCACATCAACTGCGAAGGGATTACTAAGCAGTTCAAATCTAAATTTCTGACCTTCAAAGTCGCCAAATCGCTGGCTAAACTCAGCACCGAGTACAGAGTTTTTCAGCAAACTGTGTGCAGATGGCGGTAGAGAGCTGCGGTTTTATGGTCTCGCAGCAGGGGAAATGGCCAGTGTTTCCTTGCAGCAGCTGATTCTCCTTCAGGCAGAGTTTAGTTTCAAAAGCTCTCACTGACGTGTACATATCTGTGATGATACGCCCTCGCCCCTGTAGCTGCACATTCAGTCCATCAAGATAGCGTGAGATGGCACACAGAAAGGCCAGCTCACACAAAAACTTTTGCTCCCAAAGCTCTGCTGTGTCCTTCCCTTTGCTTTGCAGAAACTGACATATTTCTTCACGAAGCTCGAAAATCTGTTCAGTACTTTTCAGTGGCTTAACCATCTCACCTCTGTGTGATATGGCACGTCAGTGTGTTCCAAATCAAATTGATCCAGAAAAGACTTAAACTGGCGGTGATTCAGACCTTTTGCTCTTATAAAGTTAACAATTTGTGTTACTGTGGTCATCACATGTTCCATCTGTAGGGCGTTAGCACACAGTGATTCTTGATGTATGATGCAGTAATAAAGAGACAGCTCACCTGCAAAATTCTCTTCTCGCATCTTTTCACGAATCCAGCCCACCAGTCCATTCTTCTTGCCACTCATTGGTGGCGCACCATCAGTAGTTAATCCCACAAGTCTATCCCACAGCAGGTTTATTTCAGTTGCACATTTGCAAACCTCCTCAAAAAACTTCCTTCCCCGTGGTTGCGCCATGCATGGATTTAAATCCTAAAAGTTCCTCCATAACACACATATTTGAGTCAACACCGCGGATGAAGACTGACAGCTGTGTAGTATCAAACGCGTCAGTGCTTTCGTCCACGGCGAGGGAAAAAGCAACAAAATCTTTTCCCTTTTCCATCAGCTGGTCATGTAAATTGGTGGCAAGTTCACATATGCGCTCAGCTATTGTGTTCCTGCTCAGGCTTACGTTTGATAAGGCCTGCTTTTTCACCGGGCATACTTGGTCACAAACTTTCAGCATGCACTTTTTAACAAACTCTCCCTCATTAAATGGTCGGTTTGATTTGGCGATTTCTTCTGCCACAATATAACTTGCCTTTACAGCAGCTTCACTTTGTGCTGTGGCTTTCTTGAACATATTCTGTTGTGAAACTAAACCTTTTTTCATCTCCTCTACTTCTTGGCTTCTTTGAGTCATGTCAAGGTCTTTGTACTTGTCTTGGTGTTTTGTTTCATAGTGTTGCCTAATATTGTACTCCTTTATTATCGATATGTTGGCTCCACACACGAGGCAAACAGGTTTGTCTTTTACATACATAAACAGGTAATCTGTCTCCCACCTGTCCAAAAAAGTTCTATTTTCTCCCTTCCTTTTCGCCATTTTTGGGGGTATCACAGTAGAACTGTTGTAATGAGACCGCAGCACGTCTGGGAGAGAGGCACAGAAAGACAAGGTGAGCCAGCCGGCTTTCAGTCGAAACTTTTGAGCAAGAACACGGATCGTTACTGACACAAAGGAGAGGGCATTGCGGGTGCGCCGAAACAACAGCAGAGCATTATGGGATTTACAGTACTAGCGGTGAATGCGGTGTTAAAGCAGCTCCACCGCTTTATAATACCGGTGGGCTAGCTCTAATGTTAATTTGATATTGCCTCAAGGGCCAAATGAAATTACATGGTGGGCCAAATTTGGCCCATGGGCCAAAGTTTGACACCCATGGACTAGACGAAACTTGCATTGTGCTTTGCCATTTTGGCGCTATGACAATTTGAATCTTGAGGGCTTGACTGACTTTGAATGCAAAGTTGAGTTTGGATTTGGCAAGGATGATATTCACCCACTGATCAGATGAGGTGATCAGGTGGTACAATGGTGTTCTGATAGATTCCTTGGAAGCTTAGTGTATTTGCCTCAAACGATATGCATACCCTTGTAGGTATGCAGATTTGATTCCAAGGTTTGGTAGGCCTGTCCCACAGCTCTGTATGGCTGCCAATTTTATCACAGAGATCATATACAACAGATAATGTTATCTTCTTACAGAAATAGACTAGCCTTGGCTATCACCACAAAACCTACAAACATATGCACATGCAATCCACAACAGTGGTGCTGCACTTGATAATTGTTGAGTTTTTGCAGATGGTACAATCTGAACCATTTGCAAACCTAGGAAGAATCAGAGAGTGGTCTATAATGGCCACAAAAGGGTGCATGCCCTCAAGTTTCAAGTTGTTGCTGCCCTCAATGGTTTAACTGCAAATTTGTATGGGCCTGTAGAGGGTAGGAGACACAAAAGTGCTATCTTAGCAATGTCTGGTCTTTAACCCCAGCTGGAGCAATATTCTGTTTCTCCTACTGGAGACATTTTATGTATATATGGGAACCCAGCCTATCCTCATAGGTTACAGCTTCAGCATCCATATGAGAGAAGATCCCAGTTGACAGAGGAACAACAAGCCTTCAATCAGTCTATGAGTAAGGTCAGGGTATCAGTGGAATGGATTTTTGGATAGATTGTGAACTATTTTAAATTCAGATTTTAAGAACAACCTAAAGATTGGCCTTAGTTCTGTTGGAAAAATTTATACTGTGTTTTCCTTTTTAAGAAATGCAATGACATGCCTCCATTGTTCTACCACATCAGCTTAATTTGATTTGCAACCACCTGCTCTCCATGAATACTTTTTATAGTTTTCTTGGATGCACTGAAACGGCTTTTTAAAAAACCACCTAATATCACCAGTGAAAATAATCCTACTTCTCTTGCACATGACATTATATGCTGTTTACTAAAATGAAAATGTCATATAAGAATCATACCTTATTTCTCAGTTACATAGTTCTGAGTGTTTTGAAAACAAAACCCAAATGACTCCCTTTTCCAGGGTTGTCACTGAGCCAAGGAATATCAAAGTATTTTATGTTTGATCAGGAAACTTTTGAGAGGAAAGAGCTTTGTCAGAAAATCAGGGACAAAAAGAAAAGTTTTAAGATCCATATTGGTCTCTTTCAAAGTAACAACATTCTTCATACTCAATAACCAATCCAGTCTAGTGTGGAAGTCACCAAAATTTACCCTTTTATATATCTTTTTGTTCTGCATAGTCCTTATGAAGCACAACTCAACTCAATGTTTTATGCAACCGAAAATTGGAATGGCCAAAAAAGTATAAGCTGTCCCCTCTCTCGTGTCCCAACCTTAAATCTATATGGCTCTACTACCAAGATTTCTCTACAGAGCAGCACATCATGATTGGTACTCCATACCATCTTATGTCTAGCCAAAGAAGTAGTTGAAGCAATTAAAACAAATATATGGCTTTCAAAAGTAACTTCCACACAGTTATGATTGACAGCATACAAAACATAAATTTCCAAGCTACACTAAAATGTTATGGCTTCATAGTCCTTGCTTTAACAGCCTATAGATATGTCAACACAAACCAACAGTAGTTATGTAGCCAGCAATTATTCACAATTCTATCCAAAAATAAGATGGGGCCTTCAATACATATTCTGTTCTACAATAAATAGATTTCACTTGCTAAAATATGTGCACTGAAGGCTACTTGGGAGTGAAATATATATATCTGTGGTAAATTTACTACACTATGATGCATAATAAAATACTGTCGACAGCCGATAATTCAGTAGCATTAAATGTCTATATTGTTAACTACAAACATTTGTGAAGTTCTTTGACCATCTACTTCAGCTGTTGGATAGGCCATTTTTACGAGTACAAATGTCCTACAAAAAAAGCACTGTAGAACACAATTTGAAGCTAAATGAGGCAAATGCTGGTGTATTCACACGAAAAAATTAAAAATCAAATTTCAAGCAGTAATGAACCAATAATAATGTATTCTTACCTGCGTACTGATCACTACGTGAAATTATCCGAACTTGAGCAGTAGCGTTGTAGTTGAGTGCGCAACCACAAGCTTATCCCCAAAGTCGCACTGGTGTCCAAGTCTCCAAGGGACATCGTAGTGACCTACGTATCGAATCATAAACTCTCTAATAAACAAGTTGTACACGGTTCTACATTCAGTATGCCACACTCACCTATGGGAGTGTGCAAAACACTACAACATATAAATTTAACATTACACAACAGGCAGCCTCTACTCAATGGCCCATCTTGGTTGGGCAGGAGGGGATTTTCGAATTCGAGGTCTCTAGATGCCTGGGAATAGTACAAATGGTACAAATAGACTTTGCATTAGGTACAATCTGAAAAATAAGAACTGTACGCTGAGGCTGCTAATGAAAGAGCCATGTAACTTCAAAACAAATGATTTGAACAACTACCTGTAATATAAGTATAGTTCACCTTCTTCAGGGGCGTCGAAACCGGGGGGGCCGGGGGGCACTGGCCCCCCCCACTTTTTTCGTAACATAGTGTTTTTCATTATAGTTATCTGAGCATGTCCCCGACTTTAGTCACCAGGCCCCTCCACTTTGAACGGCGTGTCGACGCCCTTGTTCTTCACCCCTGATAATGGCTTTCTTCTTTTTCATTTAGTTTTATACAACAGCTATCAAGATCTTTGATGAGTCTTACATGCAGAGGCGGCGCCACGGGGTGGACTGGGGGGGACGTGTCCACCCCACTTTTTTCAAAAATCGATTTTGTGATTCGCCTAAATTCGATGAGAAAATGGGGGGGGGGGTAATCAGTCATTTTCCTTTTCTTCTTAGAGACTTTCAAGCGGCTTTTTTGTT
>WIPJ01001848.1:91187-126182 GCA_018155075.1 Cassiopea andromeda
AACAATTACAAACTTATTCGGAACGATCAACGACCCAGACACGAAAAGAAAGTTTAAAGAAACCAAACCAGTGTTAGCATTAAAACAACCCCCTAATCTCAATTCTATTTTAACAAAAGCCATGTTCACATCTACTGCAAATTTTAGAAAACTCGAAATACAAAATCCCGGAATAGTCTTATGTAACAATAATCGATGCAAATTGCTATTCAAATTCTAGTGAAAGCCCTCTTTGAAACAAAGAATCTTCATTCTTTTACTGCCACAACGCTCCATTGAAAGCTATATTCTTGTTTCAAGTCTATGAGATGGCCATGTAAAAGTATTGATAGAGTGTGTTGCAGAACTGTATTAACAATAATTTTTCACAGGCTCGGCAGAATTTACACTGACCATGTTATAAGACAAAGTACACCTTCTAAGAGACAGATATTGTATTGTATAATATGCAATATTGACAGAAGATGTCTTTACCTTTTTTATTATTTCTATCGCACATAGACCGATAAATAAAACAGACACTTTAAGCTCTTGCAGGCCTTAAACGCATTCCTGAGACGGCATAGGTAGCTACTACTTTGAAAAGCTCTTTAAGTTGAAATGTATTTGCTACTAAATGAATCTTAGCCATGCTCTTTAACCTTCATTACTGTTTGTTTTAAGTATAGATCGTAAATACCTTCAGCATTTGAGGAAACTTAGTAGGGTATCCACAGCAACGCAGCAACAATGTTCGATATTTGAGCTACCACGGTTGAGTCCACGGCTGATAAACGCAAAAGTTTCTCCAAAAAAGCATGCAAAACTCTTAGTCTCTCTCCAAAGCCATAATGTATTATAATATCCGTGAAATAAGCAGCGGAAACATGATTTATTTCCTTTTTGCGTCTAGTGTACACTAACTTTCTGCCTTACTAGGGCGCCATTATGGATTTGCATGCTAGGCCCCTGTTTTGTATACAATGGGATTAGTCAGTCAGCGCTCTAGTTCTATTAACTCTATGGTTATAGCCCTCTATAGAGGCATTGTAGAACCTCATTTTCGATACTGCTGTTCGGTTTGGGGCTGTGCTAGCAAAACGGAAGTAACCCAGTTGCAAAAGCTTCAAAATCGAGCTGCCAGAATTGTAACAGGTAGCAGTTTTGACGCCCCCAGTGGGCCAATCATTGAGGGGTTGGTGTGGAAGACCATTGAAGAGCATATTGAAAGTGAGACTCAGACTATGGTCTACAAATCCCTCAATGAGTTGGCTCCTCGATACTTGTCTGAACTTTTTATAAGAAATTCCCAATTTTCTTTCTACAACTGGCGTAGCACAGAGGCAGACCTGTGGCTACCAAAGAAAAGGACATCAAATGGGCAAAAGTGTTTCTCTTTCAGGGGAGCAAAGTTGTGGAATGACCTCACAGCTGAGTCAAAGCAAGCATCTTCCCTAAACTCTTTTCCAAAATTAGTTTAGGGTTGTAAAATATTTTTTGTTAGATACTAAACATTATTCCTATTTTTTTAAATTGTAAATTATAATTGTAATGTTAAGAGTAATTTAATTTATTTGTAATTATTTTATGGGAGGGCCCCTTGTAAATCAGTTCTTTTTGAACTGAAGGGCTACCCTCCCCTTAGTTGTTAAAATGAAATGAAATTGTTTTGATTTGAGCTTGAGGCAGACACAAGAAGAAATTAAATATGTTTGAATATTGATGAACAAAAAAAAAGCTGATTTTATTGCATTTTTTCAACAAAACAATTAAGCCAGGTATTAAACTATAAGAAGATACAATAAAAAACAGAAGAAATCAGAGCAATAATAATTGTTTTTAATGTCAATGTGATTGTTTCAAGGCGATCTACAAATCTTGCAAGTAAGCTTTTTTAGTTCTCGGGCCTCCTCATCTGTTGCATTTGCCTTCATTCTTTTGAATAAATTATATTCAGTTGCACCGGGTGTGTACTCTACAGCTGCAACTCCATTCTGTTTCAGAAAATATCTTGCTTGCATCAACGATACAAGTGATGAAAGTGTCAACGAACTTCTTCTTCCGGTCTTTATGAGTTTGAGTGAGCTGAAAATTTGTTCTACCGGTGCATTAGATACAGGAAGACCTGCCACCAGTGCAACAACCTTTGTCAGCGTTGCGTACTTCTTTGAGCCTGTTGTTTCTTTCATGGCCATTATTGTTTGCCAATAATCTTCCCAATCCATGTCTTTGTTAATTTCTTTTTCATATATGTGACCTCTCCATTCCAATTCGAGTAGGTTTTTGTTTAAATTTGCAGTGGGAAATGTTGATTCAATGATTCTAGAGATTGATGGGGTATTAAGCACTGCTGTGTTTTTTGGATTTAAACATTGGATAACAGTATTTATTTCAGACGTTACATCAAATCTTTCTTTGATTTGCATTATCATTTCAATGAAAAAGTTTCTGCAATCTGTATAAAATGTTGTTACATCTGTTGGTCTTGCACCTTCCATTTCATTAATTGTTGTTGTTGATGTCATTCCAAGATAAACATTTTTCAATGGAACATAATGACTGTTATCTGTTGGATCAGTATCATAGGCATTTTTGATATGTTTTACATATGCAATCTCCATGAATTCTTCAGCAATGCGCCTTATCAATTCTTCCACCTGGTCTTTCAGTAGATGAAGTACAGACATCTCACTTTGATATAAGCGGTTAAGAGTTAATTCTATCAAGCTGGTAGCGTAAGAATTCTAAGTAAGCCTCTATGAACATATTGTTCAATGAAGAGCTGATCCATTCGTTTGAATACATTGGATCTTCTGTTGCCACCACTAAAAAGTAATATTTCAGTGCATCAAATTGATTTAAAATTCAATGCACACAAGCTTGCAATGACAGCCATCTGGTTTGTGAGGGTACCAACATTTTGTGAGGTTCCAGTTCAAAAAACCTTGAAAGTTTTTGCAATGACTTCAGCAATGATACTAGGTTCTCACTCATCGATATTGGCAAGGCATTTTCAGCAATAAAAGCACAAACTTACAGCTCAATTGTCACATCAGTTGGGCTTGTAAAGAGTTGGAATTATAGCACTACTGTCCACACTTTTCATGTTTTCTTGATGTCTAACACTACTTGCATGCCTTTTTAATCCCATCCTTGAATATGTAACTTCAAGTTGGCAAGGTTTACAAAATGGTACCATCACTCCACTTTTTCCAATGCGTTTAATTATCCATTCTTTGAAGTCAGGAACAGTTAACCATCTTTGACAAAATTTTTACTGTTTCTTTTTCCTTTTGGTTGGAGGCGCACATCTTTTTGCTGATGTTAGTTTACTATTGTTGATATTTTCATTGCTTTCATCTTCTTCTGAAAACAAAGATCCTTTTTCACATTCTAATCAATCCATTTGCTACTTAATTTCAATTTCAATATATAAAAGTAATAAAACCTGTCACAACCATTCACTAGTATCATCAAGTCAGCCCGCCATGCTTTCAGCTCCGTAAAATAGATCCTTTATGACAACTGGTTTTATAACATGTCACACATGGTGTGAGTCATGAAGAAAATATCATGAATTATCAATAGAGACTAGGAAGCATGTCACTTTAGGTCATTATGTAATACAGTTCATTCAGTCTGGAAGCTAGTTTTTACAATTCGAGTTCGCAGTTATGTACAAAAACAACTTAAAACTATATTTTTCTCCTTTTTGTAGCGAATTTTCGAATTTCCGTAATGTTCCCTATAATTTACTTGAACTTCCTTCTTTTTCCTTCTAAATTCGATTTACTTCAGAAGGTTGAAATTTCCGTAAAAAAGGAAATTTCCTTCCAAGTGGAGGCACTGGTCCGAAACCACATTAGCCATTTTTCACCAACAGAAGCACTTGAACGTGTATTTTGATAACGCATCTCCTTTTCTTAATTTGCATGTATAATAGACTCAATCCCAGTACTTTGCTAAAGTAACTTGGCTATACTAGATGACCTGGAATATGGTACTAAAGTTCTTATCTCCTATTGACTAACTACAATGCACCAGAGTTAGTCAATAAGTTTAAGAAAGGATGAATAATGTACGTTACATACATATAAGTAGATACGAAATTCAAAACTTGATATTTCTGTGGTAAGGAATGTAACTAAGTTTATTTAATTTTGCATGAAACAAATTTATATTTGTGTTTTGTTCTTTGCTATCTTACTATAATTGCTCAATGTTTCAAATATGTAATTTGTTATACAGATGAGCAATCTAGTAGTGACGACAATGAAGATGGTGGAAGAGTTGGATTTGATAGGTCATTGCCCACTACCCATTCAGTAACTACCATTTTCATACAGTTATTTTTGTCTGTATTTTGAAGTACAATTTTGCTTTGATACATCTTATTCTTATTTCTCATGGTGTCATATATCAGGGTGGCTACTTCTCCTGGAAACTCCTGGAATGCAATTTGTATTCTGTAAAATACTCCTGGAAGTTAATTTTTTGAAATACAGTTGATATGTAGTAGCTGATCAATCCACCGAGTTGAGAGTGGCGATCTCTAAAACTCCCCGACAGAAGGCAATGGCAAACCACTGTTGTACCTTGCCAAGCACATCATGATGAAAAACCAAAAACCAAGAAAAGTAGAGAATGGTGTAAAAGGGGTTGGCACCCCAAGGTGCAATCCCTCGCCCGGTAGGGTCATCTCGAGGCCACAGGGGAGACCAGACCGTCATCAAGTGACTGAGGCAATCAACGTTAAGAAGAACATTAGAGTCGGCACATGGAATGTAATGACACTGTTTCAAAGTGGTAAACTTGATAATGTAAAACAAGAAATGACACGATTAGATATCAACATTCTTGGGCTGTGTGAAACTAGGTGGAAGAACAGTGGAGATTTCAAACATGACAACCACAGAATGATATATTCAGGAGGAATTACACACAGAAGAGGAGTGGGTCTACTGCTAGAAGAAGAATGCGCAAAGTGTGTACAAGGGTATTGGCAACTTTCAGAAAGAGTTCTACTAGTGAAGTTGGAAGGAAAACCGATCAATCAATCAATTATCGTGGTATATGCACCAACATCAGACAGTGAGGAAGCTGAAATAGATGAATTCTATGAGCAGCTAGATAAAGCCCGAGCCCAGTGCAAATCACATGATGCCATATTGATAATGGGCGACTTAAATGCAAAAGTAGGATAGGGCAAAGAAGGAAGTGTCAAAGGAAAACACGGTCTTGGTGAACAAAACGAAAGAGGAGCGAGATTTGTTCAATGGTGCACATTGAAAGATCAGATTATAACCAACACATGGTTTGAAGAACATCCTAGGAGACTGTGGACCCGGAAAAGCCCAGATGAGCAAACGAAGAACCAAATTGATTACATAACAATCAATCAACGTTTCAGAAATGCAGTGCAACATTGCAAGACATACCCTAGTGCAGATTGCGGGAGCGATCATCTACCAGTTGTTTGCAAACTTAAAGTAAAACTGAAACAACTAAAGAAACGGAAGACGTAACCTAAACTAAAATATGCACAACTTGTTGAAGAACCTGAAACTAGAAAAGCATTCAATATTGAGGCCAAGAACCGTTTTGAAAGCCTTAACGATGAAGGTGGGAGAGAAGAAGGTGAGGGCGAAGGCAAAGTTAATTCCTGCTGGGAGAAAGTTAAAGAATCAGTAATCAAAGCGGCAAAGAAGGTTGTATCAAAGAAAGAAAGGCAAACGAGATGGAAGTGGATGACAACAGAGATACTAGAACTAATGAAAGAAAGAAAAAATTTCAAATAGAAAAAGCTTAGATTACCGAACACTCGATCAACAAAGTAAAACAAAATGCAGACAAGCGAAGGAAGAGTAGCTCAATACAGAATGCGATGAGATAGAACAACATACAAGAAATGATCCTGCTAGTATGCACCAGAAAATCAAGGAAATCAGTAGCCACAGACCCACGGCTTTTTCTCCTGGATGCATACAATCTAAAGAAGGAAACATCATCACAGAGAAAGATAAAGTGCTAGAAAGGTGGACTGAGTACCTTGGTGAACTGTTCAAGGATGATAGAGGAAACAAGCCAACCATAAACAAGAACCTTGACGGTCCAGCAATTCTAAAATCTGAAGTAGTATCAGCTTTGAAAAAAATGGAAAGAAACAAAGCAGCTGGACCTGATGAAATCGTTACAGAAATGTTGACATCTCTTGAAGACTTCGGCGTGGAAAAACTAACAGAATTGATAAACAAAATCTACAACAGTGGAGAAGTTCCTAAGGATCTAAGTAAATCAATCTTCATAGCATTACCAAAAATACCAGGATCAATAGCTTGCGAACTACATCTAACAATAAGTTTCATGAGTCATGTGATCAAACTGATTCTTAAAATCATAATGTATAGAGCACAAAGGAAGATCAGAAGAGAAATTGGGAAAGAACAGTGTGGCTTCATGGAAGACATGGGTACCAGAAATGCTATCTTTATGATTCGAATGCTAGCTGAAAGAGCAATAGAGATGCAGGGAGATCTTTACCTATGTTTCATAGACTACACCAAAGCATTTGATAGAGTACAGCATGAGTGCTTCAGGATTTGATAGACTTAGATCTAGATGGCAAAGATCTTCGCTTCATTCGGAACTTGTACTGGGAACAGACTGCATGTATACGTGTAGAAAATGAACTTGGTGAATATGTTGACATCAAGAGAGGCGTGAGACAAGGATGTGTCTTCTCTCCGGATTTGTTTAACCTGTACGGAGAAAAAATATTTAGAGAAATAGATGAGCTGGAAGGAGTCAGAGTTGGTGGTTAAAACATGAACAACCTGAGATTTGCAGACGATTCCACGTTAGTTGCAACCTCTCAGCAGGGACTACAGGACCTCCTTAACAATGTGAATGCTGAAAGTAAGAGGAAAGGACTGGAAATAAATCGCAAGAAGACCGTGTGCATGGTAATCAGCAAAAAACAAAGCTCTTATTGCAGATTACTCATAGGAAATGATCAAATCCAACAGGTGGACAAATTTAACTATTTGGGAAGGTACATCACAGAAAGTGGCAAATGTGACATCGAGATAAAACGGAGAATTGAATTGGCAAGGGGAACTTTCGATCGATTGGGAAAAATTCTGAGACACCAAAAAATGCCCATGTCCACAAGAATGAGAGTATTACAATGCTATGTTATATCCACCCTGCTGTATGGTTGTGAAAGCTGGACAATATCAGGTGCAATGGAAAATAAATTGGAAGCTGCTGAAATGTGGTTCTTAAGGAAGATGCAAAGAATACCCTGGACAGATCGAGTAACAAATGAGGAAGTACTAAAAAGAGCAGGTACGAAAAGGACCCTTTTGAGCACAATACGAAGACGACAACTGGAGTTCCTAGGAGATGTTGTGAGGAAGGAAGGACTAGAGAATTTGGTGCTGACTGGGAAGATAGAAGGAAACAGAGACAGAGGCAGACAGAGAAAGACATTCTTGGGAAGTTTGAGAGAGCAAGTGGCCAACAAATGGAGAACCGATATAAGATCAAGTGAGATATTACATCTAGCAAGAGAGAGGAGCAGGTGGAACATCATGATTTCCAACTTCGTCCGACATGGCACTTAGAAGAAGAAGTATATGAAGTAGTATACTGATGTTGAATACCTTTCTTTTTGCAAAATTCCTTCATTGCTACAGAAGAATATTCACCCCCATTGTCACTTCTGACTTTCTTTATTGATCTTCCTGTTTATATTTCCATCATTTTCACAAAATTCACAAATTTCTCAAACACCTCTTTCTTGGATTTAATCATGTACACAAATGCATATCTTAACTTGTCATCTATAAATTTGCATATATAATGAGACCCACCAATCGACTCTATCTCAAATGGCCCCATTACATCTGTGTGTACTATATCAAATATATCCTCTGAATGTGATGATCTTGATTTGAATGGTTCTCTTTGTAGCTTTCCTTTAGCACAACAATGGTTAACCTTTTTTATTGTGCTTATGTCTTCTACTACTTTCTGTAATGTGCTGATACTCTTCTTATTGATATGACCCATTCTTTCATGCCATAACTCTAATGAATAATCATCAAGTGGTTTTGCTTGTGCTATAAACACATGGTCTGGAAACACTACTTTAATCCCAAACAGCCTTTCATGCTTTTGACCAATGGCTAAGATCTTGCCATTTGCTGATATCTTGCAAACTCCTTTGGAAAAAAATCACATTGGCGCCATGCATTGTCATGGAATGCACTGATAAAAGGTTACCTCCAAGATCTGGAACAAACAGAACATTCATTAAATTAACAATCATTTCTCCACATTCAAATTTAATTGTCTTGACATTTCCTTCGCCAACAGCATATATCAGATCACAATCACCAGCTAATTTTATTTCATGTGGTTTCTCATAAGCATGAAAACCTTGAAGCAAATTTTTACCTGATACCATATGTTAACTTGCTCCTGAATCAATAATTTAAACTCCATCCATCTTGCAATACTAGCTTGTTACTGTTAAGGCAATTCCAGCATCATCTTGAATTTGGTCCTCTGAAATATGGGCTACTTGAGCATTAATCCTTGATTAATTTTGCTCATGTGATGCATTCTTTTCTCTCTTCTTTGGACTTCTGCAATCCTTTGCAAAACGCCCCTTTTTTCCACACGCATAGCATTTTATCTGTCTTCTTGACTTTGACTTTGAAATTGATGCAAAATTAGCAACAGCTCGCAAACTATCTGCATTACTATCTGCTAGACGATCAGCCTCGTTAAGCAACAAAGCTTTTACATTGTTGAAACTCAGATTGTCCTCTCCTGCTACATCCAGAGCAACAATTAAAGACTGATATCTCTCAAAAGGTAAGCTAGCTGAAAGTATCATTGTTAACTCTTTATCATCTATTGGCTCTCCTAGTTCTTTCATCTCATTGTGAAGCTCACACAACTTTCTAACATGTATATGTATATCCCCTCCATACTGAAACTCCAGTTGATAGTATTGCTTGTGAAGTCACATTTTTTGGATTAAGGACACACGCTGAAACTGATTCTTTATGATATCCCATGCTTCTTTAGCATTTTCAATATTACCTATGTGTACTTGAAGCTCTGATTCAATGCTGGTTCCAATATAATATAAAGCTTTCTGGTTACCTTTTCTCCATTTTCTGACTCCATCGTCAGCTGCACCATCCTCAGGTTTGACCTCTGAACCATCCACATATCCCTATAGACCCTCTCCAAGGAGGAGCCATTTCATTTGTCATTTCCATTCATTGTAGTTTGAACATTGTAGTTTTGAAAATTGAATGTTTGAAGTGCCTGACTTTTGTTTTGGACATCTTGTTTTACACACAGAAACTGTTCCAATCTGGGCCCATAACCTGTAAAATTGTACTAGGTATCCAAAGAAAAACACTGCCTCACAATATCTATTGATGCAAATATAAACACATAATATTTGAACACAATGATCAACATGGATAATCAAATCTAACAGTCATGAAGTAAGACAGCACTGTGCAGCATTAATAGGCCAAAGTTCAAAGTTCAGCAACAACAACAACATCAACATCAGCGATACTGATTAAAGTCAAAGTCTGATTCTAACAATTTCAACATTACATGTAACTTTCTCTACAACCAGCAAGTGGACTCTAGGGCTCCAGACTGCAATGTCCAGTAAACTCACCAAATAGCACACTAAGTCAAATACACTAAGTAAAATTTTTATCAAAGCAGAGCTCTTCCAGTAATCAATCTTGTATCTGGTGCAAGAGCTTTAACAAACTTTATTTCATTGTCACTGTATAAGACAGAAATCTCTATAATCTCTATCCTGATCCAGTGAGGCGTGTTTGAACCACCAGGAGCTCTACCTATTCACACCCTTTCCAAGTTACACTACCTAATCTACGAACTCTATCTCACAAATCTTTCATTCCTAGAACTTCTCAACTATGGAACTCTTTGCCACCCACTACTTTCTCTGAATCCTACAATTTGTCATCTTTTAAAATCTAACATCAACAAACTTGATCTTGTCTCCCTTCCTACTTAAGCTTTCCCTTATTTTCTCAGTTTTTCATTTGTCGAGGCTTTGTTATAGGCCCTATGTCCTTTCCCCAACATTACTTACTAAAAAAAAACAATTAAAAGCACAAGCAAATCTCTCTAGCTTTAGCCTAAAAACATTTTTGCTCACTCTGCTTGTGTGTTCATAGCCCTCCTCCTGTATGAATTTTGCCCATAGCTTAGCTAAGTGCACACATTTAGAAAGATAAATTAGTTTTTGCCCACAGCTAAGTTATTTGGGTGCCTCCTTTTTTGTATTTTTACATGTCATTTGACAGTCACTGATTCTCTTTCAGCAATAGTGCCCATGGTGGCTGTGAATCAATTACCAATTAACAGTGTAATTGTTTATAATGGGGGCAGTATCAAGTGTTTAGCCACCACTGCTAGCTTGTTTCTGATATTCCTCTACTTTATTGATTCCATGTTCATGTTGTTTGTAAGAACCATTGCAAAATATGATAAGCATAGATTTTCCAGTATTCTAGGGTATACTTCTGAACATGTTTTTCTAGTGGAAGCCCCCAGGCCCCATTTTCTTCCACTGCACCCACTTATTTACCTCATGCCTTGGCAGCTAGGCATCTTCCATTGCTCCTATGCTCAACTGAAATAGATCAAAAATTAGTATGAAACATATTATTAGCATCAAAAAGGGATCAGTTTCTGCAAAAAATCTCCTGGATAGCATCTCAGAAACTCCTGGAAAACTCCTGGAATTTCATTGCAAATTTTGAGTGGCAACCATGTTAGATGAGCAAAAACAGGGATTCCCTCTCTCTTAGCTGACTGCATAACTTTTAAACAAAATAGAGGGAAGGAGATATTTGAGAACTTAAGTGACCCTTTCTCGAGTTGCTATTTATTTTAAATGCACATGGTTAGAAGTAGAATGCAATTTCAAGGGTAGTACTTTAGTGCCACTTTCATCATGAGAGTGCTCAAAGTATAATTTTATGATCATTTGTCAACTTCTGAAATTTACAAAACAATGCATGTTAGGAGTTTGAAGACAATAGACATTTAGATTGCATCTACAAAGATTCTCCCTGCAATTTTTACTTATGTTATGCATCTACTCAGTTATTTTTTGTGGCAGATCAAATGTCTCAATTGGTCATTTTGATTGTGTGTTGAGGAAGGAGGAGTAAGACAATTTGGTGTTGTAGTGGTGGGGACCTAAATATTCAAGACTATACCCAACATGGGGAAGGGATCAAAAATTGCAAACATTTCTAAGATTAGATATCATAAATGTGTGACCTCCATGCTACTCAGAAAAGTTGCAACTAGACTTCATCTTTAGTTTTTGTAAAAAAAGGTAAACCTAAGTTGTTGTAAATGACTTTGGTTAATTATATACATAGAGCTTTATAAATGACTTTATGTAATTAGTGTAAATGACATTGAGTAATCAATAAATATTGCTATACTACATTGCTGAAACACATAAATGTGTAGTAGGAAGGAACTTCCCTCATTTGTCAAGGTATTAGCAGTCATCTGTTGAAGACTATACTCATAACTTTGCTTGAAAACAATAATATTTGATTAGACAATCAATGTACACCTTGCAGTATTCTAACTACCATAGTGAGTACTTACACTTCAAAATTTCAGCTACATGATGTTCAAGGTTTGTGACTACAGGTAGTTTGAGCAGGGCTAGCTGTCAATCCCAGGCTCACCCCACTCTGAAACTTTCACAGAAGATGCAAAAAATGTACATCTACAATTTTATCACAAAAGTTTGAATTTTCAAATTGCTGCCATGGGGCAGGGTCAAAGGTCAAAAGAAAGAAACAAATTTTACTGTAGATCTATTAGATTTAACATGTTTTTAAATAACATATTTGATTTCTACATGCTCAAAGCTTTCATTTGATACCAATTTCATTGTCATAGGACAAACTAGAAGAAATTACAAAATAATATGGAGTTGTGGGTAACACCAAAGGTTAACTTTGACCTACCACAAAACCTAAACTGTTTGACCAAATTCAAAAATTTCTTTTGCAAATATGTTTTTTATATGTATCAGCAGCTGTGAAAAGTTTCAAGTATTTCTGTGAAATTACACTTTTTTGGATGGTTTACATTTGGCATGGAGTTTAAAAATGAGGAAAAGTTAAAATAATGTACTAAAAAATATTATCAATAATGCGTTTGTTAAACGTGAGTTAACCACAATTTCTTAATTTTTTATGGATGCTATAACTCGCCATAAGATGTATAGTTGCTAGTGTAATAAAAATAACATTTTTATTTCTTTAGAGTCAATCCCTTTACCATAATGAATTCAGTCAATGCTTAGTTTCCCAACCTTTGGCCTTTATAAATACTCTTTTCATGTGTCCCATAGTATCTTGGAGAAGGCATGGAGGAACTTCATGGTAGAACTATTCATGATGCAGCAGACATTGTTAAATTACCACTTATGCTGTTACCTGGTGTTACACTTGTTCCAAACCAAATTCTTCCACTTCATTTGTTTCACCCACAGGTTTGCCATTTTGATATTAAGTATTCTGAAAATTTTAAAAGTGACCGCAATTATAACAGCATTTTGTAGCTCCTTTTCTAGCATTTTTACATAGATCTTATATTTAGATGCAATAATTTCCATAAATTTTGTCATAACCACTTTACTACTAAGTCTCTATGAATTGTGAATACTACACAATGCCCTTTACTGTTTTTCAAAATTCACTCATCGTGCGGTACTTTCAGCCATTTAGGCCCCATTCACACTATACCGGATTCATCACATATCGGATTGCTTCCTATATCAGATAGGCCTTCCATCCACACTATACTGGATGAATCCCATATGCTCAATATCGCTTTTGCGGAGTGAAATTACTCCACTGTGAAAGTGGTATGTATCAGATTACTTTCGATATCGGATCACATTTCACCTAATGTGAATGCACGAATCCAATACATCGTCGCTCTGGAAGCTTTCTCTGAGCTGCAGTTAGCTTTGTTTTCGAGCGTCAATCAATTTTAAAGCAATGACATTTGCCATGAAAAGTTCCTCTAAACAAAAGGCTTAGTGAAGTGAATGAGGCGGAGCGGAGTAGTGTGAACAATGTAAGGGTCAAGATATGGTGCAAGATGAATCCAATACAGTGTGAATGGGGCCTTAATTTGCTTAATGTTTGTTTTTCATTGGAACAATCTCACTTTTGGTCATTTCTCTTTAGATATTACCAGTATTCAGCTTCTTTTTGTCTTACTGCTGACCTTTTGACTTTTTTGAGATGCTTTTCAAGAGTTTCATTTACCAGTACTTCAGAAATTAGTCTCACTAGGTGTCCTAGCCAATAGAGTTCATTAGTGGTGACATCATAGAAATATGATTTTAGAATTTTCAATTTTGACAAGATGGAATAAGAGAGTGCACCTTAAACTAGGCATGTGTGCAGAATTGTATGAATATTGCAAAAATAGGCTGAAATTTGACTGTTTGAAGACAGAAAACTTGCCTTACAAATCTCTGTGTTTTTCTTGGTTCAAAACATTTAGAGCCAGACACAAAATACGGTGATTTGATAGGAACCATATCAGCATTCAATTGCCTATATCGTGATTATTATGTTTCAGATTGAGCTAAAAAGTTGTCAATAGTAGCTATTTCAACATGTTTTTCAGAGTTTAGAGCCAAAATAAAAATATTCTAAATATGTGATGTAACACGAATGAACTCAATTCAGTCTTCTTGCCCATGTCATTTGACTTCATGTCTCTTATGATAATCAGCAGGATATTCTCATCATAAGCCCGCTGTTCCTAAGAAATAGAATTGTTTTAGTGCGCTGGATCTGAGAGTCAACATCAGAAGGGAAGAAGGTATACAGGGTTCCCATACCCATTTAAAATCCATAAAAATCCTTTGAAAAAGAGAATGTCAGTAGAAATTTATCAAGTTTTCTTAAATAGCAATTGTGATTTTTTTGTAAAGGATATTTCAATATTGTTTAATTTTGTCATGTTTTTGCTATTTTGTTAGTCAGTTTCAATGATGAAGAGGGTTCTTCAAGCAGATAAAACATTTGGAGTTCTCAACTATCATAGGTTGGCAGACAATTATATTTTTCCATGCAAGCTCATTACTTCTTTTACAGAAGCTGATATATTCTCTCTAAATTTCACAAGAAAACTTTGGAAGCACTATTTCTTTTACATTATATTTATGTAGCTAGGTCTCACAGAGTGTTCAATAATATTTAGAGTTAGTGGCTAGTCTTGAATAGTAGGTGGCTGATTTTCTGCTTTCTATTAGAGTATGCTAAGGGGCATGGAAATTTACTATGATATTCATGGAGTTTGATTTTTATTTCTTTATTGGTAGACCCTCAGATAACACTATCTATTTTGCAGAGGGCTATGTTAAAGTTCATACATCAATTTATAGTTTGTTGCAAATGAAAGTATTTGCATGATAACATAAAAAGACAATTTAAAGAAAAGAGCAGACAATTCCTAGCAATTTCATTTTCATTCATTTAATAATTAAGCGTCCTATTCGTGCTATCACAGAGAGTGTACAGATGTGGTGGCGATTGGCCAATTATGTGCGGTAAATGAGCACTTTTTAAACCATGCTTGCAGAGTCTGGACAAATCATCTTAGCAATAGTAGGCAATCTTAGCTATCTAGGAAGTGTTTTGGCAGGTTCATTGTAAGGGTTATGGGTTATTATTTTTATAACTTATTTTCCAGCAGAAGCTTATACTCAATTGGTTTTCTTGATATCTTAAAGTTGACGCTCAATGGTTCTGCAGTAATTTCGTCATTTCAGATGTTTCTTGTACCATGAGCATTAATGCTTTTTTCGCAGTATTTAACGATGTTTTATTTCCATGCAGCCATTTATTTTCAGTTGATTATTTAAATTCTGCCATATACAAGACATTATGCAATATTAATTAAGGACAATGCAAACTACTTTACAATTGAAGAGCTAAAATACATGATCAGTATAGAAGTTTGCATTTAGAGGAATTCCTAATGAGGACCTCTTTCAGTAGCTAAGCTAATCAAGGAGAGAGCACCCCCTATTCTGAATAAGTTTAAATAAGCTTATGGACAGTTTTCATAGTGAATGGTTTGGCTGTTTAAGCAATCCACATTAAAGTTACTTCACTTTGTTTCAATAGATGAAATACCCCTTTTCTTTAAAATATTTCATTAATATTTGATCAACTTATAAAGGGTAATCAACTCTATATAAATTGCTGTGTTTGCGATATTAGCATCGCCTTCCAAATTTAAGTACACTTATTAAATGTTGATGCATTGAATCTAAAGTCGACTGTGCTCTATTCACCTCCATTTCATTCATACTTGAGAACAAATAGTAAGACCTAGGCTATTGGGAGATGGACCATCCTCTTTTGTAAGTCCACACATCCATGCTCCGTGAGAAAAGATGCTGCTTGAGGTAGATCTTTTTCCAGTAACGTTTTACTGTGAAAGGGCATTTCCTATCTTTTCTGAGTCTACAAGATGTGGTAATGAAAATTTTGCTGGGGATTTGCCGCTAAACCCCCTCTCCCCTGCATCGTCCCCCAAAGAAGATCTGAAACTGACCCAGACAGATATTGCAGTAAATAAAATTTTCAAATGCACGTATACTACAAGTTAAGAAGATAAAGTCCATTAATGTCAAAGGTGAAAAATACATAAAGAGTATTACCGTAAATCATCGAATAAGTCCCCCTCGAGTAGATCCCCCTCGAATAAGCCCCACCCTAGAGCTGCCAATTGTTCATAGCCACCCATGAAGACGCCCCCACCCAAGCATGTGACTGCACATATTTGAGAGTCTGTTAGTGCTTTATAGAGCTAGGGAAAAAAGCAGTCATTAATTAACGAAAATTTGCCTGTCCTTTAAGAAATCATTATATTGCTTGTATATGTATATGTTCCGGGGGCCCTTCTGAGGCCACAGGATAGCTATGGGAACTTTCATAGGCTCACTGAAAAATGCTGCCTCTATCACCTTGACCCACCCAATCATCACTCACTCATTTTGTATTCATACTATGCCTCTCACTCACACAGATATTAGCTCTACTGTAGTTACCAATGTGGCACATTCTAAACTCTTTTCCATCTCATTTTGCAATATTCGTGGACTATCCTCCAATCTTAACTCTGTACACCAATATCTCCAGTCCTATAACCCTCATGCACTCTTCCTCACCGAAACTAAAATCAAACCACTGTACCCAAATGGCAACTCCATTCTCTATCCTCATCTAAAATGCCCTGGATATGAGCTTTTCTCCTCTTTCTTCCCAAATGGTGGTGTTTGTGCATGTCTGCTCTGATGTACAAAGTTCTCATCTACTTCAATTTTGCCTCGTTAATCCTGGTTTTCAACTCATCTGGATGAAAATTTCCACGCTCTGAAATCACCATCCTTGGTGATTTCAATGTCTACAATCCAAACTGGCTTACCCACTTTGCACATATCACTAACCCTGCTGGTCGTGATGCAGAGGCCTTTGCCATTGTGAATGACCTGTCACAATTGATATCAGAACCAACACGTATCCCTGATCGCTCAGGGGACAAAGCTAAAATACTCGATCTGTTTCTTACTTCAAACCCAGACATTTACTTTAACCCTATGCTAGATCCTCCTCTTGGTAACTCTGACCACTGCCTTATCACGTTACGGCATAACTTTGTCTCCCACCAGGATAGATCTTCCTCTTCTCAAAAAGTTTTCCACTATAGCAAAGCTGACTGGGACTCTCTTTGAAGCTTTTTCGCTGCTTACCCCTGGTATTCTGGCTTGTCTAATAATCCTTCCTCTTTTGCCACCTTCATCACTAATGCAATTCAACTTGGTATGGATCTTTTTATTCCATCTTCCTATAAACCTGGCAAAAAGTCATCTCCAAAGTGGTTCACTTCACAATGTGCAAAAGCTATCAAACATAAAGACCACCTCTTTACACAATGGAAACTACACCAAACTCCACATTCAAGAGCTTTATTTGTACAAGCTCATAACCTATGCTCCAAAACCATCACTCATGCCAAGTTCTCTTGTCAAACGCATTAATAATAAAATTGCTTCATGTCAAACAGGATCTTGCTCCTTCTGGTCCATAGCCAAAGTTGTCTTACAAAACTTTTGCCATTCTTCTTTTCCACCTCTAAAAAACAACTCTGGCTCATCTTCATGCACTCCTTCCTCTAAAGCTCACCTTTTCGCATCAACCTTTGCTTCCAATTTCAATCTCGATGACCAAGATTTCCAACCTCTCTACCCCACTTTTACCATCACAATGTACCTTATTACGTTCTCTACACGCAAAGTCCGGAAAGTCCTTCTTCAGCTCAACACCTCCAAATCTAATGGACCTGATGGTATACCTGCTATAGTTCTAAAGTCCTGTGCCCCTGAACTCGCCCCTGTTCTCAACAAGCTTTTCCAACTTTCCTACAATCTTGGTATTTTCCCTTCCTCTTGGAAACTTGCCCACATTTTCCCCATCCCCAAAAAAGGTGACAAATCTGACCCTTCAAACTATCGCCCTATTGCAATCACTTCTCTAATCTCTAAGACTATGGACACCATTATCACCAAACAACTGCTTGCCTACCTTGAAACAAACAGCCTTCTTTCTGATCATCAATATGGGTTTCGACAAGCCAGATCGACCGGTGACCTTTTAACCTATGCTGTTCATGCTTGGTCCTCTGCTCTAGAATCCTACGGTGATAGTAGAGTGATCTCTCTTGATATTTCCAAGGCCTTTGATGGCATCTGGCACAAAGGTCTTCTTGCTAAACTGCCAATTTTTGGTCTTCACCACTCCCTCATTAAATGGATTTCTAGCTTTCTATCTGATAGGTCAATTGCAATAAGGTTTGATGGCTACCTCTCTAATCCTCATTCTATAAACTCAGGTGTACCTCAGGGCTCTGTTATCTCTCCTGTTCTGTTCATCCTCTTCATAAATGACCTGCTTTTCTCTGCATCTTCCAGTATTCTCTCTTTTGCTGATGACATTTATTTATGTTCATCTTTTTCATCCAATCCTCAACACCTTGCCTATTCTAACATTTCGCCATATCGTAACACTTCAGCCTCACTTCTCACTAATGACTTAACAAATGTAGAGAAGTGGGGTAGTGACAACCTTGTTAAGTTCATTGAAGAAAAGACAAAACAGGTGGTCATAACACGTAAAAATCACCAAGATTTCCCCCCTGTGTCATGAACGGCCATCAACTGGGCATTTCATCTTCTATCACTCAACTTGGTCTTTCTATTTCATCTAATCTCACTTGAAAACCCCATATTAATCCCATAGCAAAGCATGCATCTCAGAAAC
This sequence comes from Cassiopea andromeda, assembly GCA_018155075.1. Lineage (NCBI taxonomy): Eukaryota > Metazoa > Cnidaria > Scyphozoa > Rhizostomeae > Cassiopeidae > Cassiopea > Cassiopea andromeda. The sequence continues at coordinate 109,625 of WIPJ01001848.1, forward strand.
TTGGCTTTCTTTCTAGAGCCCGTGGTTATTTCTCACCTTCTCAACTACTAACTGTATACAAATCCTAGATTCGTCCTTCTCTGGAGTACTGCTCTCATGTCTGGGGTGGTGCTTCTAAATCTTCTCTCCATCTTCTTGACAGAGTCCAGTCTAAAGCTATCCGCCTCATCAACAATCCAAGCCTCATTAATTCTCTACAGTCTCTCCCCCATCGTCGTCTTGTTGCAGATCTTTCCATTTTCTACCGCTATTTTCATGGACATTGCTCTCAGGAAATCAAGAATATTATTCCTGATCCAGTGAGGCGTGTTCGAACCACCAGGAGCTCTACCTATTCACACCATTTCCAAGTTACACTACCTAATCCACGAACTCTATCTCACAAATCATCTTTCACTCCTAGAACGTCTCAGCTGTGGAACTCATTGCCACCCACTACTTTCCCTGAATCCTACAATTTGTCATCTTTTAAATCTAACATCAGCAAACTTGATCTTGTCTCCCTTTCTACTTAAACTTCCCCTCATTTTCTCAGTTTTCCCTTTGTCGGAGCTTTGTTATAGGCCCTACGGCCTTATCCCGACATTATTTACTAAAAAGAAAAAAATATGTAATATCGAAGAAACAGTTTATTAGCAGAACAATTTCAACCGGAATATGACCAATTACCAGGAAAAAATTCAAAGCCCCCTCCCTTGAATAAGTCTCGTTTGGAATAAACCCTCATGCAAAAATCAAAAAAATAGATGAGCCCCTAGGGGGGCTAATTCGATGATTTACGGTAGGTATAATTTGATTGCGTATCTTTAGGCCTTTCATTTGTCTGTTTAAAACTAAAGCGGACGAGCATTGCTGATTAGGCGTACGTTTTCAATCGACAGTGCTCTTGCGATGTGCTCATTGAGAAGCATGTTGACACCTATTTTTGCTTTTTGAGATTCTGAACCTTTCTAGTAAGACGTCCTGGCACAAGCCTTCCAACTAAATTGAATTACGCTCCCTCTTACTGACCATTTTATTTTAAGTCCCTACGCCACTGCCAGCCTGTTGTAAGAAAAATACTGATAGCTGGAAGTACTCTTGCGCACTGAATAAGTACTGAGTTTGTTCTACCCATAACTTTATTTATATTTTTTCGGGTTCCAAAAACTGAGCTTCTTATAGGTGGCAGTCTGCAGTAATTCATGTAAACATATTTTACCCTTTGGATCTACATAACTGAATGCTACAAGTTGGTGATGTTCAGTCCGGAATAAATATACACCTTTCACTGACCTCCCCCGTCTGCACGTACATGTTTGAAGATTTCTGCAAGCTGTCGTCAATTTCACGATCTGCTCTTCCTTCAAATTGGCTATTAAGCCAATTTGAAAGACATGGTACGCTGAAATCTCGCTAACTCAAAATCAGCACTTTGGAAGTATTTGATTCCCAATCATTTCTTCCCTGCATCGACCTATGACCCCCACTATTACCGCGACAAGTTAGGATACTTTCAATCCCTGTCTCCCTGTTAGAGCCTTTATATAATATTTCGATTCCCCAGTACGTTGTTTTCTCAAGTATTGACAATACTTTTTTAAAATTCAGACAATTGAATGAAAATTGGCTCACTTCTCATGCAAGCAGACATGTACCTGCTACTGTAGGGACAACAGCAGAAATATTTTCTGTGAAGGAGGAGGAAGAGTATGGTGTCAAAAATTTGACGGTTAAAGCAGAGGGAAGACAAAGATTTAAAGTTCGAAAAATCAATAGGCAAGTTGATGGGTAGGTACATGCTTATCATACTGTACTTATTTATTTGCTAGAGAATGTACTTTTTTTGAATAATCTAATTAGTGATTGAGTCCGCCTTTATGATTCATCTTTTAGTGAAATATTGAATAGTTTTTAATGTCATAATTCATTGGAAGTCTTAGTATAATTAATGCTTTTATTGCAGATTGGAGTTCGATAGTTACCACTTCCTGTACTAAATACAAGTTTTTTACGAGTTTTGGAAAGTTTTTGAAATTTATAGAAATTGATAGTGCCATTTTCAAAAACCATTGAAAATTTTGGAAATGGGGGCTTTTTCAAAATGGCTATGTAAAAGTTTTGGATATTTGTTTGGGAAAGTTATACTGAACTGGATATAGAATAGTGTCGTATTAAACACCGTAATTGTTACATTTGTTCATTTTACTATCTACAGGCATAATCCGCCAAAAAATCATAAAAGATTTCATTGAAAAAAACGTTGTCTATTTTTGTGGGGCTTGCAAGCAAAAATGTTTTTCACGGTCTTGGAAATTTGATAATTTGGCTTTGGAAAAGATTTGGAAATATTTTGAAAGGAGTTTGTACCAACCCTGTAAATAGTTGTATGTACTACATTACGTAATCAGTACTTTTACTCAGACTCTGCTTTTTAGGGTTTTAATGGGAGAAGTAAAGATTTTGGAAGATGCTCAGCTGCCTGAAATGCCACCAGACAGCCTCTTTTGTAACTACAAGAAAAAACCAAACTACCTCACAAGTGTATTGGCTCGTAAGCAATGGAACACAACAAATTATAGATTTGGAAGTGGATTAAGGATATCTGCAGATCCATTCCCAAAAAGTTGTTCCAAGGTATGCAGCAATTAATACATAACCTTTCATTTCATTTCTTCTTTTTTCATCATGTATCTACTTAAGTTGAAGGTTTCACGATTTTGCAGGGAAGATTACCCAATTTTTTCTTCTATGGGATGCATGCCTTTACAAGACGCAGTTTTACCTCCGTGGTAGAGTATTAAGAAGATATTTTCTCTGTCTCTTGTGATGTGTAAGACGCATCCCTTTTTCTAAATGCTTTTTAATCGTGTACACTTCAGTGGAAAATTAAACAAACTTAAACCTAATATTTAGAAAGATTGAGCTTAAATTGTTAAGTAGAAATGATAAATTTCGTAATCTATGAAACTACTATTTATTATTTAGCGAACTTTCTTTAGGTAAATAGTTCGCCTTATGTGGGATGCTTTTTCAAACTTCGTTCATATGGTTAAATTATTTTCTTATCCATTAAACGCAAAGGATTGTCTATAGGATGGCGCCCTCCACCCCTACATTGACTGCAAGTTAGGTCCTTGTCAATATTCTATCGAATCGGAGGAGTGCTTTATGTTTCCTTCATTTCCTATATAGATGGTCTAAATATCACAGCATGTTCTCCATTGAATAGCACTTTCCTTGTTAAGATAGCCTTGTTACCGTGGCTAAAAAATAGTTTGAATAATACATGATCAAAGTTATTTCTTTAAGCTTTGTATATTAATTTTCTTCATTAGCTTTTCTAGCCTTCCAACACTCTATCCAATGCTTTTTCCTAAAAACACATTTCGACACTTGGTCTTTATCACTTTTGTGCAATTATGGTACTCTCCATACAATTTTGAGCTAGTTTGTTAGGTAGTTATTTTTCATAGCATTTTCCCATACAGAGAAACTGGTGCCTGATCATTGTTGCCATGTTAAGACATGCGTTCGAGTAAAGCCGATAGTAATAGGAAAAGGCTGCATCTTACACTGAACCTGGAAAACCTGCAAAACCTGGAAAATAGGCCTGCTTTATAAAAAGTGAGGGAAACTCTGGAATAGTCAGGAAATTTTCCATTCCTGCAAGTCAGGGAAGTGTCAGGGAAAACAAATTATTTAGTCCACATATCATTTTCATTGACTCTTTGTATTGGTGATCACATTACTGACGACAAATGGAACAGCCACTTTGGCAAAGTGGTTTTTCCAGTTTTTGTCATTAAATGTGAACTTCATCATTTTGCATAGTGTTTTAGGTAGTATGTATGCATTACCTGGCTATAAGGATTCGTTTTCTTCACCTATTTTTGTAAATATGTGAAATGGGGGTCAGGGAAAAAATTGTTGTGTTTGACTATCAGTCAGGGAATAGTAAGGGAAATTTCGATTCATGTATTGGGTATGGACCCTGATCTTGTATATGGCAGAATGCGGTAGGGTCCCCCGGGGCACAATGGTTTTTTAATGATTTATTCTATTTTCTCCCAACCCTTTTACAATGTCAGATTTTTAAGTGAATCTTTTAGTTGCAGTATCTTCAATGCTTTGTGGAGACCATTCCCATATTCATTCTTATTGTTGCTGTGAGCAAAGCAGGCCCTCACTGCAAGACTGGTTGTTTAATGATTTGGGCTTCTTTCTTTAAAGCTCAAAATTATATTGCAATATGCAGCAATGTTGCTCACCATATTTTAATGAAGTTTCATACACTTGCTTTAAGGGCCAAAAGTGTTTTTATGTATAGCTTAATTCGTGTCTCAGAAAAATACATTTTATCAGTTTTCATAAAAACCGTGACACAATAGGTCAATAACACGTAAGAAGAAGTGACACATTTTCTACATGATTAGTTGTCTATGCTAAGCAGTGGAAGCACTGCTAGAATCCCAAAAAGAACCTTCTAATGTTATTAATATTATATTTTATGTATATGGAGTGGTTTGAACTGATTCTGCCATGTTATGAACTCCGGTCTTGCTTAGGTATCGAGCTCCTGCTGCATTTTTCCTTTAGTTTGCTAAAAAATAACATTGTGATGAACCTTACTTTACTGTTCCTGTATATAAAATTTGAGTTCACTATTTCAGATCTTGCACTTGCAATTAGTTATAGATAGCCTCTCTTTTTTGTGCTAAATCAAATGCACTTATGAAGATTTTCACTTTAGAATGCAGCACCTGTACATTCGATGCCATATTTTACAATTTTTTCCGCATAATTCATCTTTCTCCTTTATATGGTCCAAAATGCTTTCCTAAAGACATTAACTTACAAAATGGCTTTTTCTGTGATGAATATACCTCTGGACGTGTTTAGAGATGCTTTTAGTAACCGTTCTAGGAGCATTACAAAGTTGTGATTACAAGTCTTTACTGTCAAGAAATATTTTAGCGTGAAGATAATACCCCTTATAAAAGTGTTTTTTTTGGTTTTTCAGGTCATTCAAAGACCGTAAAAAATTTTTGACTTTATTGACTTTGGTCTCCCTAATGATAACAAGTGTAAGTGCATTAGACTTGATAATGATTGCATTGCTTTACAAAATCCATATACGGCGGAGTTTTAGGGTTTAAATTGGATGGTGAAAAGGTTGATCCATTGTGCCCCGGAAGCATCCTGATTAAATTAACTTTGGATAACATAAGTTAGTGAGCCAAGAATCTACAACAAATCTATAACAAACACATTGCCCGGGGCTAATTTTTATAAACTAAAGGGTGATACTCCAAATGTTATTTCTGGCTCACAACTTCTAGCACAGAACCTTTGTCGAGAGTCTTATGCAAACATTTCTAACGAAATACCATAGAATCGGCCCATTGTGCCCCTGGGGCCCCTGTACATTCGAACACAAGCCTCTATATTACACAGCTATATTACAAAGGGGTTCTGTGGTATACCTTAATACTTATAAGAAAAGAAGAGCTCGTTTGCCTGTACAATTGAATATTACAAATTTTTTACTATTTTGTAAAATGTTGTTCAATTTTCAGAGCATTTCCTTCATATCCTTGCATTTTGCATTAAAGTTGATAGATACACCTAAGTTGGGTAGTGTAATATTTTTGTATTTCAGAGTGCCCAAACCTCACTTAGTGCATTTCCACATTGGGTGTATCAACAGTATAATCCAGTAAGTTAGTGTTTAAACTTTGTTAAATTTTGTCAGTGCTTGCATTGTTAGGGCAGAGCTGCACTGATTGAGTACATTTGCTTTCACCTTGCAGAATTCATCGCTTTTGTGCAATTATGCTAATTCGTCATTTACTCATATAACTACGTCTTTTAATGATTGGTATTTTCACTGTTTTCTGCAATTTCAGTCATTGTTTACGCGAATTGGTTGTGCCTTAGTGTTTAGTCCTAATGCATTGCTATTGTCTGTTGTATTTCCCCCACATAGCTGCAATAGGGCCATTCTCACTTGACGTATGGGACATCCAAAGTGAAAAATTCGAGATAAAATGGCTAAAATGCTAATGAAAATATCTGAAAATGAACCCAAAATATGTCTGTCATGAAATTGGATGCACAGAGCTTAAATATTTGCAAAATAACTCTGCATCCAGCATAGCCTACTTCTAGCACAAGGCTTTAAAGTTGCGTAACGCACGTGATATCGTACATATTACATCATCCCAGTAATATTTTGTTTCTTGAGATTTGTATGAATTTCTATGAGCGAATCATGAACATGTCTGAGTACTAAGCAATGCTAATAGATTAAATTTCAAAGCAGCTTGAATAAATTAGTTAATTTCACCATTTTCATGGAAAATTTGGTAATATATCTCGTGACGTACGTGACAAAATGCATGGCGGATGCAATTTCGAAAACGACCTCAATCAGACAAACAAATTGTAAATTTCAAAAACATTCTCCAGTTGTATTGTTAACTTCCAAAACATTGTATTGTGATCAATACTTTTCTGATTTCACCTATTTTGAGTCCCTGGCTAGAGAGTTGTTTTTAAACTCCTGGTTGACATTTCGTGAGAATGGCCCAATATTATATGTTTCTTCTCTTCCAGGTTTCATTCACTGATTAACTACGCCTCCAAACAATACCTAATAAACCTTCAAAAAAGAAAAGTATCCTTGAAGAGTCCTTATAAATTCTTCGCAAATATCAAATTTATCAAAATCCTTTTAAATCTCGATTAAAAGTATAGTTTCTATTAGCAATTGTGATAATTTTGCAGAGGAACATTTAATGCACAGTGTTTCACGGCAATGGATAGCAATAAGTTCATTTAGGAATATCTGCTGTTTTTGTTTTGCAGTTTCCCTGTAAGAAGTCGTTTGATAGGGTCGATTATGCATGCTCTGTTGGTATGGAATGAGCTAGTAACACGAAAACCTCCTTAAAGCCTCCTTGCTTATTATGTATTTTGTCATAGCCGAGTTTAATTCTATTTCGTCATTAGCCTACATCATTATGTAGTTGTACGAGAAAGAGCGCAGCGCAGGAGCCAACCAGTTGCGAAGCTCTTGAGGCCGACCAGACAACGTTGTTTTTATTAGCTAGATCGTTCGTCTTCAAAATCGTGTAGTCATCGGTACATCTGAATTATCAGCTTGACACCACATGTCTCTGTCAACGAAGAAGATCAGATAAGTTTAATTTTTGCTTTCTTTCTTTTCTAGATTCCATTATTTAAGTTTACAATACTATAGTAGGTCAAACAGTTTATTTGCACTCCGATATAGGCCGATATGGCCCTTGTGGGAGATGAATCTGCAACGCTCAAAGAGGCTAATGTTGATCTCCTAACCTCAGCTAGAATAGCGAAATGAATGAAGTTTTCTCCGGTATCCTGCAAATGATAACTTCTATGAAGGCCAACATGGACCATACCAATGATCTATTAGCAGCCTTAATGGCCGAAAGGAATCACCCTCCAACATGGGCACTTGATGAGAATTAAAATCCCCCCTTTCAGCGTTTTGCATCTGCAAATGAATCTAAATCTGTAGCATCCATGAATGCAATACCTGTAGCTGCACAGACAGCAACTCTCCTAGCTGTACTGACAGCAAATTTCCCAGCTGCACAGACAGCAGCTCTCTGAGCTGCAAAGGCAGCAACTTCCCAACCTGCTCGGACAGAACCTACATTTGAGTCCACAGAGATATTCATAGAGCCAATGCAGAGATCTTCTGAAGAAGATTTCTTAAGTCTCTATGGGGGAAGGAATTTGATGGCCACCAGGACACTGAATTCGAAGGTGAGGCTGATAATGATTCCTTTCTTCAGGCTTTAAATGAGTCGCTGTTGCCATCAGAGAACTATGGGCCCCCCATATCAGACCCATTGGCAACAATTGTGAATGCAAAATTTTCCACTGAATTTGACAGTAACAAGCGTAAAGAAATTCTTGAAAAATATAGAATTCCAAAGAATTGTGACTCCCTCCTTGTTCCAAACATCAGTCCAGAAATTTGGGCCAAGCTGCCTTCCAACAGTAAACGAGGAGATATACAAATGTCTTCTTTGCAAGACTCCATAGCCAGGGTAACTGGCGGTATCTAATGTATTATTGGTACATTGTTGCAAGCTGGGGAGAGGAATTGTCAGGTTGGCATTAAGAGCAGTATTACGCAGCTCTTGGACTGCACTGTTTTATTAGGTCATGTTAACTAAGAAATGTCTATCAAACGTAGAGACTCTCTTCGCCCACATCTAAGTAATGATTTTAAGCAGGCATGCTCCAGGAATATGAAACCAGGAAAAATGCTTTTTGGTAATGATCTCCTCAAAACTATTGAGGCCTTGAAGGTTTCCTGAAAAGCTCCTATGGATCAGTGAACTGGCACAACAACAGCACTTCTATTATACAAGATCTGGCATCCGATCGGGTTCAATGGCGAAGAATCGTGCGGGGGCAGGCCACAGCGGACGTCACGTGGTGTCAAGCTCTCGTGCCTTAAGTACAAGTAAGTACAAGTTGAAGGCTACAAATAAAGTTATTAACAATGTTTTCAATGCCAGTGGTGCCCGACAGGGTCAGCGGTCCTTGGCACCCTCAGGATATCCCAATAGTATCATGTATAAATCATATTATCCCAGCCGAGGTGGATACTTACATAGGTCAAAATCTTTTTTAGGGGCAAGGGGGAGGATACCATCATATCCTCCCCGACAAGCTCATGGGCCAAGACCACCCCTACAGTACTAACAACAACGAAAGTTTACAAAGTCTTAGAACTCTGCAAACAGCAGGTATAACCTTTTGATGAACAAGCTGTTGATATACTTAATTACTACTTCAACTAAAAAGTTGCAAACTTTAAAGCAGGTCAGATATCAACCCATTATGACTTATTGTGCACCATCACCTCAGACCCTGTAATTCTTGCAACAATCAGTGGTGAAAGAGTTGAGTTACTTGACAATGTGCCACACCAGGACAGCTATCCAGTCAATTCTATAATTAAGGAGCATGTGACTAAAGTTGAAAATGAGATCCAGAAGTTATTGTACTAGGGTATTTATGTTTATAGCCATCATGAACAAGGTGAATACATCTCACCCATCTTTTCAATGCCAAAGAGTGATGGCAGCATTCGCTCAATCTTAAATTTAAAGCAATTTTAATGAGTTTGTAAATTTTACGTATTTTAAAATGGAGAGCATCCATACAATATTAGAGCTGGTTACACCAGGTTGTTGGATGGCCTCAATTGACTTGAAAGATGCGTATTATAGTGTCAAAATACATTCTCAATCGCAAAAATATTAAAAATTTTTCTATAAGAATCAGCTTTTTATGTACACTGCCTACCCCAATGGACTGTCAAGCTGCCCCCGGAAATTTACCAAATTGGTTAAACCACTCTTATCAGAACTGCACCTAAAGGGTCATATTGTTGCTGGCTATATTGATGATTTTTATGTACAAAGTGATTCATAAAATAGCTGTATAGAACATGTGATTGATACAATCTTAATGTTTGACCAGTTTGGATTTGTCGTCCACCTTGAAAAGTCTGTTTTCTCCCCAAAGCAGCAAATTTCTCTTCCTAGGTTTTGAAATTAACTGAGTAACTATGAAGGTATTTTTGAAAAGGGCAAAAAAATCTAAACTTAAAGACCATCTCGTGTTTGCTCTACAAAATCAAGGTAAACTGACAATTGAATATGTAGCAAAAATAATTTGCTACCTTATATCCAGCCTACCTGCTGTACAGTTTGGAGAATTGAAAAAGACAAAATTAGGGCACGTAAGGTCATCAAGGGAAACTTTGAGGCAAAAATGTCTGTTTCTGTTAAGGCACAAAATGAACTGAAATGGTGGATCGACAATTTTGATCAATCATTTAATGTGATAAGGAAACCTGCAATTCTATAAACTATTTAGTCTGATGCTTCATTGCAAGGATGGGATGGAGTATTGGGTAAGTTTCTATCGGTGGGCAATGATCTGCAGATGAATTTGTTCATGACATCAATTACCTTGAGCTGCGTGCAGCTTTCCTTGTAATCAAGACATTCATTAAAGAGATTGCAAACAGCCATGTTAAGATTATGATTGATACTACATCTGCTGTTAGCATTATTGATAATATGGGTACATGTACGAGTGAGATTTGCAATGACATTGTAGTAGCATTATGGGAACTTTGTATTGACAATAATAATTTAGTCACTGCAGCACATATTGCTGGTTTGTGTAATACTGTAGCAGGCAAGGAGTCTCTCAATTTTCATATTCACCACACTGCTCTAAATGAGCTTGAATTTGCCCCAGAAATTGACTTATTTACTTCACGCATAAACGATCAGTTTGCCACATATTGTTCTTGCAGACCTGATCCAGGCGGCATATTTGTGGATGCTTTTTCAATATCTTGGGCTGATTTTCGTTTTTATTGCTCCCCTCCATTTAGTTGCATACTCAGAGAGCTGCAGAAGGCCAAGCAAGACAAAGCAACTGGAGTGATTGTGGTGCCACAGTGGCCAACACATACCTGGTATTCAGTCCTAAGGACTATGCTAGTGCTACCACCCATACTCCTCAAACCATCCCCAAAACTATTAACCCTACCAACGCTGCCATTGGGGAAACATCCCCTCCACAAGAAAACAGTGTATCTTGTATGTCTGCTATCAGGATAAAACTCTCTGAGCAGGGGCACTCTAACCTAACAATAGAAATAATTCTAGCTTCTTGGCGTGACTCCACCAGGTGCCGATATCAATCTAGTTTAAACAAGTGACTAGACTTTTGCATTCAAAAAGAGATTGATATTATCTCTCCATCAGTAGCTGAAGCTATGGAATTTCTCACATTTTTATATGAAAGTAATCTATGATATAGCTCTATTAACATGGCTAGGAGTGCCCTCTCTTCTTTTTGGAGCTTGAATCATTCTGTCTGGAATGTAACTCCAGTATTTGATTATTTCCGAAAACAAAAAACTGCCACGGAACTTTCTTTGAAGGAACTTTCTGTCAAGGTAGCTTTCTTGTAATACGTTCTCAGTGGTCAGAGATGTCAAACAATAGTTTTTCTTGATTTAAGAGAAATGGACTTACTGGAAGACAGATTTATATTCCATGTAAAGAAAAAATTAAAACAGGCTCGGGCAGGCTACCATATAACACCACTTGAATTCATGAGGTATTCAACTGATTAGAAACTTTGTGTATTCACTCACCTTCAGGAGTAAATTAAAAGAACTGAAAACATCCGCATTTCTAATACGAAATTATTAATTAGTTTCATTAAACCACATGAACCCATCTCTATAGATACATTAGCACGTTCGATTAAGCATGCTTTAGCATCAGCGGGAATTGATATAAAGAGGTTCACAGCCCATAGCACCAGAGTAGCCTCCTCTTCCCACTTAGCTCAAAGGAATTCTCCATTACAGATATCATTGATGCGGTTGGATGAAAGAGTGAACATAAATTTCAAAAGTTTTATAACAGCTCACAGGACTCTCTCAATTTTGGAAACTCTATTTTAGAAACTGCTGATAGTACAAACACAAGTATTAGTAGTTATAATATTGATACTTAAGTTACGTTGTTCTGTTTGCTCCTTTAGTTTTTCCTTTTTGATGAACTGTGAGGAAATTTTTAGTTGGTTTTACATATGTCTCATTATTCCTCTTCAATATTGACCTTGCTAAACAGAAAAAGGAAATGACCTAAATTGAATAAGGATCGCCAATCCTGTTGTTTTTTTCAGTGAAAATCAAATCTGATACCAAATATCCATATGTTTGTTCACAAACAAATTGGTACAAATGTATTACAATTTTGTCCATTGGCTCAGGCTTGGCTTTAAAATCTCGTACAACTACGTAATGACGTAGGATAATGGCGAAATAGAATTTAAAATTAAAGGAGACTTACCTGTAAGTTGAACTTTGATTGTGATTCTATGAGTCATTAGCCAGGAGTGAAGGAGTTTTGCGCCCTCCCATGTACATAGTTTGCTCTGTTTTATACTGAGGGCATAATTACAGGGATCTTCCCTACCCAACTCCTTTACAAATTGCGAGACTGGTGCCAATGGTTCCTTTAAAGTCTGGTTGGCTCCTGCGCTGCGCTCTGTCCTACAGCTCCTTCACTCCTGGCTAATGCCTCATAGAGTTACAATCAAAGTTCAACTTACAGGTAAGTCTCCTTTCATTGTTAATTCTCTTTTATGATAACTAAAATATCTCCTTTTCTCCTTGGCATTCTTATTTGTTTGAGTAAAAAGTGTTGGAACCCAGCTAGCTCTTTTAGTTTCTGTTCTTTTAGTACAAATTAATGGATTATATTATGGATGAAATGAGGGATTGGAACAAAAACTTAGAGTCTAAACTCATTCCTACTGATCCAAACGGTTTGTCTCTTCGTTTTGTTATTTCCTTATGCACTTATGTTTAAATCTTGCCAGAGCAGTTTCACCTACCATCTGAATTATAGTATGCATTTAGTTTGATGCAATTGTAGACCTGTAAATTTGGCTGAATGGTCCTTTTCATGTAAATCATTTAATTTCCTTGAAACGCATGTTTTGTATTTTATCTTTGTAATTACCATTATTTGTATAGAAACGAAGCCATTCTTTTTTAGAGTTGTCTAGTACAAGATTTTTGTCGTATGGATGAGAAAGCATTTAGAATGCCTGAAATATGACTTCCAGGTGGAGGTTGCAAGATTGTACAAGGGAACACTTGCTAGCATGAAACTAATTTCATTTGGAATTCAGAATAAGGAATGAAAGGGAATATAACTAGCATTTGTATTTTGCTAGCACATTATTGTAAATGACAGAAAAGTTGAACCAGAGAACAAAACTTGTTAGTCTTTGATTGGAGGACTTCAACGGTCCTGAAATGTCCTCTCACAATTTCTATTTAGTAGACTGAGATGAAGTAGAGCATGAACCATTCCCATTATTTTACTACTGCTCTTACTTTTACCTAACTACTAAAATGCAACTTTCACCAAAACGAAAGCAACTGGTGTACACTCTTTTATATCGATATTCTTAATTTTTTTTTATTTTGAGCCTAGAATTTTTCATAAAATATTCATAAATACCAAAGGTGTAACTTCACCCAAAAATTTAGGGAATATATTCCAATCTCTGTTGATGTTTTACTAGATCATAAAACTAAGCAAAAGTTTATTTTTTATGTTGATATGCAAAAGTACACCTGAAAAAAAAAACTTCTTGTGTCTTGATGAAGCTTGAGCCTTGCATTATTCTTAAATTATTCCTAAATTTCAGTGATTTTGAGCCTCAGTATTCTTATAAGCTTTATTTTCATAAAAAATATTGTGTAATAGAATACGCTTTTTCTGTGCACTTGCGTGAAACAAGGTGGTTTAATCTAGAGGGCACGTATTGATCTACCTACATTTAATCTGATATACTTTCCTGAGTAGCTCTTGTCCCCCTGGGGGGGGGTGGTAGATATAAGTTATGGTGAATAAGCTTTGATGAAAGACATGCTCATGGTAAAAAAAGAGAGTTGAGCAATTTTCCAAAAGGCAATTTCCTCTCATGGTTTCTTATCGTGGAGACATCATTGTTCATCCTATTCAAGGCACTTAAAGTTGATTTATTCCTGATTAATTATTATCTTCAAAGATGATGCTGAATTTTCAGTTTTATGACGCCCTTGAAGGTGCGCATTCCTTCGAGTTATGTCTGTTTATGAAGAATTTGGTACCAACGAGAATTATCTCTCGTCACCTTTGTTGCATCTATCTGCATACAGAAACTCCTTTTTGTCCATATTCTGGGAAGTGCACATCTTAGTATTGGCGGTTCTAATTGAAATGATCGCATCATACTGTTCTTCCAAAAGTAACCTGTTTGTTGCATACCGAGCTCCTTCATCAAGAAGTAAAGCTCTTTTAACATTGACCACAAGTATTGCATGTACAAATATTGAATCTTTGGTGGTTGGTAGAATACCACTTGTTATTTTTTTGATCTTGTTATTATAGACGAGATACCTCTCGTCTGTCACATTGGGGTGTGTGATGTTTTCTTTTGCATTGCTGTTGACTACCGCACTTTGACTCTCACAGGCTCTGTTGCATGCGCTTATACAGTATGAACAGAGCTACCTCTTTTTTCACCTACGGACTCTATTTCACTTGCGCTTGCAACCTCTTGCATTCTGATACTATTTTATCATCGTCATCACAATTAGCACTTGTTGTCCTTTGAAAGTTAGTGTTGTTTGTTAAGACTACTTTATGTCTAGAATTGTGATGCAGTAGATACATCAATCGAAGCACCATAAAGAGAAACGTATATAGACAAATAACCCACTTAGTTGAATCCATGTAAATGCATTGTGTATTCCCGACTCAGCAACATTTTGCTTTGCCACTGTCGTGTTTCTAAGTAATAGGACACAAAGACCATTTTTATTTTCATACCAAGAATAACTTTAATTACTAAATTTCATTTTTAGATTTCTCACACTGGCTAACGCATAACCTGCCATTTGATGATGTAATTCGAATATCGCTCCTGGAACTGGACTGTCCAATAGTTAGACTCAGAAGACAGTTTGATTTTATGAGGAAGGTATTCATCATTCTTAGCCCTTGTCAAAGTTTCGTCTTCTATCATGCATCTTTCTCCTGGTTTGCCATGGCCACCTTTGTTCCTTCTTTTCATACATATATCTTCAACTCTTGACGGTTATCTTATGCATAAGTAAGATTTCTAATCTAGCCAAATCTCTTGCTGCGTAGCTGCTTCCATCGATAATGACTGATTACATCCTACTTATCCATGCAATCTTATTGTCTGACGATTTTTAATCAGATTCATATCTATTAGAAACAAACTCTCTGCCATCAACCTGAATGTTTCTTCATACAGTCCATACCCGGAAACACGTGCGATCGTTTGTGCGTGTATTCACACATGTGCAAAATCCCTTATGCGAGCGAAAACTCGCCCGTACCATCAATCACTATCAATTGTGCCTTCACACATGCCAAATAGAACTTTGTTGTCGCAACTGCGACAGTAGTGAATGTCACCTTTTGTTTTCATAACTCTGCGTTATCTTGTTTTATCCTAAATGAGGTATTGACATGCTTCAGCCCCAAGAAGCTCTCTATTTTGGATACAAAAATATTGGATCGCACGTGCCATTCCAAATAATTAAGAGCAGTCGCTCTAACATGTCGCCTAATCCAGCCTTAAGTGTTTCTTAGCTGTTTCTTAAATTCTTAAGACTTCCAATAGCAATAGCAACACAGTCTAGGCAACTGTGAATCAAAAAGTAGAACTTTAATGTCTTTTGAAACATGTAATGTGTGGTTCTTCTAGTTTTGTCTAACTTGATCAAACATTTTCTTGTAAAAGCAGTTTTTTCAAGTTAACATTTGAAGCTTGGCCTGCTTATGTTTCTTTTATTTCTCTTAATTTTTACTCAATTTCTGTCTCTCTATTTTTTTCTGTCTCTCTATTCATTTCCGCTTCGTATAAAGAAAACAAGCATGTATTAGAGAAGTATTTTTGATTCATGTATTCAATTAAGAAATGTCATAGTCATTCAATGCATTCAAAGCACTTCACCTGTTTTATTCCCAAATTTAGCAAGGTAGTGTTGGATGTACTGACACTACAGATAAAGTATATTGGTGTTATTTCTTGATATATACCAAGCTTCAATGCTTTTCAGTGCTCCAAACTTCAGTGTCGTGAGTGTGCCAGTCATATTGCAGATAAGAGTGATCTCTTCAGGTATCTTTCTCAACTAGTACTATATAAATATATATATGAACTCATAAGCTAGTGACTAACCAGGATTTCTCCTTTCAAGGCGCAAACTGTAGCATGTGTAAATGATCAGGAAAATCAGAGGAAATGAAAACATACCACTGCCTGGCAACGTGTGTATATGCGTGTGTGTACGTATATATATATATATATATATATATATATATATATATATATATATATATATATATATATATATATATATATATATATATATATATATATATATATATATATATATATTTATATACGTGCACACACACATCACACACTTTCTCATAACCTACACAATATAGCTAATAGTTTCGAATTTCATTATATAATAGCGCTAGCGCTATGCTGTATGGTGGCCCATTGCACTCACCTTAAAAATGCAGTGTGAATTCAAATTTCATTGTGAAAAAATAAATGAATTTCAATTTGCATGCACATTTCGTTGTGAGTAATCCGTAAGTTGACTTTGAATTCTGATTTAACTATTAACTTTCACTTTTGATTTGACTTTTCAACTCTGATTTAACTTTTAACTTTAAAAGTTGAAATTGAAATCAAGAGAGCAGCGGACCAGCGCACTCAAATTTCCAAAACGAGGCAAGTGGAAGGCACGCTGCAAACGTGTATGAGATTGCTGCACATAGCCGATCATGTCGAACAAGAAGAAACTAACGTGGGAGGAATATGAAAAGAAAATTGCAGGCCAACGGACAAGAGGAAAGTCCAATGTCAA
>WIPJ01001848.1:136412-179406 GCA_018155075.1 Cassiopea andromeda
TATATATATATATATATATATATATATATATATATATATATATATATATATATATATATATATATATATATATATATATATATATATATATATATATATATATATGCATATATATATGCCAGTTCCTAAGCCTTATTCGGGAATTTTTGGAAGAAGTGTACATGAAATCAGACGTCAAAATTTTACTAATCACAAAATGGTGTCTTCAGAGCAATCTCAGGGGAATACTTAATAATATATGATGTATTCAATCTAGCTATTGCCTGGAAATACCATTATCTATAAGACGCGTTTGCTTTACCAAATTCATCGAAATTTTGTTTGGTTCATCGAGCAACGACAAAATACTGTATTTGCCTAATAACTAGGATAAAAACAAGAGTACTGCAATTCAAGAGGAAGAGGAGTTGTTTTCTTAGCTATGTACCACTGGTTCTGATCCCAACATACCGATGAAAACATATCGTGAACTCGGGACGATTTGCTGTTCCACTACTGGTAGGGTCATCCTTGCGAAGTTTCTGCCCTTCCTGGCAATTTAATTAAAAATTTCTATCGCGGATTTGTCCAGAACGTGAGTACACTGTATAATGCTTTCTGCCGTACGGACAATATGGCGTCAATACTTATGTTGACTTCAGCCTCGCTTGGGCAGTTAGCCCTCTAGTCTTATTATTATCTCTATGCACTGTATAGGACAGATATCGCCATTTTAGTATGTTGAATCGCATTGATGTTTATATACATTGTTGTGTGTGTGTTTGTGTGTTTTGAGGGGGGGGGGTATGGTGCATGGCTATATCACAGCTCGAGGAAGAAGGGATTATAAACAATCCTTTATAGAAGTCATTTTACATCGAAACACAGTATTCCGTGGGAGCTTGTTGTTAAATATCGCTACATAGAATTTCATAGTAGCGCTATCTCTAACTAAAGATCATATTTATCATGTGTGCATAGTTTAATTTTTATATAGGAAGATAGTTATGCTCGGAGTCGTGCAAGCACGTTCAGACGACTCCCTTGGAGACAATGAGATTAGATCAGAGTCTGTTTCGTTCAATAAGTCGCTTGAATCATGTGTGGTCAGCTTTGAATTCGTCCTAGAGATAATAAATGTTCCTTGTGGAATACCATAGATTGACCAAGCTTACTCGTTATCATAGTAATTTAACTCTTTTTTCAGTAACCCGTCGTTTGATTGGGCTTAGTCTGTTAATAATGGACATTTATATAACCTCGTCTATACGGAATCGTCTATTGTGTGTAAACACCATAGAATTAGACTATTACTATCTCTATAGTAAACACCATGACAAAAGATTTATTCTACCCGCCTGCACGGGACCGGATAGAAATCGGATCCAACACTATACGGATGGTATTGAACCCCATCCCAAGTAAACGGGGGTCTGTATGTTGCCTCTGTCGTGTGCCTCTGCGAAGAATTAGCATGAATTCCTCAGATTTACTTATGTGACGGGATTCCACTGACGCTCAAAGCGTGGTCATTGTACTGCATTTGAAGTGCCTTATAATTACTTGCAGAACATTTTTATGTTTTTGAAAGGGGAAGGCACATTAGTAAACAAGCAATTGATGTGTCGGAATTCCATTGCCCAGATAGATGCACAAAAGTCAACTGCTCCTATCTCTATCATATATGAACAAGACATTTTAAATGGGGGACAAGATAAAAGAGAAGCACAGCTTCCGTCATCTTCTAGATTATGAAATCGTTTCGTTGTATTTACGTAATCCTGTTTTTAAAGAATCATCTACAAGGCATATTTTTTCATTAAAAGCAGCAAAATACTCTTAGTATGTCTTTCAGCAAAAGGCTAAAACGCTGACATATTTAGGTTATAATCCTAGAATATGTAAAGCTTTTTGCAGCCTCTAGATTGTATAGAGCGAATTGCATGATATGAATTAGGCTTTTCACGCATTGCTTGGCTTTCCATTGATCATAGATTTGTATTTTTTGTTCGTTTACAGTTAACATACATCAGGCTATTTGCTTCTTTTACTGTCTATTCTAAATACAGCATACTCCCGATAATTGAGACATTCATGGGGAATCCCAAATCAGTTCCAGTTAGCAGGTGCCTTAATGAACCGGAGCTCTGGTTTAGTGCTGTCCACAAGTTTCTCGGTAACGTCTCGGCAACTGTAGTGTGATACGTATGTCTTAGTGACACAATTAGAGCAAGCATCCGCAAGTAAAATTTGTTGCTCGCCATTCTCGAAATTTCAAGAATTAAAAAGCGCCATACTGAATAGATAAACCTACCTCCAGATATGCCTCGATCTAATAAATCTTACAGTTAAGCAAAGCACGTTGCATAATACATGTGTTAGCAGTTTTTTATTAGAAAAAGTAGGGGTTTGATACTGATTTTTCATATTCCCCTAATACTCTGTTATTTTCTTCCTTCGTCTTGTTTTTGCTGCGCTCCACTCCTCATCTGTAAATGCACCACAAGTGACACGTGCTCCACCATTTGCGGACCCCTGAATCAGAGATTGCAGAATACAACTTATTTCAAGAGTATCCTTGTCCAACCTAGAAGAAACATGAGGCTGAAATAATTAGGAAGATGAGGTAAAAATTAGGTAAAAATAAGGTAAAACTTAGGAAAAATGTGAGAAACGCAGAGAGGCCGAGCTTCAAATGCTGCAAGCTTTACTAATGCCTCTGTTGTTCTTCATCTAGACTAACTTTTAACCCATCTCCAGAGAATAGTACATTCAGTATAGAGCTTGCGGTTGGATTTGAGAAGAGGTTAGGACATACTTTAAACCGATAACTAGTTAGAGACCTAGCCTTAGTCAGAGAAAACCAACGCAATTCAATGAATTGTACTTCAGTACTTTGTTCTTGAGTATTCTTGATGTGGTTGATCAACTCATTTTGGACTTTCTTTACGTGCTTGCAGACATTAGTTAACACATTAGCGCAAGCGATTCCTTTGCTAGAGAAATAATAACTATTACCATTCAAACTACTAATGGTATCTGAGGCGGCTGTAATAAAGATTTAGTCAGCCCTAAATTCATATTCGTTTCTTTGTATTTTGCAATAGCTGTAAGTATCTGTAAAATACCTTGATATGCAAGGTTTGCATTTGTACCTTTGTTTATATGTTCAATAAATCTTCTAAAACAATGTTATTTGTGCCCTATGACGTTGCTATTAGCTCTTCTTAAATTGTTTTGTCTTAAAGACACATTAGGGCCAGATCTTTCGGAATTTTAATTTTCAGTTATCTATTTTATTTTATAGTTTGCTTTTTTGTCTTGTTTTCGATTAGGCACATATGACACCTGGCCAGTTTTTTAAGTACCATGTGTATTGCGTTATGTGGCTCCGTTCATGTATTTCAAATATTTTCGAATCTGTTAAGTGATTCTTAAGGCGTTATTCTTAAAGCCATTGATGTATGGTGTATTTCAACACAAATTTTCAGTAGTAACAGACCTCTGTGTCAAACTGTGTATTTTTGAAATTAGTCACCTCCAATGCAGAGAGAAGCAACTTCCACTGCTTCTACTATTTTTGTTGCAATGGAACCTTCATATAACGGGCACGAGTGGGGGTCAACATTTTTAGCGTTGCGAGAGGTTTCCGCTCTCTAGGGGTGCAACATTTTTAATGCTATTCTTCAAACATGTTGCAAGAAGTACGTATTGTCAAAAGAATTGGAAAATGAAGATGACGTACTGAAAGTGCGTTCTTCCACATTCGAAGTGACAGAAGAAGATTTCGGTTGGCCGTTTGCCACGGACGAGACTTAAAGAGGGTATGGCGGTGAATCACCCCTCAACCTTGAAAATTTGCCATTTCGGAAGGCAAAAACGGCATTATAATGTATTTTTGTAGGGCAACTTACTGGACCTACGACCATTTGATCAATGACTGTTACTGGAAAAAGGTCATAGAAAATTCTCGCAGGGCAAACCTCTGACACCTCCCAAAAATAAATTGAAGCTATTTCCATGACGTTCGCTCATGAAATAGGGGGATTTGTATCCCCCAACAAGGGTTGCTTTGGGAAAAAGTTTGGGAAACATAGTATAAAACAAGGGTGTTAAGCAATATGATCATCGTTCAATCGTAAATTCAGATCTTGTATTATTCCCTGTTGGAAAGTAACCCTACCCTGTTGTGGCATATCGTTAGTGATTTAGAGGATCTTGAGTTCGTCTGCATATCAGTCATGTGGTTTTTAATAAGGCAATTGGTATCTAGTAGTATCAACTTTTCGTCCTCAAAGGTGAAGTTTTTATCATTCCAAGTTATATAGAACATTTTTGTTCAATAGTGGCGCTTTACTTAATTTTGAGTGTCGATTTTGCATAGAATACCTTCAGAAAGCAGTTTTCCCACTTCAAAGAAACTGTCCTTAGATTAAAGAATTTTTGCACTCAAGGGATTCTTTTAAAGGAAATTTAGATTCTAAGGAAATTTTAAGGAATATTGCAGAATTGTAAGGAAGCCTTTTGATCATCATTCAGAGCGAAAGTTCTGATAATAACGCTTCTTATGATACAAAAATATAAGGCTAAGAAGATCTCAGGAATGTTTTAGAAGTAAAGTCTCTTTAGGGAGGTATATGTTCCCGATTGTTCTCTGCTAAATTCCCAATTGTTCCCCTTTTCGCTAGATAAAATTTCCTTGTTCCCTTGGGAAATGTAAGGTATTTTTTGCGCCAATATAAGAAATTTTACTTGAAATAGATTGAGGGCACTGATGAAAGCTTCAGCGAAAATCTTGGATTTTAGAGCTTGGAAAGTCGAGATCGCTGACGATTAAGAATAATGCTTTTTGTTTTTTTTTGAATTGCTTTTGGAAGAAGAAAGAAATTTGAGCTCAAAATTTCATGCCTAAAGGTGAAATAGTTTATGTGTTAGCATTAACAGAAGCTTCATGCAGTTGTAAAAGTGTCATTGAATTGGTAGAGCGTTATTTGTGGCAGAGGACCTTTCGTCGCGTTAGAGTACTTTAGGATAAGCTTTAGCCTCTGAATGATAAAAATAAAAAGCTTTGAAGTAAGGTCCTTTAATATATCCAAAGGTCCCAGAATAAACCCTGTGATACTCTGTAATCCAAATGGAATCTCGAATCCCAATCAATTGTTTGAAATGTTGGATTGAAAAGTGTCAATTGGCAACCCTGGTCTTCATTAATTCAAATTGAATTTTGAATCTTAAAGGTTTTAAATTCTAAAATGTGGACTGAGTAGCTTTTCTTCCACTTATATTAAATAAAATACTGACCTATTTCATGCACTGGCTTGACTCCAAGTCCAGACATTTTCATGACATTTTCAGCACTAAATTAAGACAATGCATTTTCCCAGGGACAAACTTCGTTATGTTTTTTTTATAGCCACAAGATATTGGACATTTACATGGTCATATTTCAATATTCCCATTTCGTGGGTCTGCAATACACATTTTTTGTAAGAACGTAATTCATAGGAAAGTAGCATTTCGCTGCTGAAAAAGTTAAGAAAAGCCGGTACCGGATTTGTGATATCTAAGGAAGTTTATAAGTGTGTGTGTGTGTGTGTATTTGAAATGCGATTTGTCTGTGTACGGGATATGATATATGTTATATTGGTTGCCTTCCAGCAGTTTAACTTATGTTGTCTGCTAAGATATATCATCATTTCAGTGTACATGGTGCTCCTTCGCTTTCCACTAGTGAGCATGCGCGAAACATTGGAGCTCAAAAATATTTGTAAAGAGTGTCTTAAGAAAGCTTTGATTCGATATCCGAGAAAAGCTTTCTAATAGAAACTGTATTGTGCAGTAAAAACCTTGTCCCACGGTAGTGCTTTGATTTAGGGGCTTATATTGAATGGATGCGCTTATTTTTACTCAAAATAAAGAACTGCTCTAATAATAAATCAAGCCGAGTAGATCTGTAAGTTCTCATTAAATTTCTTTTATACTTTCTAAGGCTCATATCCCTTTAACAATATAACCAAAACATAACAACGATATATGTATAGTTACACTGTGTACAATTAGAGGACTGCATGTATCTTACAATTCCACGTTTATTTCCAAAGGCTTATAATTTTGATAAATTCTTACTTGATAGAACTCTCACTCTTAGATATTGTAACTCCTTAGACTTTAGGCTTACTTGAAATTCCCTTCGTAGACTCAAGGTTCGCAAAAACTACCCTCGTGGTCTGGGTGGAGACCATAGAGGTAGGGTAATAAGAACACTAGAGTGCGAACGAGGCTGTATAAAAGTGATATGAGACTGATGCTAAAGACTATCATGGAAGGCATTGCGGTAGAAGGCTATGCAGTTTTCTGTCTGGGCTTCCTAGTTCTTTTCGTTTTTAGTATGGCCCTTACATTGAAAGAGGAATGCATCATGAAATTTCAAAGCTTTAATCGCAAGGCAGCTGAGAAAAGTAATGTAAGCGGTAGTGGTTCTTATGTACTCCGACCACAAAGAAAGCGATGATTGTGAACAGTAGGCCCTTTTGATAATTTTTGAATTCCCAGAATACTTTTTCATTCTTACTTGCAATATTCCCAAAGATTTCTGTAGAGAATTAAGTAAAACGAAAGTCTCAGTGCGGACATTGCTTAGCACGAAGGCTTTTCAAGCTAAGCAAAATATTGACCGTCTGTGTACTAAATCAAATATGTTAAAAATTACATTTGAAAACTGAAAGCCTTCTGATACCCCCAGTCAATAAGAATGTGTTGATAGGATCGGGCAAGCAGCGGCCAAGAATTAGTATTTATCAAGCAAGTGTGAGATCTTTGTGTTATTCTGTCCATCCTTTGCTCAAATGTAAGAGAAAATGTGATTTTAGGGTCACATCAGAATGTAGCTTGGAGTGATTACATATACTCCAAAAGGTGGAAATAATATATTCTTGGAAGCCGAAACTCCAATGAATCCTGTTTAGTTTTCTGCTGAAAAACCTCTTTGGTGGCGACTCACAATATCAATATATACATAAGTAGATATAATCGGGGGTTCATGCAATTTACAGCAGCTGATTTCACGAGGAAAGGAGGCTGAATGTCCTTTCGATATATGCTTTTAAACCGAGATCTTGGTGTTAGTAAAGCCTAATCTCATCAGAGACGTTTTTGAGCGCGCGCTGGAAGCGCTCAAAGTATGCAAGCATACCAGAGCAATGATCATGGTTGCTGCGGCCAGTTTCATGTTCGCTCGCACGCATTTGAGAGTAGATCTGGCTACTACTCCCAAGCGCTCACTTGTTGAACTCGTGCTCCTGAGCGCTGTGGGCGAGCGCTCAATAATGCCTCTGACGAGATTAGGCTTCAATGCATTTCAGATTTGAGATTGCCTTGACATGAAGCTGAGCCTATGGAGCTGAGACCCTGCCTGCTCGAAAGAGGTCTGGCTCTGTTGCCAGTGCCAGAAAGGCTGTGTTTTTGTCATTTCATCGATTTGATGGGTCTGGGAAGGGGTTAGCAACGACGCGAAAGCAATGGACAGGGGGAGGAGTGTTTAGTTGTAAGTGGACATCCTTTTCAGATAACTTTTTTGGATAAGAGAAGGCTTACATGTTGCTTTTGTCATACTCTGCTAGCGTTAACAACATAATATAGGATTATACCCTGCAGAATACATCAATTTTTCGATACCGTAAGGGCTCACAATCAAGAAAAATGACACTCAAAGGAGGCACAGTTTTTCTTCTGTGGTTTCCTTTAAATTCACTCTATCGCGGTTGTAATGTATGAGGCATGTTTAGGTAAATTTTTGGAAATAGTCTTGACCTCGTTGACAAGCTTCCACCCAAATTGGACAGAGTGGAGATATAGGTTTCCCATTTGAGATAGAAGTTTGAGGGATTTGATTACCTACTCCTTAAAAATCAACTCTGTCATTGAGCAGGGAAGCCATTCAACCATTTTCGTGTTTTTAGTAATGATATCTAGCTTCATACATGAATATTTATTTCATATTTGATTTTGCTTTTTTCCAAATATTCTTATCTCTTTTTCAGCTATGCATGGACCATCGCTGAATGTCGTGTTTGCTCCCATCATATGGGTTGGAAGTTTACGGCTTGTAATAAAGAACTTTCCCCTTCAAAGTTCTGGGGATTGACAAGAGCTTTGCTGACTCCAAAAATCTCTGAATGAAGACTGCTTTTATGTGTTTGTGTAAATGAATTTGTCATCTTGAGCTTTGAAATTCTATCAAGGAGATGTATCGTTTTCTGGTATGCTAAGCGAGCTGTCAACGTTATGGAGCGCACTCCTCTCAATATTTTTTTGACAGCTCCCTTTGCATATCAAATTTGAATTGCGAAATTAGCGCTATCTTTTGCTGAATCCCTTCTACACCTCGGAAGGGTGGAAGTGATTAAACATGGTCACCATAACTTCTAATGGAAGATTTTGGGCTAGCAGTACTCTGTTTGAAGGTAGCTTGGAACCAATAAAACTATCCTTGTTTCAAAATTTCCGGAATACAGCTCTTCCATTTATGTGCAAAAAGGCAAAATTTGTGTAGTCGCGGTGTTTTGAATGCAAATCTTTTGTATTAATTTGCAGAAGGATGCCTTTTGCGATAGATTGCATCCCCTGCTTATCTATTGCAGTATTTTCCCTTTCACAGTATTATTGAGGCTGCATCTGCACCAAATACAATGCCCAAAACCCTTGCTTGTGCCCTAACCCTTGTTGCATGTGATGGTGCCCCTGAAAGCATGTACCCCCATTATTTGGATGCTTCCTACGTTCTTCTTCAAAGCCCATGCTTAACTCCAGGATTTATCCTTCTCAGGTTTTATCTGTCTGCTTCAGTATTTGTAAAGGCAACTTTTCAGTGAGAAAAGAGTCAGCGAAATTTTTCTCGCGAAAAATTTCTTAAGAAGCATTTCACTAGTCAATACCCAGTCGGCGAAAATTCTCTGCGAAATCTCTCCGTGAAATAATTCATTTGCCTCGTGAACTCGTCGTGCATCGACATTAAAAACAGAGAAAAAATTGACAAGGGCCCTGGAATCACACAGTATTTTTCATAGAGATTATCTAATTTCTGGTATTGTCATAAAGAAAGGAAGGCTTAGCAATCTTGTTAGGAAAGGGCTACTCCGTGATTCTGTCACCTTCTCCCTTTGTGTACATTTTGACTCTTCACTTCACCGTAACAAACTGCTGAAGGTAAAGCTCTTTTATAATCATCGTAGTTACTTTTTCCGTTTCATTCTATAAAGGACTTCGTGTTGCCACTTCTATTTAGGCCATTTCGCTGTTTCTATTCACATCACAAACAGTGGAATGTATCACCCACTGATCAGTGGTGCCACCTTGTCAAGGCTATGTGGATTCTCCTTGGTCTGCGAGAGAATGTCGCAAGCGAAATGAGAAAAAAGTTGCACTCCAGTCAACTTTTTTCGCTGGAAAATTTTTTCGTTCGAACTCTCAGTGAGATGTAACTGCCCTTGCCTGTGACGTATTTCGCTCGAACTTTTTGCCTTTCACTGAGTTTTTTTCTCACTGGAAATTGGCCTTAAAGGCGGATTTCCACGAGGCAAAAATTTTGCTGCAGCGTAGCTTTTCACCACAAAAAGTTACTCAGCGAACCTATTATTTGATTTCCACGTTGAAGCGAATTTCCCGCCTCTTTCGTTATTGCCAAGCTGAATCATGACTCCACTCGTAAACACGTTACTGCTAATTAGAAAGAGAATTCTCGTTTTTAATTTACTGCTATTGCGTCGCAAAAGCAGCAGTCAAAGAAGCTTGCTTGGGTAAGGAAGATGTGCCAAGATCGTGCTGAGAAGGGGTAATTCCACATACTGGTGAGAGATTTAAGAATACACGATCATGATCTTCGCAAAATACTTCTTCAGAATCTTCTGATATTGACCTTGAGTGTTGCTGTGGCAAAGATTACTGCAGCTGTTGCTTCTGCAGAGAAATGCAACGGTTGAAAGCAACTCAGGGTCTCTGTAATCCAGAGCAATATTTGGTAGTTGACTTTGAGCAGTCATAGCCTGAACAATCCAACAACATGATCACGGAGAGCAAGAGACATGTGCACTGTTTCTTGAACCTTGATTGGTTTAACGCGTCATGCGAAACTTCTCGCCGCGAAAAAATTGAACTTGTTTCTAGTTTTGCAAGCGCTCGCTCTAAAAGCAAATGACTCAAACTGCACGTGCTTAGTGAAGCTTCATGGCGAATTCGCTGAACAATACGCTTCGTGGAAATCCGCCTTAAAGGCAGGTTTCTACGAGGCGAATTGTGCAACGAATTTGCCGCGAAAATTTAGTCGGCGAATTTATTTTTTGATGTCCACGTAGAAGCGAATTTTATCACCTCTTTCGTTACTGATGAGCTACATCATGACTCCAAATGTACACGCGCTGCTATTAATTAGAAAGAGAATTATTATTTTGAACTTAACGCTATTGCATCGTAAAAAGGAGAAGTCAAAGAAAAGTGCATGGGTAAAATAGATATTCGAAGACCGAACCAAGAAAGGAGAATTCCACTTGCTAGTAAGAGATTTGAAATCGCATGATCATCAGTATTTCTATAGATGCTTTCGTATGTCTCCAACGTTTGGGGAACTTTTGTCGTTCATTGCTCCAATTATCATTAAAGAGACCACGATGATGCGAGATCCTAGAAGACCTGCTGAGTGATTGGCAGCCACATTTTGATTTAAATAGTCTGTTGGTACTACATAACGTTACCACTCCACGAAAAAGCAGCAACATTTTTTTGAAATACTTAAAAGCTTTTTTCGTCCGACACTCATCATAGTATGAAAACGTTGGATAATGACCTAAAGGAAATATATATACATGAGGCAGTTAATGTGTTAAGATACGTCTAATTGGCCCCAAGTGTGACCCAAATAGGGGTTACTAAATAGGGAAAATAGGGGCAGATTCGCCTCCTGGAAATCTGCCTTAAGCCTGGAAATCTGCCTTAAGCCAGACGGCATGGTTTGTAGATACACCCATATTTTCTGTTGCTAATAGGCTTGCTTCTACACGTCATCATATTCAGAAATTAAGTAAACGTTATTGCAATTTGCCTTTATGTAACTTTTTATTTGTATTTTGTGTAGTTTTTTTTAGTAATTAATGTCGGGGAAAGGCCGTAGGGCCTATGACAATACCCGACAAAGGAAAAGTATATGTAATAGAGAGATCGTCTATATAGATTTAATCATTTTTTATGCTTAATACCCTGTGTTGTACTTTCTCCGAGTGGTTTTCTTTTCGAGTTACTTTCTGCTCACCTTAATCCAGCTTCAGCTTTCAGAGTTTTCTACGATTCTGTACAAGGTTTTGATTCTTTTTGGTGCAAAACTGAGAACCTCGTGTTTTAAGTTGACCATACACTTTTTTTTATAAGCAACCTAGCTCAATGCTTAGTTCTATAAGTTCCTTTGTTTGTACCTCCTTTTATCAACTTTTAGTACTGAAATTTCCTTACTTTATCATTAACTTTCACTGCACATGTATTGCCATAAAAGTGGCACAGACACAAGGAAGCATCAAATTTCTGAATTTCAGCTTTAATTTAGGCTAGATCTCAAGATTGAAAGCACAAATAAGGTAGGAAAGAAGTTTTATAAATTTCGTCACATTATAAATGTATTTCGGAGTGAGTGGCCAAGCAGCCCAGCCAGTTCCATCAGCTTAACCGAAGTTAAGCATGGCTGTGCACGGTCAAAAACTGAATGGGCGACCTTCCAGATGAACGACCAAAACAGCTCACTCGGCCGTCCTTCGGAAGGGACGTTAAACGGGGTCCCATGCCTGGATACGGCATGGATAGTAAGGAAAAAGCTTTGCCCAATTGCATGGCTTTGGAAAACTGGTAGGTGGGACACACTGAAGCATTACATCTCATAATACTTACAAAAGGAGGAGTCCGTACGGCTAGATAAGGCGGCTGAACTACCATCTTTAGCCCTTGACAAGACTGGATAGGTACGTAGGACAAGATCTGCCCTATCATTGTGTGAAAACAAGATTTTCCTTAGCTCATTTACGGTCAATGAGAGTAGATCATCTAGACAAGCAACAGATTTCCCATTTGGAAGTAACTTACTGTATTGGTCAATAGAACGAATACATTACGGACGGAATAGCGTAACAGAGCGTGCTATCAACTACCAATGTTGATGTACCCCAAATGACCACATCATAGCTAGTCTCGATTTCGAATATGACCATTGGACTGCATATATATAGAGCCCCAAAGGCGCTAGATATCTGTCTTCAGACAGTCCTGATTGTTTGGGTGAAGCAAAATCACTCATGCGGTAAGAGGGCAAGAATGAGAGTTCTCATAAGGCCGGTTTCCACTAGCGTTAAATGTGGCTTAAAGTTGAGATAATTTTTAAGTCAGCCTTGTTATTATTGATAGCTGTCTGATTTTTATCACTTCTTTCTGTAGGACATCTCCTTGCAGCACTTTCATCTACATGACATCTTATAGTAGTTTAATTTTCAACTATAATTCTTTGTAGCATTTATGATTAGAATTCTGCTGTACGCCGTTTGAGTTCAAGGCCAGTTTCATGATGCGAAGAGTAGATACTTGTGCTTAACAATGATTGCTAATCAGAGTTTAATGCTATGTTTTCAACTTAAAAGACATGAATAAGACCGTTGAATCCTTGGAAAATTGTGTTTCTGCATCAAGAGGCTATCCTTGGAAGGGTGTGGCGGTGGGGGCTTTCATCCCCCTGTTGATAGTTTTTCAATAATGATGACTATCTCCCCACAAATTTCTTTACAATGCATATCAAAAGGGTGATCATCATTCGCTTTTTAACTGTTTGCTGTTGTATGAGGTGTCGAAACAGCTTTCATGGCCAAGATCATTAAAGTGGAGGATAGGCTTAGGTAAAATGGCGAAGCACGTTATTTCATGAAAAAAGTGGCTGGGGTAGTGCCCCCGCCCCCTAATATTGAAGCCCTTGATTGTGACTATCAGTCACTTTATTTACTAGCATGGTTGCTATATAGAATAGGATGTCATTGCAATTTATTTTGAAGGAACAAAAAATAGCGGAAAAATTTTAACTTGCCCTCAAAATAATCTTCTAATCGGGGGGGGGCCAACATCTCCAAATGGGCGAGCATGTCTGAGGGTAGTTATTTTTTCTAATAAAATCTCAGAGCACTTATTAAGAGAATCTCTGGTATCGAAGTGTTTGTAAATGGATCATAATCCAGAAAGATTGCACTGTGTCCTTGATAAAGAATCTAAAAAAGAACAAAAGCCCGCTTGATCCGAACTATTCATTCCTTGACTGTTTCTTTCTTAACATAGAAAGGAAAAAGTATCAAACGTACCTTTCTAAATGTCAAGCTGCCTTCAGAATATTTATTTTTCTCAGCGCAAATGCTGATTTCCATACTGAGCCCTTATGACAACTCGCATTTTTGCCCTCTTACCGCATGAGTGATTTTAAGATAAAAATGAACACTAGAGTGTGTACTCCAAACCAAGGCTT
Source organism: Cassiopea andromeda (assembly GCA_018155075.1). NCBI lineage: Eukaryota > Metazoa > Cnidaria > Scyphozoa > Rhizostomeae > Cassiopeidae > Cassiopea > Cassiopea andromeda. Next base: position 149,923 of record WIPJ01001848.1, read on the forward strand.
GAAGCAGCCATGGGCGATGACCGCCATCTTGAATGCATGGCAAAAAGTCTTTGTTGTTGTTGTTGTTGTTGGTGCAGTACAGAACAATTTTGAACGAGCCCGTAAAGACAGTTCTCATCGCATTTTCCTGGTTTTTCCTTGTTGTGTATTCATTGATATACGTATGGATCCTAGATTAAGAATAGGAAAGTATCGAAAAGCATAGCTGCAGCATTCATTCCTCTGGAAAACGGAAGACTTGTCAAGTTTCATCGGTGTACATCGGAAGTGGTCTGAGTGCCACTGAAATAAAATGCTTGACTTTGGAAAGTGCAGGATATCGCAAGTATATTTAGATAGCAGTTCTGTCGGCATGTTTTGTTCTTTCTGTTAGCATGGACGTGCACCTCCAACGCCTATAACAGATCCAAGTAATGCAAGTGTTAAGCACTTTTTTTGTATTGCAGGTGCCCGACTTGTCGTAACTTTTTTATAAAATTGATTAAATTCTGGATACATGCTAAGTCGCTACCTCAAGGTAAAGCTGCATGTGTGGCAAACATTTAATATTCACTAATTATGCTATTTTTTTTAAATAGCACTCCCTTCAAGGCATAAATTTCCTCTCCATTTCACCTTGAAGTTTAATTTATTGATTGGTCAAATGAACCCAGTTAAGGCAAGGTGCTGGAATCCAGTAGGCATCCTATTCAAGGATGAAATCTATGGTACATGCCATTTAGGTAGCTGGCAAGGAATACAATACGTATCTGGGCATACTATCTTTTAGTTATACACACACAAACTGTGCAAAACGCAGAATTAACAGACGTATCATAAAAGATGAGTGCACACCATACTAGATGATTAGAACAAAAAATGATAGAGTAGGTAGTTAAAAATATTAGCTGCTAAAATAATAAAAATGATCAATGTTTGCATGTTGAATGTCCCAATTTCACACCAGGGATGCAGGAAGCTTTCAAAAAATGGGGACACTTAAGCATTCAGGAGCACCCTGAACAAGCACAACAGCAACTTTGTAAACTGAACAGAGATACGTCATACAAATTGTGAAAAGTGAGGGCATGTGATCCCTGGTTCCTACATCCATGCATTACATAATGCATGTTTAGGAGGTTACTATAATCAAATCATGCAACAAAACTTTGAGGTTACTGAGAAAATATTTTCAACAATAACTGGGTAACTACTTCAGTTCAAGGTTAATAAGATAGTGATTAGATGTTGCTGTTATATAAGCAAATATAATCTTTTGTTTTGAGCTTTGAAATGACAATAATATCAGTTTTGAGGGTTACAAACATTTGGCTATCATATGTAGGCTATTGAGTTCTGTCTTTATACACATGCTTTCAATGTCATGGTGGAATGCTTCCTCTGAAATAAATGCCTTATTGCGTAAAATGCCAGCAAATCCTTGACTGATCACAGTGCTTTGAAGTAAAGTCCTGTGATTGTGCCATACATAAGCATTATTATGTACAGATAACTCTTTTCAATGCCCCTAATCAGAAAAAAGAATTCACGATAAGTTGAAGCATCACATCGGGAACACAATGCAATAATATTTCGTGAAGTTGTTTCCGAACGATGGAAAATATGCGGGAAATCATAATATAAGGGCCAGCATCCGCTACGTGACAAATAATACGTAAAGAAAGAATTTTCGCAGTTTCATGAAGTTATGGTACCGGAGATACTGACTAGCATTTATTCAAATACACAGAATTTGCGATAGGCAGGATTTGAATATCATTTGTGCATTCAAAAAACATATCTGATTTTCCTAGCGTAAGTTCTAGGTTGAATGATTTCCAAAATAAGTTTAGTAAAAACTTTTTAACAAGAAATGGCTTAATTGTTACCTGTGCGGCTTCACAACAAAATGAGTGAAAATGCATCTCACTTCTGTAAATTTCAAGATAACGCACCTTCCTTCTACATTCACTTGAAGTAATCTCCAAAAAACCTGCATAAATCATTGCTTCTTTCAGTATATCATGTAGTTTCCTCCGGCATAACCTACAGTGTGTACGTTCATCGCCTACTGTCTTGCCATGCATTCAAAATGGTAGCCGTGCCCATAGCGACCTCATTCTTATTCACTGGTGGCAATAGGAAGCTCGTACTCTAATGCTTATTTTTATCTCTATGGTTTTGCCTCACTAGAGAACAAAAGAGACAACTATCTAGCGTCTTCGGCGTTCTATATCTATGACCCAGACCCTTTCACATTTCAATCTATTATTCGAACAATGATATAGAAGAGCCGAAGGCGCCAGCTGTCTAACTCGCTGATTCAGAGTGAGGTATGGCGGCCGTTTCGAAAAGTGGCAAAAAGGACTATCGCAGTTGAGGAACGATACCAACTAGCGTATGAACACTTGACAAAATTCCTTACATAGGCGTCGCAGTCACACAATAGCGAATGGCAAATAAATTTTCGGTCGGTTCCATAAAAGACTTACTAACAAGAAAAGAACGCACAACAGCTAGTCAAATCAAATATCCAAGTGTCATGGCAGTTCTCAGCAACATACTTCTTCTAACGTGTACCATATGTCCAAAGTATTGCAGTTCTTGAAAATAGTCTTCAATGTTCAAACCATGACTTTAAATAAAACATAGGTAAAACTGTTACTAATAGTTTCCAATCATTTAAGATGAAACTTAAAACCATGCTTGTAGAACAGTAAGAAATTTTTGGTTTCAATTGCTTGTTTTCTTTTCTTTTTTACTTTGTTCTTACGTCAAGTTCTAAAGATTTTTATTTAATATATAAGCATGTATCCTATTTATGTATTAGTTTGTTCAAACAGTCCCCTAGAAAACATTTCTATGTATCTGAGGGGGCACCATGTTTAAAAAATTAAAAATAAATGAAGAATGATTTTTTTAAATGTATGTTTAGAACTAACTCAAACAATACGCGACGAAAGCAGCAAATATGCAGGTCGCATAGTTTAGGCCTATTCGATAGCTTAAGTTAGACGTTAGTAGAGGCTTTCTTTGAGTAAAATAAGATTCTAAGCATTCAATAAACCTACAATAATCGCCAAAAGTCCCGGGGACACTCACAAAAAATTACGAAAAAAAATATAGTACTCTCAGAATTTAAGCCATTATGCCGTGTACGCACCCCTTCCCCCCTATAACAATATTGTTCTGTTTCTGAGACACTTGGCGTTATTTTGCGCTTGAATATTTTTCATTCCCACATGTAAATTTCTTGTAAACCAACCTTGTTTAGGGGGAGGAGGGGGACGGGTGCTAAATGGAGAATAAAAACAGCTTAAGTGTCCCAGGACTTTTGGCGGCTATCGTAACATTTTGCCATAGACTTGGTCTGCATCTCCAGGTACTCCGTACAGCTAAATGGTTTTTGATGCTTGAAACATTTATCTTGAAACAATTTTGCATAATGACTTTGACATGTTATTTTAAATACTTCTTGAAAGAACACATTTTTCAGTAGTTTAAATACTTGTTTTTGTTAGTTTAATGAACTATATAGTACACCAAGTGTACACAATTGCAATAGGGCAGAAAATTTGAACATTAGCATTAAAACCTTGCGATGCATGCTAGCAGGACTTGGGTTGGAATAATCCAGATAAGGAATTATTCAAGGAAATATAAATCGATTTAAGGAAATTTAAGGAACTTTTTGATTTGAACAATTCAGAGCTTGAAGAGTGGAAGCACTGGTGCCATGTTTCCTGTCTGGCACTCTAGGCTATAGTAAACAGTATGAGAACAAGCTTTTTTAGTCCCAGCTAGTACAGGCGAAAAAATATACTAGGTCTCAGTTTCTTTAAAATTCCTGTTGAAAACCCTGGTCTAAAGCTAGAATTAGTTCATTCCTGTTAGTTCCAACCGTTTCTTGAAATTTAGGATGTCTAGTACTAGGTTGTTTATAAACTGGTTCTTTATGGAAGAACCTTGAAGATGTTACATTTCAACATTTTTAACAGCCGCAAACAAGTGCCCTCAGCAAATCACGTGACACATGTTGAGCAAAACGCGACGAATAACTGATTTGTATCGTTACAACTCAGTCAACGAGTTCGGAAATTCCGAGAGGAAAATTCTCATCAAGTGTCCTCATACGCTAGTTGGAATCGTTCCTCAACCGACTATCGCCAGTACTGCGCCCTCATAATTTAGAGAAAAGTAAGGACCAATTTCATAACGTTCCACATGGATTTTAAGCGCATAAAGTGGTGAGTTATCATGCTTTGTGTCTTGTCTTTTCAATTTATTCTGTATTTTGGCAATTTATACACATATCGCGAAGTTTCAAGTAATTTTTAAGGGTACAGATGTTACGGCCTGATTCTGTGTAATGTGAACAATTTAAGTCATATAACAAGGGACTACTCATTATTTACAGAGGGTTTGGTATCAAGGAGAAATGATTTCCTGCCCAAAGAATCATCTTGGCCCAGGCACCCCGATGTAGGGGGGGCCGGGGGGCCATGGCCCCCCCACTTTTTTGCCAAAATATCATAAGAAGAAATGTTAAAATATCCTTGGTTATTACTGATTATCGGTTCAAATCGAGGATCGCATGAATGAAAGGGATAGACTGCTTGATAAGAGAAATTTATAGCAGTGCTGAGTGATTATTAAGCCGACTAAACTAAGACAGGCATGTCCAAAGTCCGGCCCGCAGCCTAGTCATGAAATATATAACGCTCGTATACTGTTATTTGGCTAGCAGTATTAACATTCTTCATTTACCCACTAGAGACCAACAGCATAATGAGCGATATCGTACCTTTGGAAAGTTTGTTAAAGACGATTTCAATGTGTAAATATAAGTAAAAATGTTTTGAGTGGGGATACTTGTTGACTGATGCTTTTAGTTATGTTTTCTATGAAGTACTAGAATTCCTAAAGCACTTAAACAAATTTTGATGATTTTCAATCAAGAAAATGCAGGCCTAAATGTAAAGATCACGTCTTTACTTTGAAATTGGATTTGTGATTGTTAGCAAATGATTGATAAGAAGAGTAGCTGTGTAGCTTAAGCATTTAAACTTTTTTATTACTCTGTTAATTATGTATTCCAGCCCTTTTGGTTCTATTAAGGTTTTATAATAATTACTACAGTGCCATTGTTTAATAACTATTACAGTTTTATAATTGACTTGGAAAAATAATATTAGATTGCGTGTATGTAGCAAAATTATTGTGTTTGCAGAAATTTATTCTATTTTTATCATACTCATCACTTGGTTCAGACTTATAATCGCCCTATTTCAAAACAAAATACCCCCTAAGAGTACCATCGGACATGCTCCCCCATTTGGAAATTGTGGCCCCTCCACTTTCAAAATCGCATCGGGGTGCCTGTGGCCAACTTTGAAATTGTTTTGATTGTATTTGAACAGCATTCCTCTGTCAGGAAATTTCTTTAACTCAATCCAATTACCCTTCAGTATACACCCCTCTGTAAATAATGAAAAATCTTTCAAGTGCAAATTTTATGCGTAGTAGCAGAAGTGGCAGCGATGAAATTACTCACAAATATAACTGAAACCATGAACTTTAGGTAAAATCTTACGAAAAACAGAAGAGCCTGCTGATGTCTGTCAACACGAACTGTCACGGACCCGAGTGTTTGGCAGAAATAGACAGAATTTATATCCGCAAACAACTTAATAAATATTCAAACTCTATGCAAAAACTCTTCAGTTAGCCAAAACTAGCAACTGAAATCTAACCAGAAAGCAATACGAAAAACACGTATTCTTCTGAACGTAGCTGAGGCGTTTTGATGAGCGAGTGCATTTATAGTTACTATTGATCAAGACCACTCAAATCAGGCACGTAAATTCAGTGTTCCCACAAGATGGAAGATGCATTGGACAACTGCTGGTGATTCATAGATGGCACTGTAAGGCCAATATGCCGACCCAAGGAAAACTAAAGAATGGTGTACAATGGCCACAAAAGAGTGCATGCTTTGAAGTTCCAATCAATTGCTACTCCAAATGGTCTCATTGCACACCTTGTTGGTCCAGTTGAGGGAAGAAGACATAACAGTGGCATGCTGGCAATGTCAGGCCTTCTACCTCAACTGCAACACATGTCATTTTCACCAGCAGGTCAGGCAGTGTGTATCTATGGAGACCCAGCATATCTACACAGGATACATCAACGCCCATTGGCAAATAGACAGGAACTAGCTCCTTCACAGGAAGCATTCAATCAATCAATGAGCCAAGTTAGGGTGTCTGTAGAATGGGTATTTGGAGATGTTGTGAGTTACTTTACATTCACTGATTTCAAAAAAAAATTGAAGATTGGATTGAGTGCTGTTGGCAAGATATACATAGTTTGTGCTGTGCTTTGCAATGCACTTACATGCGTGTTTGGTAACAATACATCTACCTTTTTTGGAGTAAAACCTCCAACTCTAGAAGAGTACTTTGGCTAGTCTCCGTACAGATTCTCCTTGATAAAAACAGCTTTTTTAAAAGCTACCAGACACCCTAAGAATATATCTTCCGCTCTTCCATACAGCACACATGATATTACTCACTTGACATCTCATTTAATGACATTATTCTTAGCACTTTCCTACAGAACTATATGCCCAATTATACAATATAATTACTATATGCTCAATCATGCTGTATTTGAAGATACTAAGATTATAGCAGGAATACTATATCTTGTATCAGGGCATTTTTAACATAACATGATGGGAAAATTCCATACCAACCCTTTTAATTGCCCCACCACTAAAGTGCCCTTAGACTCAGTGACTTCTTTATGTTCGTCTTATTTGAAATATTTGTGAATGAAAAAAATCTAGTCTTATTAAACAGGCTTGAAATCTCTATTCATTTTTCCTGCTGCTTCTATAGGTGATTCCTCTTTTCCATTACAAAGTTCTAAATGAATATTGTAAGTTATAAACTAGAAATCAGTTGTTTTCATCATGTAACCTTTTGAAAGCGTTTATCTGTAGTTTCTGCATTTATCTAAAATGCCCTTTTCTCAAGTGCCCCACAAGTGAAGTATCCATTAAAAATGCCTTGTATCCATCACCCTACTCCTGAGCAAAGATTTCAATTCAGTTCAATAAACAGGCTTCTGTGGCAAGCTGTGCAAGGATTTCCAATCATTCCATAAAAAGTATCAGCCACAATGGTTTACCAAGCAAAGTTTAGACAAAACACCATAAAATAATGAAGGTTAATAATTGAGAGCCATGGCGTTGGAAGACATTAGAGAGTATGATGATAATAAAGAAAGAATTTGAGTATTATTGATTTTCTTTTGTTTTAAACAACTTTAAAATATCTTCATTTATTTTCTCTAAATGGCTCATTCGTTGCTGCAAGCTGAAGAGCTGCTGTTGCAGTACTATTTGCTGCTGCTCATATCTTAAAAGTCTTTCTTAAAAACTTTTACTTTCTCTCTCCTTTAGCTCCAGCTTTTTCTCCTTCAAGCTCAATTTCCTCTCTCTTAACAATAGTTCTCTCTGCTTCAACTCAAGTTCTCTCTCCACTCTTCTTTCCACTATACAAACTTCTCTCCTTTTCAAATCTACTTGGTTTTCCCTTACTTTCATGTCCACTTCCCTCTTCTCTCTCAAATAGCCTACATACTCACTTGTCTCTCCATCCTTTCTTTTCCTACATCCTTCCTTTGCCCTGCTCTCTGTTGATCTTTCCATTGCCCTCCTCCTCACAGCCTCTGCAGTTTCTTTCTCCTTGTCTATCTCTTGCTGCTTTTCTGCACAGCTAGCCTCCTTTTGTTGTTCTGCAGAGTTGATTTTTTCTATAATTTCCTCCAGAGCCTGGTCAATCTCAGAAGGCTCATTTGGTGAAATCCCACTTGCTCTCAACTCCTCTCTTGTCTTTTTCTTGCAGGCTTTTTCCAGCTTCACAAACCTATCTCTTACTGCCCTCTGATCTACAATAAACTTCGGCTGATCAACTTTGTTTAAAGTATCAGCTATACAGTCCCAACATCTCCCCCCTCTCTGGACCCATGCTTAAAGTTATATGGCTCTTCTGCCAGGATCTCCCTGCATAACATAATATTATGCTCCTCAGTCCAAGTCATTTTTGGCCTAGTCAAAAAATGATATACAATTTTTGTTATAAAATAAGAGACAACTAGTAACCAGTCTGAGACAATAGATGAAGACAAGGTAAAGAAGACTTATGCTTTTTGAAAAACTCTAAATATCATACACAGTTTTAATATAACCAACAAGTCCTTCAGAGTAATCATCTCTACACATCATTCCAGATTTGTAATATGCAGAACCCACTTGAGTATCAATATTTGAGTGCAAGGAAAATAACACTGGTATTAAAAGGTTGTACTGTGAGAAGCCATTGTTCCATGCATAACTTAGAATTACACTAATACTGAGATGTAGATGCTAAGAAGATGGGCAATTCTAGATTAAAACAATTCATGATACTTAAAAGAGGGTGCGCAACTAAACTAGGGTGCAAGATTTTACTACTTAGTGGCTTCTGCAAATAGAAAATGAATACATGTATAATGAGTTTTAGGTAGCTAAGAACTAAAATACAGTAAATTTTGTCTGTGAAGATGTTCTTTAAAGTTCCCTTTTTCGTTTGTCTGTACTCTATTGGTAGTATACTCCAACATACAACAGATTTTGGAAAAAAATTATTGCATATATCTAGTGATGAATTGTCTCCAACTACAATGCTGTATTGATATCAGTAAACTGGGAAACATAGGCCATTTAGCTATATGCCTCAAAGCTCTGTACTTGTGATAAAAATTCACGCTTTCAACAATTTGTAGAGGAAATACAAACGTGAGAGTTCTTTTGTGCGACTTAGCAAATGTGCTGTTGGATGCTGCCATTCTAATCTTAGGTAGGCACTGGCACAACAGGCAAACTCATGCACTGAAGTGTATAACTGCGTCACGAAGGAGCAGCTGTGACCAGCATCTTCTGCATGTCCCCCATCTTTCGGCCCTTTTCTAACACCCTCAGATTGGTTTACGATTGCCCAGAAGATGGTTGTTTGGCGACAAAAGAGGTTCTTGTTACTCTCTCGGAGAAATATTTTGTTTCCATCGTTTAAGGGAGAAATGCGGCAAGTTTAAACTTCGACTTAATTTTCAAACATTTATAAGACACCCTATATACATCGCCTTCAACCATATTTCGCCATCTTCATGAAATTATATGCTTAAGCTTTCAATTAAAGTCATTCCCGGTATTATTTGGGCACAGACAAGCGATTAAAATGGTTATGCAAAACTTGCACTTCTTGCGCTTCAAAGAATAAGGCCAGTAGTGAGCCACAGTATACTTCCTTCATTGAACGCCCAGGCTTACTAGAATCCCCCTCCCGTTTTATGTGGCACTTGAGAGTACTATTTGTCACTTCATTTTTGCCAATGTACCTTGCTTGTAAATTTGCTTCAGTTCCAACCACAGCATAATTTTTGCCCATTCTCCCCTTTCACCCCCACAACACATAATACTTTTGAAAGACACCCTCATATTCCAATTCTGCCGGTCAGACTCCCCTTTTTTCGCCTAGTTTCAGCACAAGTTGAATACTTTCCATTTTTCCACTATTGGGATCTGAAGGTGTAAGGCCACAACTTTTACCTAAATCCTTATTGTAAAATTTGCAAACTTTCAATGGTATAACTTCTCTCATATAAAAGATAATTCAATGGGTAAGCTTTTTCTTGGATCATTTTCATTTCATAATTAAAAAACACTAGGTTGATCTTTTTCTGTGACAAAAAATTTTTTGTGCCAGTGCCTATCATAGGCCAGTACAAGTCGAATATAGCTGAAAAGACAATTCCGTTCAAAATATCACCCATTTTCTAGATGGATTAGCAGCTTACTTGAGAGTAACGGCTTTGTTACCATACTTATAACGATTTACTATAGACATACATTTCAAATCATACCATTTAAATCTGCGTTGCGCTCATGACGTGAAAATCAGTCGATGCTTGTCGTTGGAAATTTCCAAGACGGCTCAATCATAGAGGTATCCCTAATACCGCGCTAGGTTCCAGACTTCTGTAAGCCGTCTTGAGTCCCCGCGTCGCAAATCGTAAACTGGCTATTTACTCTACAAGTGTACCCTAGAAAATAGCAATGCGGTAATCTTTCTACTTACCGCAATTCCGTAAGCACAACATAAACAAAAGCGAGAGGAATCCCCACGAGTGTGGTGCAAGAAGGGAAATGCCAATCGATATAAACATACTATACGTAATACGCAACATTAACTAAACAACACGATGGGCCTAAAAAATCCTGTCAAGAACGGACAACTTTGATTACTCAATATGTTGTCTACATAGTTCCATTCTTCGTTTGTCGATCATTTATCCGCTTCTAAGTTTTGCTTTGATAAACGAAGTACAATTTTAGCAACTATGTCAATAAAGAAAACAAAAAGTGGGCATAAGCCAGTTTTCATTTTACGCCTGTTTACATTACTGTCCTATGTTGTCAGAAAAATCGCTTTCTTTGATAAGAATAGCAATAAGTCTTCAGAGTAATTACTGCAGCAAGGGAAATTGAAATCGTCCTTAATAACTTCATTTTTGTGGAGAATACCAATTCTTTCTGATTCTTTTATTGCCAGTGACCAAGAGAACATTGAAAGAAAGACTTCAGTTTGAGGTTTTATATGTAACTTTAATCACAATGCTTATACCATGCTCTTAAGGCGTTCTTCTCTAACACACTAATTTATATTACTTATACACTTCAGTCCGGAAACACAAACTCATCGTCCAATCCCAGTACTAGATTTTATTTACGCCAATATAGTATTAACCAATAATAATCAATTATTTCTACTACGAAATTAAGGCTTGTCTCTAACTAATAACTAACACTTTTAATAGTTCCTTGCTTCGTTTCCAATACGAGGCATCTACGCAAATAGGAATATATTGCTAATGATGATTAATAACATTAGCTTCCTATTACCGTGCGCTTCAGGGAATGCTGGGAAACCCAACAATTTTCTTTTAAGAAAACGTCGAAGAATACTACTTGAGCATGTAAAAAACGCTCCACAGCAACTATCTTTACAAGTACTCGAAACGTCGCGATGAATGCACGAATTCTCGAAATTCGGATGCAATTAATAAGACAAGATATGATTCATGCTAACTTATCACTTTATACATTGAAAATCCGTGCGAAACTACGCGAAATAAGTCCTTACTTCTCACTAAATTATAAGGACTCAGTACTAGCGATATGTTAGAGAACCAATTATTCCCTATCTGATTCAGAGAAACTGGACAATGAATAGTCCGAGTTTATAGCTAACATTTGTCCATCGATAATCAATTCATTCGGCAATCTATCGCAAAAATCTGAGTAAAATCAAACGTGCTTCAAATCTATAAACCTAAATTTTGTCTACGCCCAGTGTCAGTAACTGACCAATCAAAAGCTAACGAAAACTGGCTGACTGAGAAAAAAATTGAATTATACATAAAATCAAACTATAAATTACTGATTAATCAATTCGCTTTCATTACCGCTCGCAAACAGCACCACGCCAAGCCTACCCTAGATGTGTAGCAGCCAGCGCAAATTCCCAAAGCATGCCGCACAAGGGGAAGGTTTCTGCACACGATATTCCTTTTTGCCACTTTTCGAAATGGCCGCCAAAACAAAGCTTGCCTCGCTTGGTACAATTTGCAAACCCCAGAGTTAGACATCTAGCGCCGTCGGTGCTTCCATATCATTGGATGCGAATGGTCAATTCCTAAATCGTGGCTAGCGATCATGTGCTTTCACTTATATTTAAAGGACAGGACTCGACATCAAAGGTTGCTTTCAGACCTATAAGTGTTTTACCATCTACCTCTAAAGTTTACGAAAGAATTGTAATGGAGCAGATATCCCACTAGTTGAAAGATAAAACTAAGGGGCATGCTTTGTGGTTTTAGGGAGGGATTCTTGTGGGCTTCCTAAAGAGTTAGTCTCGGGACCCTTGCAATTCAATACATTAATCAATTGCTTGTTTCTCTTTAATTTATGCTCTGAGACTAGCAATTTATGCATGTGGAAATGACATACGTGAAATTGTGATGATTTTAGAAAATTATCTTTGCAAATTGCTGGAATGGTTCACATATGTAATATCCAAAACATTATTTTGTTATGTTTATACGGTATTGCGATGGAGTCGCGATTATTGTTGTTGTTGTTGTTGTTCACATGTACCTCGTGGTTTATGTAGAGTATGTTGTGCTAGAACTTTAAGTTAGCAGATTACGTTAAGTTAGAAGTTAGAAGCCTTAGACTGTATAGCTTATAGGATGAACTAGTCTCTCAAGAATTAACAACAGGCAATGGCATGGTAGTAAGCCCCAACAAATCTCAGCGGATGTTTCTTGGTCTAAAGCGGAAGCAGGAACTACGCATAAATATCAGTTAGGGATTTACCGGAATCCTGGAACCGGGTCTCTGATTTTCAGATAATCTGGTCCTTCAGGATTCATACAAAAATCCGGCTAGTCGAATTAATTTTTATTTTTATGCCTATCAATAAGAGCACTTACATTGCAGATTTTTTTAACACAAGACAGTAATCTATAAAGCTAGAAAATCAGCCATATAGTAACTTGTAGAGAATACTACATGTGTAACGCAATATAGTTTCTTAAAATGAATGGACATTATATTGAGTATTTCCTCTACACCCTATAATATTAGAACAATTGTAAAACACTAGTAGTCTGGGAATTGAGAAGTAGAGTACGGACACACATTTGCGTATTCTCTCACGTCTCAGCCTTGGAACCTTAAACAGGCTACATTTTGGTGACAGAGTGGAGCTGAGATCCAGAGATGTCTACACTTTCTGTAGTGCCAGAAAAGTTCGAAACTGGAGATTTCGCTGCGTGGCTTCGTAACTTTGAGTGCTGTGCCACCGCCAACGGGTGGAAGGAGGATGAGAAATTGAAGAAATTGCCCGCATTTCTTCGCGGTCCAGCTTCATCCTACTATTTTTTACTGCCGAGCACAAGGATACCTATGCTCACTTTACCACGCAGCTTCAAAAGGTATTATGCCCTGTCGTTGCTCGTGAGCGCTACTTTGCAGAGTTTGAGCATCGTTGTCTTCGGCCAAACGAAGACCCGTCGCTTTTTTATGGGACCTACGAGAAATCCTTCTGAAAGCGGACCCTGACCTTTCTGAGGATGCCCAAACTGCCCTTCTCAGTCGTCAGTTTATGAAGGGCCTCACAGATGATCTTAGGATTCGTTTGTTAGAGCACGATCCAACACCGACACTAAAAACGATGGAGGAATTTGTGCAGCGATATCGTGCCATTCATTTGGGCCGCGAGTCCCTTCAGCCTTCCGTTTGCTTTTCCGGCGAGGATGCGCCACCGCTAGCCTCACTGCGCAGCTCTGTTGAGCAAATGACGGCCGCTGTTACCACTCTCATTGCCAATCAACAACAACAACTTCAAGCTACTGTGCAGGAGCACAACATACCAGCACAACAATCATCACGTGACCGTCGTCCATCGCCATGGCAAGGAAGCAGAACTTCTCAACGACGAAAGCCTTCGCCCGCCACAATTCGTTGTTTCAATTGCAATCAACTGGGCCACATTGCAAGAGAATGTCCTTGGGACACACACTGCTCTCTATGTCGTGGATGGGGTCACACACGCGATCATTGCGCCAACAATCATGTGATGAATGCTGATGCATCAAGAAAGGAAGGCCATATTGGCAATCATGCAATTCCTATTAACTCTCTGCATTATGTAAGTAATTTTGGTAGATCAGATTCTAACTCTGGGTCTTTAAACTTCAAAGGGGTGCCCTAATAAAGGGCTGGATTGAAGGTCACCCCCAAGTTTTTTCTGTTTCCCCCTTACAGCCTTACGTTTCATGCAAATTAGGTGGGGTTGATGTCCAAGCTCTAGTCAACACAGGGTCTATGAAATCTTTCATTAGCGAGTGGGTCTTTAAGAAACTTTCTCAGTCGAACGTTTTATCACCTGCTCCCAGTAACTGCATAGCAATTACGGGTCGGCCACTAGACATTGCTGGAATAGTCCATCTTGAGTTGTCTTTCCCAGGGGGTACTCTCCATTCGTACACTGGGAACTTCTTAGTCTCCCCATCCCTCGTTCAGCCTCTCCAGTGTGTTCTAGGGTGGGATTTTTTAACTTCAAGTGGATTGCAGTTGTCTTTCTTAGGCAATAGTACTTATTGTCTTGAGGGCACCCATGGGTCAACCCCACTGTGCCCCATTCCATGGTTAGGGCCTCCTGCTGACACCCAAACTACTGGACATGATACCATCACTTTTGAGCCTGATCAAAATTGCTTAATGGTGCAATCCACCACAAGGGGCCCAGTTTCTGTTTCAATTCAAGACAACATTTGCATTCCAGGTAGAACTGAGGTCTTAGTGCAGGGTATTGTTCCTAAAAAGTAGTAGAGAGCAACTTGGTATGATTACTCCAACAGTAGATTCAGATTTAGCATGTAGTCTATTGGCAGCATATACAGTTTGTCAGGCAGAAGGTAGAAATGTTCCTGTTCGATTAATGAATACCTCTAATCTTGACCTTCAGTTACATGCTGGTCAGAAGGTAGGGTTGTTTTGCCCTTTGGTTGAAACTTACACTGATTGCAAAATGTCTGCAGCACCTAGGCTTGATAGCATGAATATCAACTGCAGTACCTCTGACAATGCAGCACTTGCTAGCCTCCTTGAAGCTCACATAAATCCCAGTCTGAATGACCAAGACCGCTATGCCTTACTTCAAACATTGTTGCAGTATGCTGATGTTTTTGAAGATAGCCTAGGCCATACTGATGTCATTCAGCATAAGATTGACACAGGTTCATCTTCACCCATTCGCCAATACCCTCGCCGTTTACCCTATGCTTTCCGCAGTGAAACCAAAGCACAAGTGGAAGGGATGCTTGAGCAAGGAGTAATACAGCCAAGCTCTAGCCTTTGGGCATCACCTATAGTTCTAGTCAAGAAAAAAGATGGGAGATTTCGATTTTGAGTGGACTATAGAAAGTTAAATAGTGTCACTAAGAAAGATACCCACCCACTTCCCAGGGTAGATGACCTTTTAGATGCCCTAGCAGGCTCCAAATACTTTAGTACTCTTGATCTAGGAGCTGGATATTGGCAGTTGAGTGTTGCACCTGAAGACAGGGAGAAGACAGCCTTTGTAACTCCATACGGGTTATGGGAATTTATTCGCCTACCTTTTCGTGCTTCTGGTGTGCCAGCTACTTCTCAACGTGCTATAGAAATTATTTTATCTGGCCTCACATATCATACTTGTTTATGTTATTTTGATGATATTATAATTCCATCAGATAGCATTCAGCAACAATGTGAAAGGCTGAGTATTGTTCCCTCTCGTTTTCAAAAGCACAACTTCCGTGTTAAAGCTTCAAAATGCTGTTTTGGAGCCTCCAAAGTTCCTTTCCTTGGGCATGTTGTATCTGAGAAAGGAGTGCATACAGATCCCAAGATGATTGAAGCAGTTTCTAATCTTCCTCCCCTACTAATTTAGATCAAGTAAGGTCTTTTCTCGGGTTTGCTGGGTGCTATCGCCGCTTTATCCCAAATTTCTCCCATATTTCTTCCCCTTTAGTCAATCTGACAAAGAAAGGTTCAAAGTTTTCATGGACAGATAAGCAAGAGCAATCTTTTTCCCTACTCAAATAGTTACTCTGCACTGCACCAGTTTTAAGTTACCCCCACTTTGATAAGTGTTTCATTTTACAAACAGATGCCTCTGATATGGGTCTTGGTGCAGTCCTCACTCAATATGATTCTTCCGGCCAGGAACATGTTATTTCCTATGCTAGTAGATCCCTTTCTAATCGTGAAAAAGCTTACTCTGCTACTGAAAAAGAGGCATTAGCTGTTGTTTTTGCCACTGATCATTTTCGTGTCTACTTGCTAGGTAGGAAGTTCACTCTAATAACTGACCACAGTGCCCTTCGTTGGTTACACTCTTTGGAACCCAAAGACCGTTTAGGACGTTGGGTCATGGCCCTTCAGGAATACTCTTTTGATGTACAACACAGGCCAGGTATTTCCCATGGGAATGCAGATGCATTGTCTCGTCTACCCACTCACTCCCCTGTTGATAGTCTAGGGTGCAACTCCCCAATTAGCAGCCATAGTTGTGTTACTTCTGTCACACCACAAAGTAGTTTACAACAAGAACAATTAAATGACCCTGATCTTAGTAAGGTAATTGAATTTAAGTCTCACCAAATGCCTCGGCCTCCATATTTTTTCTGGGCTCATAATCCTACCCTGAGGGCCCTGTGGCATTGCTGGGATGCTCTACACTGGGTCAATGGGATTTTAGTCAAAAGCACGCAAAGTCAACCTACCTCACTTTCTCAATATTCATTTGTTATTCCATTTAGCATGGTCCATTCTGTTTTGCATGGAATTCACTGCTCCCCATATTCAGGTCATTTGGGCTTAAACCGGACATTGCAACGTGCACGTGGGAAGTTTTTCTGGCCTAAAGTGTCTCTCCATATTACAAAAATTGTTCGATCTTGCCAGGTTTGTGCACAGAATAAACTAGGTGCACCTCAGAGTAAGGCCCCTTTGCAGCCCATTGATGTCAATGAGCCTTTTGTATTTTGGGCCATGGACTATATGGGTCCTCTCCCTGAAACCACCCAAGGTAATAAACATCTCCTAGTCATCACGGACCATTTTACGACATGGTGTGAAGCTTTTCCCACTAAGGACCAACCGGCCTCTACAGTTGCTGAGATACTTGTCACTCATGTTTTTAGTAAATTTGGGCCCCCAACAATCATTCACTCAGACCAGGGTAGGAATTTTGAGAGTAATCTCATGCATGAAATATGGCGACTAATGGGGGTTCACAAGTCCCGTACCACAGCTTATCACCCACAATGTGATGGCCTTGTCGAACGCCAGAAAGAACTTTGCAGGAAATATTATACTGTTTTGTGTCACAGCACAAGGGCGACTGGGATAATTGGGTCAGTTTAGCTGTTTATGCATACAATACAAGTTGTCATGAGTCCACCGGGTTCAGTCCTTACGAATTGGTTTTTGGTAAAGACCCTCGCACACCACTAGCGCTAGAATTAGACCTCCCCTTAAAGAACCCCAGTAGTCAGTCTGATTACAGCAGATCAGTCCGTAGTGCAATGCATGACATTACAGTAGCAGCACAGAACAAGCTAGCAGCTAGTCGTCGCAAACAAACACGTAGTTATGACTCTCATCGTCGAAAGTGGGTCCCATTTCCTTCTTGCAGCTCTGTTTGGTTGCGACGCCCTAAGACATGGAAATTTGGTGGCAAGTGGGTTGGCCCTTATGAGATTTTGTCCTGCAAGGGGGTTATATACAAGCTAAGGTCTAAGGAGGGGAAGGAGGTTGTAGCACACCATAACAATCTTGAAGATTGTACTATTCCAGCAGACAAAGGAGTTCCTTACTGGCCAGTACCCGAAAACCCGGACATCAACATAGTAGTGGGAGGACCCCCTACCCCTCAAGGAGGGGCACTTGAGCAACCCCATGTACCACATTGTCGTCCACTTCGGTTGAGGCAAAATATTCACCCTCCTTTAAGGTTTGGAGATTTTGTGAGCCACTAAATTACGGGGGGGGGGAAGGTGTAACGCAATATAGTTTCTTAAAATGAATGGACATTATATTGAGTATTTCCTCTATACCCTATAATACTAGAACAATTGTAAAAACACTAGTAGTCTGGGAATTGAGAAGTAGAGTACGGACACACATTTGCGTATTCTCTCACGTCTCAGCCTTGGAACCTTAAACACGCTACACATGTAATCAAAACAATGCATTGCTTTACCTCTAGGTATAAAAAGAAGGTTGAATCTATATGTATATAAAGTTTTGGTGCCACAACTTTCAGGGCATACAATATAAGTTGCTATCAAAACCAACTGCTTTGCAAGTTATTACTCTTTGGTGTCTAATAGAAGGGGGTCTCTATAGAAGGGAATCTCAGTCTTGGTAACTTACTAGAAGTGGAGAAGAACATTTTCTATGCAGTTAATTAGCAGGGGTGTGACATCAGGGGATCCAAGCAAATTGCAGAATAAGATATAGTGGAAACGAAGATCTGATATTGATATTTGATTGTTGTCTAGGAGACGGTGAGGAAAATCCTCATTGGCAGCGCAAACGGTGAGGAATTGTTCACTCGTGGCAAAAATTATCAAACATGCTAGATATTTTTCTCACAGCCACGAATGAATAATTTCTCAGCAAAAATTGACCACAAACAGTGAGGATTTTGCTGAGGAAAGTTTCATTTGTGGAACTTTGCTCAGCAAATCCTCACCGTGTGCGCCGGGCCTAACATCAAAGGTGACATGACCAGCAGAAGGCTGGTTATTGAAAGCTCAATCGGAGGGCTTAGAGGAATTAAATCTTTCTCCCGGAGGGCTCAGACATGTATTTGAATCTTTCTCCCGTTGTTTGTACGTGATGGAAGTTCTAGAAATTAGCCCTTCATTCTTTAGTTAAGATTATGTATAATGACAATTTATTCAAATATTTTGCTGTGTTCATGCTATTTTGTGAGGAATTAACTTAGCACTGAATTCCAGTGTAATTCTTGGTTGGACATTCCTCTTTAATCATTTAGTCTTGAGCAATTTAAATGTGCAATAGGAAACTAGAAATAAGCGCTAAGCAAAGCAGTCGAATCTTATTGGTGATGATTTAATGTCGTATTATCACTGTTTCGGCACGGTTAAGTGCCTTCTAACATTGCTGTCAAAGCTTTATAGAGATGGTCTTGAGCCCACAGATAGGGACTTCGCACTACCAAGGGCCCTATAAATGGAGCAAATCATATTTGTTACTTCGAATTCTCCGACCATCCTCGGGGACACATCCCTCGAGTAAGAAGATGAAGTGTACCCAATCACTAATTTGATGCCCTGACTTGAATACGATCATAAGCGTAGGAGGCAGTGGGACCCCCCAGGTTGAGCAAAAATGTGTTTCACTTGTAAAAATTTTCTGAGTATTACATTTTTGTTCTTGGCCAACAGAGTAGACAGAGAGATATGCAACTTGTTAATCATTGGTGCATTGATTGAAGACTGATTGGTAACTGACTAAATTTCGAAATCACAGAATATATCTCTTCACGTGAAGCCACTAAAGCCCAGGCCCCTTCCGGAATACAACATTCCCCGCGTTGACTACCCAAAGTCAACCCCATACAATAATATTTGCGAATCACAAAAGACAAATTTTTTTAATTTATCAAGCTATATTAATGATTGTCTCTTTTAACGATTTCACAGATAACAGCAGCGTTTCTCCTTGACTTTATTGGCCGTAAAGTGTTCAAGGACTCGCTGTTTATTGCTGCAATTTCCATATTATTGGTACGTGGTAAGACTCTCTCGTCTTCTACGTTAACTTCTAGAGGTATGAGCAACTGCAATGGTCGTTTTAGAATTGTAGTCCCATTACCCGAAGCTACCCCTACATTTACGGAGCGAACTATCCCATCTTTACTTTTAATCAATTCGATATCTCTGCCATTTTCCAAAACAACTTTCTACATTGCTCGTCCTTAATCATAACTAATTCTCCGTTTCTTATTCTACAATTTGCACACAAAGAAATTCTATTAGCTACCTCTCTTAATCCCATCAAATAATCATTCCTTCATCTTTGCCAAAATCTGCTAATTTTTTACGATGATGTTTTGCTCTTGTTATTAATAACTCTTGAGAACTAACGACCTCTAAATGCGAGTCGTTTGGAGTTACCATTACATGTCTGCCATACAAAATCTGTGAAGGCGTTATTGGATATGATACACCTTCCCCATCATCAAGAACATACGTCAATGGCCTTGCGTTAATTACCGATTCCATCTCTACCACAAAGTACGTAATTCCTCCGAATTTAATACCGATCTTCCTACCACCTTATGCAAACTTCGCTTAACTGAGTATACCAACCTCTCCCATGTTCCTCCCTTCCAGGGGCTTTTGGGGGTTATAAATTCCCAGGATATGCCTTGGTTGGTCAAACGGCTTATTATTTTTTCCGAATTAATGATTTCTGGAGCTTCCTTAGAGGCTGCCTTAAACGTCTTGGCTGTATCACTTACAATTAATTTCGGTGTTCCTTTCCTTGCGCAAAATCTGTGAAATGCCATTAAAAACTTATTGATATTTCAGTCTTCGACCAATTCTAGATGTACAGCGCGCGTGGTAAAACACATGAATAAATAAATGCACGTTTTTCTTAATGCACCTTTTCTATCATTATCATTTCTAACAAGCAATGGACCAGCAAAATCTATGCCGGTGCTGGTGAATGGTGGTGTATCTTCAACCCTACTGTTTGGTAGACTTGGGGCAATGGTGTGCCTGTATGGAGTACCATCGACCCAGTTGCGATCGATACATGGCCTCAAAACACGCTTGACTACTCATCTAACCTTCAATATCCAGTATTTTTGCCTTATAGCATTGAGAGTGTCCCGAATGCCACTGCGCAACATTCTGTAATTATACTCCCAAATAATCAATTCCGTGCAACTGTGCCTAGTTGGCAGCACTATTGGGGATTTGGCTGAATCTGAGACAGATGAATTTCTAATACGTTAGCATGCTCTGATGATCCCAATTTCATCCAAAAACAAATTTAGCTGTGATACAAGCAAAGGGGTTTTCTTATCTGCGTTACCCTTCCCCCCAAGACAAAAATGAGTACACATCAGAAAATGCTTCCGTTTGAATGGACCAAATCAATTTGCCTTTCTGCAGTTTCTATTTCAGAAGCCTGTAGTTGGATAAGACCTGCTCTTACAGTTCCTTATGAAGAGAAAACACCATGCAATAGTTCTTAATAGCATTGTTTTGCTGCGAAACCTCATAATACTTACCACATTTAACAAATTTCCGCGCTTTATTGACGTGGCAAGAGTATGGATAGTGTTTGGTGTTTCTCGTGCTTGTTCCCTGAGTGCAACTTCATTTTCCGAAACATTGTTAACCGAATTAGGCCACGATTCACGAGACAATCGTAGGAACTCTGGGCCTTTCCACCAAAATGTGTTTTGTGAGAGGTCCTTTCTATACTGTCCCCTTGAGGGTAAATCTGCTGGATTCAACGACCCTGGAAAAAACCCCCAGGCCTCCTTGGATGACAACTCACCTGCTTCAACTTACTGAGAAACAAATTGAATCCTAACCTGTCCTCGCCATGCAACTCTTCATCCCATTGCACCCCCCCGCAAACAAAGCTCTTGGAACATTATTTTTATGTCCACACTGAAAACACTTAATATTTCAAGGGGCTCAAATATTTTTGCCGTTAATTTAAGAAGAGTGCGCTTAGTAGTGGGTAAGGCCCTGGCTAGCTCTACTGTTTCTGTTAAATAAAAACAGAATTCATCTGAATCTGTATCCCATCTGAGATCTAATGTTTTGACCAATAGATACCTTAGCGTACATTTGTTCATCATCTATTAAGGTGGACTTCCACGAGGCGAATTGTGCAGCGAATTCGCGGCGAAACTGAACTAAGCATGCGCAGTTTGAGCAAAATGCTTTCAAAGCGAGCGTTTGAAAAAATAGAAACAAGTTCTACTTTTTCGCGGCGAAAAGCTTCGCATGACGCTTGAAACCAAGTAGAGTGCAGGAAGAACTGATACTGATGATCACGCAATCTTAAATCTCTCACTAGCAAGTGGAATTCTCCTTTTTTGGTACCGTCTTCGAATATCTTTCTTACCCAAGCACTTTTCTTTGACTTCTGCTTTTTACGATGCAATAGCATTAAGTTCAAAATGATAATTCTCTTTCTAATTAATAGCAGCGCGTTTACGTTTGGAGTCATGATGTAGCTTATCAGTAACGAAAGAGGCGCCAAAATTCGCATCTGCGTGGAAATCAAGAAACAAATTCGCCGACTAAATTTTCGCGGCGAATTTGCTGCACAATTCGCCTCGTAGAAATCCACCTTTATGGTTGCTTCCGACTGCCTACTTTCCAACCCCTCCCCCCGACCTGACTCTTCTTCCCCACGATTTTGCGCAATAACTCCTTGGAATTTGAATTCCACTTCCTGATATTAAAACTACCTGCACTCATAATTTCCTTGCTCTGCTGGTAAATGCTAAGCGCAGATTATACTGAATTAGCACCCGTTGACAAGTCATCAACAAAGGTTTGCTTCAACACCTTGACAACTTCAGGGTTGCTCTGTTCGTAAGATGTCAATTGGGCTTTTTTGACACTCCCTAACACTCTAGGCTAGGTTCGAAGGCCAAAAGGTAAACAAGCATAAAATAGCTGAATGACAGTGGGTTTATCTGCACTAACATCCTAAAGCAAGAGAAATCTAAGAAAATCCCTGTCCCTCTGGCCTAATTTCTATCTGCAAGAATGATTTTTCAATATCGGCAATTGATACAATAGCTAACTCCACCAGCATAGAGTCTATACTCATCAAAGCTCAGCTTCGGTGGGTTGGACATGTAATACGAATGGAAGAACATAGAATGCCTAGACGCCTAATGTATGGTGAGCTTCGGTAAGGAAGAAGATACCAGGGCCGCCCAAAGTTGCGATACAAGGACACTGTGAAGTCCAACATTCAGTGGTGCCATGTAAAGCCGAAGGAATTGGAGGAAAGTGCTGCGAACAAGCCAGAGTGGAAGGCCCAAACCTACAAGTCCGCTGCAAACTTTGAATGTGCTAGAAACCAAAAGGTTACTGCAGCCAGAGCGAAACGTCAAGAAAAGCTGCTACAGGCGGTTATAACAACAACGGATTTCACATGTCCACACTGCTCAAGACTCTGCGCTTCCGGTTTTGGATTGAAGAGCCACCTTCGTGCGCATAAATAGATGAAAAAACAGTCATCATCGGACACGATGGACAACCCACAAAACAAGTAAAGTAAAGGTAGTCCCATATACTTTCGTGTGTAGGGGAGTGCCTGTTAGAGAGAACCCTATGCTGAGCCATCGGCATGTGAGGTAGGGTGGCCAGTTCCTTTCCTCGCCACCTTTATCTCCCCAGTGTTGCCACCAGGCACCCATTCACTGCTGGGTGAACAGTGGGCGAGCATTCAGTCAGGGCATCGAGTCGGGCTCGAACCGTAGACCTTCCGCACGGGAGGCATGCGCTCTAACCACTATGCCACCTCGCTCATGATGCAACAGTGTGAACCCTAAATCGCACCATGACATCAAACAGGAGTGGAATACAATTCGGACCACGTTCCAAGGGATCATTTAACGACAATTCATCGGAGTGCGATTTGCAACTAGCATCAAATACTACCCTAACCTTACTACTGGTCCTGTCTTCGCCAATAACGGCATGATGGGGCATAAAGTTAATCAAGTTAAGCAAGGATTATGTTTCTAGTTTTGACATTTTATTAGAAAGAGATAAATCGGTTACTATCCACACGAAGAACTTACAAAACCTAATGACAGAAATATTTAAAACGCAGAACAGTATGAACCCTCCTTTTATGAATGAGATCTTCAGAGAGCGAGAAAATATGTATAACCTAAGAAATAACAATGAATTTGTAACACCAAGGATAAAGACCGTAAATTTTGGATCTGAGTCCATCAGATACAGAGGGCCTCAACTTTGGTTTTCCCTCCCTCAAGATATAAGGAATACTGAATCTCTCTGATTGTTTAAATCAAAGATAGAAAAGTGGCAAGGTGGAGAATGCTCTTGCAGACTATGTCGATCTTATATTCCAAACGTCGGATTTTTATGATTGGGCTTTTTATTATCTACATTTTATGTCATTTCTTGTATCAAGCTATTTTATCATACTATTTTTTATTAACTGTATATTATTAAGTAGTTGGCCTTAATTAGCAATTTTAGTGTTTTTTACTATACTTAGCTATGTACCAGCCAACTATAAAGACAATGATTATTATTATTAACATTATCCTTCCTAATTTCCGATTGCGGTGCCTTTTCGATAATACCATCTGCTAATTCATGCTGGAATATTTTGTTATACTCAGGAGAGCTTCATTAGCTACCAAACGAGAATACAAGGAAGTTAAACGTTTCTTACATAGCTCAAAATTACTATTGATTCCATCTGGTTCTCTAGGCTTCCATGTCAACCCAACCTGGTACCTATTACCAGTAAGCTGAATATCACAAAATGATTCACTTTCATCTAAATCAGTGGTTTTCAACCTTTTCCCACGTACCGCCCATTTTTGTAAGCTCTGGAAAAGTATAATTTCTCACCGCCCACTAACATTTTATCAAAAAAGTCCCCCATCCTTGATACACCTTGATCCCGAAAGTAAATACATTACATAAGACAGACAAAACAATGTAATGGATTGAAATTCCCTTTTTTTACACTGGCAGTATAATTTGTGACATATACCATAAAAGTGAAAAGTTCTATACAAAATATACTCATACAATTAATAAATGAAGTATTCAATACAAAATCTTTTAGAGCTAGCTTGTTTTAAACTCACATTTTAAGCTTTTTTCAGCATATTCTGTCCTGGGTATGACATAAAGCTACATCCGGTTGTAGAGTTTCGACGTGGGATAATGAGGTTACCCTTTGTTACAGCTACCTCCAGGTCACCCTTGAGCAAGGTGTAGCACCTGTTAGCTCTCCCTGAGACCTCAAAGTACCGGGTTGGCGTCCGGCGGGGGTTAGTCTGTCTCATGGTTAGAGGGGGCTCTTTAGTCTTGGCTGACAACCTCTCTAGTGATGGTGTCACGATAAAAACACTGGTGGTAGTTCAGCATGAACACTGCCAAGAGGAGAATGCAATGGAGAACTACTCCTCTTCTCTACATATCTCCAACAACTCCTGACAATTATGAACGAGTTCATGAAATTAGATGTATTTTCCTCCGGTGAGCCCCTCAGGCCGGTTGGTATCTCACAAGCACCTGGGGAAGAGCCAAGGATCGCAAGGAGTACTACTGCCTTAATTGATGACGGTTACAAGCCTGAATGTGTAAGGATAGAAAAGAGCAGTCTAAGGATTAGTAAAAAGAAAGAAAAAGTAAGAATAGCAACATGGTACGTATGATCAATGGGATTAGGAAAATTAAATATGATTACGTCAGAAGCAAATAGGTACGACTTGAAAATACTGGGAATAGCAGAACACAGATGGGAAGGAGAGGGGCACTTTAGACCACAAGATGGTGGTATGATGATCTATTCAGGAGCGAAGAGCGCTGGGGTGTGTGGAGTAGGTTTTTATCTCAGTAGGGACATGGAGAAAGCCCTCATGGGATACAATCCAATAAATGAAAGAATAGTTCTAGTACGTATTAGAGGTAGACATAGAAACCTTGCTATTATACAAGTGTATGCTCCAACAACCCAAGCAGATGATGAGGAAATAGAAGCTTTTATGAAGAATTGCAGGTGACTATTGAAAAAGTAAATAAGAGAGATGTAATAGTAATTATGAGAGACTTCAATGCAAAACTTGGTGAGAATTGGGGCAGGTTAAATTCAAATGCAATAGGGCCATATGGTTTGGAAGAAAGAAATCCGAGAGGAGACAGACTGGAGGATTTTGCTGTAGAAAATGACGTGGTGATTGCGAATACTCTATTTCAGCATCCAAAACGAAGGCTCTACACGTGGAAATCACCGGATGGAAACACAAGAAACCAAATAGATTTCATACTTATAAAACGAAAGTGGAGAACGTCAATGTTGAATGTCAAAACCTTCCCAGGTGCAGATTGTGACACAGACCATGAGCTGCTCTCTATGGGCATAAGACTTAAGGTAGTAAAACAAAAAGCAGATCATCGTCCCATTCGCTTTGATTTTGAAGCTGTAGCCAATGAGTACACAGTAGAAGTCAGAAACAGATTTGCCAACCTTCTTCAAGATATAGATGAAGAGAAACCTGATGCAATCGCAAACAGGGCCAGAGAGGTTTTAATCACAGCTGCAGATACACATCTTAGGAGGAAAAAATGGACAAGACAGCATTGGATATCTGACCAAACATTAGAAAAGATAGAAGAGAGAAGAAAATTTAAGGGTAAATCAGATTTGATTAGTAAACAAAAGTACAAGCAACTTAATAAATAAATAAGGTCACTTTGTAGAGCAGATAAGACAAAATACATAATTACGAAATGCAATAACATACATAAACACCAACTGACTAACAACTCGCGAGCCATGTTTCAGGAAGTAAATAGCATAACCAGAAAATTTCAGCCGCAACAACGTGTTATTAAGGATAAATTGGGAAGACTTTTGACAGAAAATGATGAGATTCGATCAAGATGGAAAGAGTACTGCAAGACATGTATAGATACAATGATGGAGAAGAGGAAAAAGAAGATGTACACAATGGGGATCTTGAGGAAGGTAGAGAACCATTAAGAGAAGAAGTTGAATGGGCTATAAAAAACTTAAAGGATGGGAAAGCACCAGGCTGTGATGGATTGACGGCAGAGATGATAAAGTTGAGTGGAGAAGAGGGAATAGATGTATATCACCATCTTTGCAAGAAAATTTGGCATACAGGTAAATGGCCTCTGGATTGGAAGAGAGCGGTGTTCATCCCTCTGCCAAAAAAAGGAAATCTGAAAGAATGCATAAACTATCGGACAATATCCTTGATAAGCCATGCAAGCAAAATACTTTTAAAAATCCTACAAAAGAGAATGGAACGGAAGGTAGAGGAAGAAGTAAGTGCCACACAAGCAGGGTTTAGGAGAAAATCTGATACACGTGTCCAACTTTTCAATTTGAAATTGATCATTCAAAAATGCAGAGAATTTAATGTTGATCTATACGTATGTTTTATTGACTACTCCAAAGCTTTTGATTGTGTTTCACATAGCAAACTTTGGGAGACACTCAGAGACATGGGATTCCCAAACAATGAAGTAAAGCTAATAAAAGAGCTCTACAAAGGGCAACAATCTGCGGTTCGAACAATCTGTGGAACAACAGTGGTTCTCAGTAAAAAGAGGAGTTAGGCAAAGGTGCATCATATCACCATATCTTTTCAATACTTATACTGAGTCAATAATGAGGGCGGTAGAAGTCGAGGGCAGTAATGATCACTTTAATGAATTCAATATACATGGGCATAAAGTAAGTAATCTTCGATTTGCAGATGATACTGCTCTTTTATCACACACACAAATGAAGGCTCACAAAATCTTGCTGAATCTGTGAAAACTCATAATGAGGGAAACATCTTATGCTTAATGTCAAAAATACTAAAGTCATTGTAATGGAGTGGGTACCAGACCTCCCAATAGGTAGCCCAAAAAGACATGTTACTTAAGGAGTTGTTGTTGAGAGTGATATAAAGGACACACATTTATGTTGTCTCGAACTTATACATGCGTAAGGATACAGAATATTGTACTGGCGACGAGTGAAAAAGGAAGACACAGGTATTTCACATACTATTTCTCTTCAACCTGTCCCTGAATTCAACCCCGACAGCGGAGAGTTGGGTGCAAGTCTTGCCACACTGTGGAAGAAATGGCTAGCCGACTTTGAAATGTTTATTACAGCGGCTCGAATTACTGATGATACTCGGAAACGAGCACTGTTGCTATATCAGGCTGGGTCCCGTGTTAGAGAAATATTTGGACAGTTGGAAAACACAGGCGAAAACAATGCTTACGATACAGCAAAAGCCAAGCTCACAGAATATTTTGAGCCCCAAAAGAATCGCAGATACGATGTATATTGCTTCCGCCAAGCCCACCAAGAACCCCAAGAAACTTTGGATCAGTACCATACTCGATTGAGAACATTGGCTGTACCCTGTGATTTTGGCGATAATTTAACGTTCGAATTAGAAGAACAAATCATTATCGGGGGCACTTTCTCTCGAATTAGGAAACAAGCACTTCTTGACCCCAAATATGACTTAAAAGCCATGCTTCTCGATGGTCGAAGGGATGAAATTAGTCATTATCAATCGAAAGAAATCGAAGCGCAGATACCTGAACGGCGTACAGAGAAAACAAATCGCATTACTGCTACACAACCTGCCTTAAAATGCAAAATTTGTGGAAGGGCACCTCACCAAGGTACTGTTTGCCCTGCGAAAGGGAAACAATGCAAAAAGTGTGGGAAACCCAACCATTTTGCTCGCGTTTGCCTTTCTAACACAAAAGGAAACTCGAAGGCCAGGCCAAATACACATGCCACAGGACGCCAAATTCTTCGCCCACTCTCACATGCAGATTCAATTTTGGATGAAGAATACTTATATCCAGTGAAGACAACCGCCAAAAGTAGGCCCTACACACGAGTCAAAGTTCTAGGCCATACTTTCGATGTTATGGTTGATACTGGTGCTTCCATAAATGTTATTGATAAAGAAACACTTGCCAAGTTACCTGAAATCCAACTGGAGCAGACGAAAACTCGCGCTTTTGCTTATGACAATGACAAACCCGTTAGATTTATTGGTAAATTTGATGCAGTATTGGAGACGTGAAAACGGTATACGGTCGCGACATTTTATGTAGTCAACAACAATACGTCTGGAAATTTGATCAGTGCAGACAAAGCTACACCATGGATCAGTCCCATTGTAGCAGTCACTAAGAAAAATGATGACGTACGTATTTATGTAGACATGAGGAAACCAAACCAAGCCATCCAGCGAATAAAACACCTGATCCCTACAGTAGATGACGTGAATCTCAAATTGACGGGGGCAAAAGTATTCTCGAAACTTGGCATGTCTCTAGCTTATCACCAGCTCGAGTTACACCAAGACAGTCGATATATAACAACGTTTAGTACCCATGTAGGACTGTTCCGTTATAATAGATTGACCTACGGCACCAATGCAGCTGCAGAAATTTTCAAAACGCCCTACAAACTGCTCTCGAAGGCATTCCAGGTGTTTGCAATATAGCAGATGACATTATTGTATTTGGTAAAAATCGTCCAGACCATGACACGGCACTCAATGACTGTCTTCATCGGCTATCACAAAAAGGTCTTACCCTTAATGCGTCCAAGTGCAAGTTTTTAAACAAATCATTGTCTTTCTTTGGGCAAATCTTCTCAGCAAATGGTACACACCCAGATCCAAAGCATATTCAAGATCTTCAAGATGCAGCTGTACCCACAAATTTTCATGAAGTAACTGGTGCTTGGAAAGGTATAACGAGCTTGGTTGGGAATCCTTAAATCTCCGACGTTGGAGAAGACACTTCACACTCTTCTACAAAATGGTCAACAATTTGACTCCAGACTACACAAGAAATCCAGTTCCACACCCTCATGAACCCAACTATGATCTTCGCAGGAATGCTACAGTAGGACAAATACTAGCAAGAACACAAGCCTTCAAATCAAGTTTTTATCCCCACTGCTTATCCGAATGGGATAGGCTAGACCCTAACATT
>WIPJ01001848.1:185843-196337 GCA_018155075.1 Cassiopea andromeda
GATGGATGGATGGATGGATGGATGGATGGATGGATGGATGGATGGATGGATGGATGGATGGATGGATGGATGGATGGATGGATGGATGGATGGATGGATGGATGGATGGATGGATGCATGCATGCATTTCAGCACATTAAACAATATTCAATTTGACATATGAAACTGAATATCAAGCAACAAAAATGAAAATTTGGAATTGAAGCATTAAAAGTATGAATAGTGCATTTTATTTACCGTTACCTAAAACTGACACGGGTTAATATGGTCTAATGAGATCCTTGAGCTTCATGCTGTGAGACTAAATATTGAATGTCTGGTTCAATTTTTGTCAACAGCAAGCGGAGATCTCCCCTTTCATTGATTCTCAGGCGATTTCTATGTTTGGAGATGATATTGTTCACGGCACTGAAGCCTGATTCCACCAAATATGATGTAGGCAAAGGCAGCAACAAATTCCTTACCATTTTCCACATATTTGGATAACAGTTTGACGTTTTCTTATTTTGCCAGAGTTTCTGGTATCCACCATTATAATTAGTTTTTCTTTCTTCATCAATAGCTCCTCTTGGAATGTTACATCAACATTGGCAGCATTTGCAGTAAAAGGATTTATCATCCAGTCATACACTTTCAGGTTGAAAATATCACAAAATCGTTTTTCCATATCTAATTTCAGTTCACTGAGATGATTGCCGAATCTTTCAATGTCCTCTGGTGTTACGTGGTTTTTTACTGTTAAAAGTTCTGGGAATTGATGAAATTCTCCTTGCAAGAGATTATGACGGAAAATATCAAGCTTTTTTATGAATAATGTCAACGCATCCTTACAGGCGATCAGTGTTACGTCGGTTCCTTGAAGCTTTAGATTTATTTCATTGAATTTCTTACAAATCCATGCCAAGTAAAAGGCGTCATATTTGATTGCTTTTAATTGGGTGCAGAGACCAATCTCGTGTTCACTCTCAAGAAAAGAACAACGCTATCATACAATTCAGCAAAACAAGTCAAGCATGTACCCTTTGAAAGCCAACGAAATTCTGTGTATAACAATAGCCGAATAAATTGCTCATTATTATCCTGGCACAGCTGCCGAAACATTCTATCATTTTTGGCATTCGATTTAATTTTATTTATAGTCTTAATTATCACATTTAATGATTCTTGAAGTCTTGTGCTCAAATGTTTTCCCACAAGATGTTGCCTATGTATCACACAATGAATATATAGGACATTTGGCACTTCCTCCTTCAAAAAAGCAACAAAACCACGGTATCGGCCCATCATTGATGGGGCTCCATCGGTAGCACATGCAATAATATTGTGCATGGATATATCATTTTTCTCTAAGTACGATTTTACAGCAGTAAATATTGATAATCCTTTTGTATCTGTAATAAGATTCGAAGTAAATAACATCTCTTCTTGTAAAATTGTGTCTTCATCAAAGTACCGTACATATGCCATCAATATCGCATTATTATCTACAATAGTAGACCCATCCAACTGTATTGAGGATAAAGTGTTTCGGAGAATAACTACAAGTTTATCTTCAACATTAGCCGCCATTTCATCAATACGTCGGCTGACTGAGGTATCACTAAGAGGTAATGTTTTCATAACCTTGGATGGACCCTGATGCATTACTATTGAGATGAAATTTCTAATAGAAGGTATTATTAACCTTTCTCCAATATTATGGCTTTTACCAGACTTTGCAATTAATTGAGATATATGGTAGGCTGCCGTTAAACCATCTTGATTACTTGAATTTTGATTTTTAAATAATGCATTTATTGTAGAACGACTCGTGAATCTTTGATAAAGGTCTTGAAAATATTCAATGGGCTTACTTTCATCGTTTGGGTGCGTTTTAACAAGATGTTCTTCCAATCGACTTGGCTTCATCGCTTCGTTAGAAAATGTCTTATGACACAGTAAACACATTGGAAGTTGCTTGTTTGTAGTAGATTCGATGAAACCGAACTTCAGATACTCTGGGAAATAGGCACGAACATATTTCTTCTTTTGAGACATGGGTGTAAAATACGTAGCACAAAATAATGCCACAATCCAGCAATATGAAAATATTACAAATATTGTCAAGAACAGCGCCGCATGACGAAGGAAGATAACACAGAATCACTAGTGTGCCGAGACGAACACTGACATAAATTAACTATAGGCGCTTTATTCATTCAGACAACGTTATGCGCTTCGCTGCTGACTGACAATCTTCCCTAATTTATCTATGACAACAGAACATTGATTTAATAATGAGTGCTGACTGCCACCGGGCCTCGTCGAATTTCCCTAATTCCGTACGAGCCGTGCAGCTGCATGGAAAGAGCCCTACCGTTTTTATTGAGAGCTTGACGCTTCCTGCTTTGATTCTGCGACTTCAGTGATATCATTCTGCATCATACCATGGTCATTTCGTGTTCAGCTTACAACTGCACGAACAGAAAAACTGCGGATAGTGACATTTCGTTTCATCGGTTTCCAGTAAAGGATTCGGTGCGTTATGCTAAAGATACATATTTTGGATGTTTTTGATATAAAATGAAATTATTCTACCGCCCACCCGAAATCTGAAATCGCCCACTAGCGGGCGGTATCGCCCAGGTTGAAAACCACTGGTATACGGTAAGAACCAACATGAAAGAACCACAGACTTCAAGACTCTCTACCTAAAACTTCCACTCATTTCTCATCTTACTTATCATCTCAAATAAGAACCAACTTATGCGAAAAAGCCTCAAGGTTCTTGTAACCAAGCTTTTAAGAACTTTAAATGAGCATTTTTGTATATACAGACTTATTAATGACTTGTGATGGGGGGGATTTATGGCAAATTTCCCTAAAGACTAGAAAGTTAATGCTTCAAAATTTTTCAATACTATTATATTTGCTTTCAACTGAAACCCTCTATGTTTATTGTGTCCCTGAATTCATTGCATTCAGTTTAGAAGTAAATTATAAAAAATTTAACAACACTTTAATTACTATCCTCAATCATTTATTTATATTTCTAGTCTAAGAACTTACTTTGTCATGGATTCTATCAATGGAAGTTATTTTGTTTTGTTTTACACTAAGGAAGGTTTGCATGGTTAACAAAGATGTTTCATGGATATTTGACTTATTGTGCATTTTGAGCCTTGTAACTGCAGAGGACCAGTCTTTGAGAGGACTAGTGATCAGTTTTTCTACTTTTGATGAGTTGATACCAATTTGTCGCCCAAATACAACACAAGGTAGGCAGAAGGAACCATCAAGGACTTTAGAATATTGAAGCCATTTATAATCTTCAAGTCATGATAAGAAAATTTCCTTTTTTCCCATAAATTATGGACTGACGAAAGGCAAATGTTGCAACTGGTCTCCAAATTTTTCAACAAATATCATATTTTTCATTTTCTGTAAAAGATTCTGTTTTATCATAAAAATATCCTATGTCATTAGTGCCCATAAAAGGATCCAATAACCTTGTTTGAGTCCTTTGTCAGACACATTAAGTGAACAAATTTCTTCATTGCCTTTTGGTTTATCTAAAAGTTTTGATGATGTTGCTTTAGGAAACATAATTTCCCTTGCTTCAAGCTAGAAGACACTGTAGATGTAGGAAACTTAATCTTAACATTTCCTAAAACCTTGCTCTGCATCAAAAGAACTTGGAATCTTTCCTTCCTCGTAGGAGGTATCTTTGTTAAGATCAGGTGGAAAAACTATTGAAAAAAGAATGGGACAATGTGATTTGGTTGAAACAAAGGATTGACATCCTTTAAAGTGCCGGCTAAGTGTGACCATAACAAATGAATATGGGAATGTGCAACTGCTGGATTGTTTCGTGGCTCTATCATAGCAATAAACAACTTGACTCCATACATTCTAGATGCAACACCCCCAGTTTCTGGGTACAGGGAATGTATCGAATAAAAAAGGGGCTCCATCTGTTTACCTGACAATTTTTCAAAGCCTCAAACTTCACAAGCTGGGTGTAGTTAGACTGTGCTAGATTTAATAAATCACTCACCTCAAAGGTGTGATAGCTGGAAAAATCTACCTATGAGTCCAGGTGCTTTTTCTGTTGCCAATAAGGCTATGAAATGAGGGTGTGATGCATAAAACGAGGCCTTAAGATAAA
Source organism: Cassiopea andromeda (assembly GCA_018155075.1). Lineage (NCBI taxonomy): Eukaryota > Metazoa > Cnidaria > Scyphozoa > Rhizostomeae > Cassiopeidae > Cassiopea > Cassiopea andromeda. The sequence goes on from WIPJ01001848.1 coordinate 189,991, forward strand.
GCTCTGCTGAAGTGAGTGCCCTCACTGTAGCTGACAAACTTTCATCCCCATTGACTGCCTCAGATACAGAATTGTACAAGCAATTTCCTTCACCACTTAACCTAGATAAAGTAGCATAGAGTAAATGTAACAACTATCTCCATTTTGTGAATACATCCTAGTTTCATAAAAACTTCTACAAAATCTCTATGAGTAGGCCAACAATGTACATCAAACATGATATTGATAACGTGAAATTATATTTTGTTTATTTATAGCTAAGTGTTAAATGCTAATCTTGAATGAAGAAACTGCCCAGCCTCTGTGCCTTCAAAATTTAAAATTTGCTTAGGGCTAATATATACATGTCAAATTTAATAGCAGCCACTACAATGCTTTCCCAAGCATTAAGGAAACGTACAAAGAAAGAGGAACTGTAACATAAAGAAAAATACCTTGCAGCAAAAATGTTGTCTGTAGCATCTTTGTCGTTGGTAAAAGGAATATGCAGAGCTGTTGGACTTCAGGCCTAATGTCTTCACTTTTTCCTCGGTCAAGGGAGCAAGTCGGCCTAGCCTGACAATTTCAGCTGAAGACAAGTCTCTTAGCTGTTCTAATTCCTCCGACCGAATCAACGTTTCTACTTTTCTTAATATGTCCATTTTGCGGTGTATATCCTAGAACTTTGGCGCGGAAAAGGATCGTATTTCCAAAGTGAGGCTTCATAATAATCGATCCATTGATTCACAGATGAACATTGTGCAGCAGTTGGGCGGCAGTTGCGAGGCAGATATCCTTTGTTTATGGCTGATCTGCAACTGCCGCCCAACTACCGCACAGAACAATACAAACCAGATTCGGTCTCAATACTTGTTGGTAAAAGCTGCGCGGACATCGAAATCAAGCATGCAAAGTGCCTCACAACACTTGCATGGTATGAATTATCAAAATTGAATACAGGATGTACGATCGCCAAATCAGAAGTTGCGGAATCATCCTTATCGCCTATTTTGTTCAGATACGAGGCTAAATCAAAATGTAGAAAAATAAATTGAGTCCATATGTAGATACACACAGGGATTCAATATGTGAAAATAGTAGATTCAATTATGTAGTAAGGCAGTAAGAGAACGATTAATAATATTCTACATTATTTAGTAAACTTGACTTCCTGCCTTCCGTAGAAATGTCTAAAAATGACTGCCTTCCGTAAGGCACGGGCGTCACACTGGATCCACCCCTTTTACTCCTGATCGTGGCGGAGTAGGCAACTGCCTTCGTGCCCTTCTGTCGGATGGAAAACAGCGTTGAATCCGAGTAATGATTTCCTTGATTCGAAGCTCTATGTCGCCACTGATTGTAACTTCAGTGTCTACCTCATTTACTTCGACCAATCCCAAAATGTGGTAGTCTTGCTCTTTTAGTTCCGATCGTTTGTTGGCAAGTAAGCCCGTACTGGTTTCAAGTCTTGCACTTTCAATATCTGACATAATGTCCGCTTTTTCCAATATTTTCCGCGCTTCATTTTCAAGCCTTGTTGCGACGGACCGATGTGCACCTCGAATTTGTCTCCCTCTACTTAGATTCTCCATCTATCTACTCGTGCATTGCACGTTGGGCGCCATATTACATTTTTGTTCTGGGCTAACAGAGTAGACAGAGAGATACGCAACTTGGTAATCATTGGTGCGTTGATTGAAGACTGATTTATGACTGATTAAATTTCTAAATCACAGAATATATCTCTACACGTGAAGCCACTAAGGCCCAGGCCCCTTCTGGAATACAACACTGAGAGAATAATAGGAAATCAGGCAGAAAGTTTACAGAAAGTGTACAGCCCCCCTAGAATTGACGTCCTCCTACGCTCATGAATATGACTTCACATGTGTATCATTACCTAGACGTGGAAGCTAAGACAAAATATTTAAGAAATCTGGATCTTTGTGGCTTGAATATTTGCCCATATCAGCTGCCAGCAGATGCCTGGTAAACAAACCATCCCATTGGCCTAATCTCGAATGGCCTGAGATTTACGATTATATAGTGAACATGCCAGAAGTCTACACATTTGAAGCTACGAAAAGGCGTAAGAGCTAGATATGCCGCAATCCACTTTTTAGGAGTTTGGGATCTTTATTTAGTGACCGGAAAAAGCCTGGTTTCTCTTTCATAATATTTTGATTACTGCATCCAAATGCCACGCAACTAAGAGGCATGTTCTAGCACAAAAAGTAAATACAGTCTAGGACGAAACTACGATGCTTCCATTGGGGAAATGTGAGGCATAGTTTGCCGACGAGTAGGCTTTGCTTATCAGTTTTGAATGGGAGTGCCATCACGGGGTGGTGGCAAAAATTTCCTGACAGGGGGCTGATTCTTCCGAAGAGGAGGCCAAAATACGGTTGAAAGGATACTATATTTGGCACAAACCTCCAAAAAGATAGTCGTTCACTTTCCGACGGGGAGCTAGCATGTTCCCAGGGGCTATAGCCACCCTAGCCTTCCATCTGCCACCGCCCATGCATGTCATCCGTACATATCATCAAGATCAGAGCCGAAAATAACAACTATTGACTTCACAAAAGAAGGTAATAATCTATCTTTGTCTGCAGGTCCAAATTGTATCCTAAAATGACGAGTTGTAGTGTTATCTTACATCATTAAATCTAGATGTTATCTTACAGTTCTCCAAGAGAATCGTTTTTGAATCGTAGATTAGGAAAACTATACCTCTGTATCAAAGACATGGAAGAGAAAAGAAGGGGATCTGGGAGCTATGCCCCCAAAAATTGTAAAGACCACGTCCTTTACTTTGGCTTAGAATACATCCCCAATACTACATTAAGTCAATATGTCCTATTTTAGAGAGACTCAGCTTCTAGATATGCCCTATGTTTGAAAGACTCAGTGAGTAGATATGCCCTATTTGCTCACCTTGCTCACCTTGAAAAGGCACTATCCCTGGTTAGGGTGTCCTTTTAAATGACGTCTCAACTCAGCTCGATCCAGTGCGGTTCTTCTTTGCAGTCCTCGGCTGTTAATATCTTCCGCAATCACTCTTTTCCAAGTTGTTTTTGGTCTACCTCCTTTTCTTCTCCTATGTTGTTAAAAATTGTATATCTTTTTAAGGATGCTATTCTCTCGTCTGCGATATACATGACCAAACCATCGTAGTCTGTTTGTTCATATAAATTCACTCATAGGTTCTACATCTAAAGTTTGCCGTACATCTTTATTTCTCCTTCTATCTAGTCTGGTAATTCCTTCAATTCTTCTCAGCATCTCACCTCCGTTACCTCAAATTTATCATTATCTTTCTTTTTGACTGTTAGACACTCACTTCCGTATGTCATAGCTGGTCGTATCATTCTTTTGTAGATTTCGCTTTTCATCCTTTTGGGAATCTTATTATCAAGTAATATGCCTGTCACCTCCTTCCATGTTGTCCATGCTTTTTGTTGTCTGTGTACAACCTCTCTTGTCACTGATGTATCATCGCTAAGAATTGTCCCTAGATATTTTAACTTTTCCACTCAATTTATCTGCTGTTGTTCTACTCGTAGGTCACTATTTTACTCTCCTGTAGTCATGTATTCGGTTTTCTCCATAGTTATCTTTAGTCCACATCGTTCAAAGAGTCTCTACCAGGCTAGGAATGCCCCTTGGAGTTCCGCTATAGATCTTCTCACAATAACTAGGTCATCCGCGTAGAGCATTTCCCATGGGGCCTCTGTTTCTCGTTCTGTTTATATTATGTCCAGAATTAATATAAATAGTAGTGAGCTTCAGGCCGATCCTTGGTGCAGTTCCTGTCTTATTTACCCTATTTATTGTAGATATGCCCTAATTACAAATACCTAAAAGTAGACTCTTTAATCATGTACAATTGCACAGTTTTTAGCTTACAACTGCTTAGTGTGACAAGTAAACACTAAGTTTAGGCCTTGCTTATGGTGGCCCACAACTCTCACGTCAAAAGACAAAAACTCACGATGCAACGACCAATTTTAAAGACACAACAACCAATTCTCGCGACACAACACAGAATTTCACAATACCGTTCATGCTACTATGCAACACAGGGATTCCAAAACAATGGATAACCCGGAGGGCTCATTGCTGCAACTTACCCCAAATCTCTCTTTCTACTAAGTTTTCCGGAAATTGGAAAGAAAAATTCCTTGCTTTGAATAATAGAACGAAGAAATCCATAACTCTTAAGCCCAGTGCACACAGTGAGTATTCTGCTGAGCAAAGTTCCACGAATGAATCTTTCCTCAGCAAAATCCCCGCCCTTTGCGGTCAATTGTTGGTGAGGCATTGTTCATTCGTGGCTGTGAGGAAAGTATTTAGCATGTTTGATAATTTCCACCACGAATGAACAATTCCTCACCGTTTGCACTGCCAATGAGAACGATGGGGAATTTTTGCATTCTGAAGAAGATTATATCGAAAAGATCTACATAAAGCAAAATATTCTGTGTTATTTATCAATCCAACCGAAAACAGCAATGAACTCTACGCAAGGTCTACAGTCTATTAATCATAATCTCACTACAATGAAAAAAGCAAAGTGTAAATACTAAACAATAGGTAAAACAGCATGATGTTCAAAGGTCAAAAAACGTATGACCGTTAAAGTCTAAAATGAAACATGAGTCACAATCTGTATTGTTCGAATGAGATATCAATCACATGGTTCTCAACATATTCCCACTCGCTGGAATGACGCCTTCGTCCTCATGCGGGCAAAAGGTCCACATTATCCCGGTTCTTTAAAAGGTTCGCATATTCAGACTGTAGTCGAATAGAAAACAAGAATTTTTCATCTCCAAAATAACTATTCAAAAACTTGAAACGAGCGTGCGTACATGAATCGAAGTTACTGCTGTCTCCAAAGAAAAGCTGTTGAATGAATAAATCTCTCTCTTTTATCTCGATTTACGCTACTAAAACTTGAATTGAATTTTGATGACTTCCGTCACTCTCCCCCTTGATTAATAACAAGATCAATCGAAGTGAATTAATAAATTCAAGTTCAAGAAAAGTTAATAGTTCAATTCAAGAGTCAATTTCATCATTGTATAACGTCTAGAACATCTTCATCATTGTATAACTTCGAAAACATCCATCATCTTCATCACCCATGAAAAACTGGCTTTAGCATCTGATGAAGAAAATCAAAACAAGGTAGCAGAAAATGTAAGCGTTTCACAGTCATTGACTTACCAGAGGTATCCTCAGTTCGAAGTTCAGCAGCTCGCACAAGATTGTCTTTGCCCGGTAAAAGACGTACAATTTTTCCGAGTTTCCATCTTTGACGAGAAGTTCTATCGTTATAAATCGTAACGATGTCCGCAATTTTTGGAATTTTCCTTAACTGTTTCTTACTATCATTGCATCTTTCGCAAAGAGATATTAAATATTCCCGCTTCCATTGCAGAAACATTCTAGAAAGAAGTGCTTCAACGCATTTTGATCGTTTCGTTAACGTAAACTTATCCGAATTTGCATTGCCTAGCGTTATTTTCACTTTGTCAAGCAATCTTCGTCCTGTTATTAGACACGATAAAAACGTAAGCGGACCTGAATTTAATATACCCTCCGTTTCGATTAAAACAGTTTCCAATTCTTCGTATCTTAAGCTTGCGTTTCTAAGCGTTTTCTTTAAACACCGTTTTGTGAGTTTCACCGTAACTTCGAATTTTCCACCCCACCAGCTAGCTTTCGGAATATTGAACCTCCAAACAATACCTTTGCTGCTTACGAATTTTCGCACAAAAGCATCCACGAACGTCTTTCCGTTATCTGACAAGACTTGCGCTAGTATGCCTCTTCGACTTATAAATCACTTTAAAACGCGTATGAAAGTTTTTCGTTGAAGGTCTTTTACTAGTTCTAAGTGTATAATACGGGTACTCGCGCACGAAAACAAGGCAATACAGCATTTGTACGATTGTTTGTCTTTGCTATAAATATCTCTAACGTACAGGGGTCCAGCAAAATCTCTTCCGATCTGTGAAAACGCTGCATCATCAGACACACGAAAGGATGGTAGCGGAGGTGCACTTGATGAATCATACGGTTTCTGTTAGAATCTTTTGTTTTTATAAGCGCAAGAAGAATATATATACCATGTATTAATATAGCATGTATCGTAAACATAACAAAACGCATGCAGCTTCTCATAACAACTCTAACGAACTAACAATTTGAAAAAGTAGAATGGGATTAGTCATGTGACTAATTGCGTCACATGCCACTATTTTCGAACAATAATTCGAACACTCCCACTCGAAAATAATATGGTTCATAAATCAACAGTCCATAAAGTCAATAACACTCAAATGTTCAAATAAAATTTG
>WIPJ01001848.1:214136-228603 GCA_018155075.1 Cassiopea andromeda
TTATTCGAAGGGGGGTTTATTCGAAGGGGGGGTTTATTTAATCTACAGATCCAGGGATCTGCTAAGCACAATATCTAGAAATATTTTTTGCACTTGCAAAGTGTTATCTCCTAACGATTTGACTCAACTCATAGAAACCACATCCTCAATGTGGAGAAGGGCAAGGAGCCTCAAAGCCCAATACACATCAAGGATAGCATCAAGGAGGGGAAAGTTGTGAAGACAGTGATTCGGGTCAAATATTAGCCCAAATAAAGAGACAAATAGCTGAATATTTTGATTTTCTTTTGTTTTTAACCTGTATTATACTGAGCACACGCAAGTCCCATTTGGGCTTATTCGAGGGTGGGGGGCTTGCTAGTCAGAAACGATCTTATTGGTGAGAGGAGGGGGCTTAATCGAATCTTTACGGTATGGAGACATTTTCCCGTTTTGCTGGGAAAACTACGACCATGTGACCTTTGCAAACAAAAATCATTTTCCCGTTTTACCGAGAAAATATGCTCATATGGGAAAATATTCCCTCTGCTAGGCGGGATCCCGGTTGCGATTTTCTCATGTGAGCAGTTTATACGTATGATGTGAGATCTCGGCTTGCCACGATTCATGCTCCATCGGGAAAATGCCAGGAAAACTTTTTCCATATGAGCGAGCTCTAAAGTGCTCAAAAAATACCATGCACACGGGCAAAATATCTGATAACTAGGGTAGAAGAATGCACTAAGGTTACTCATGTGTAAGGGCCCTTAAAGGCGGGTTTCAACTTAAACGAATGCAACGATTCGGCCGAGGAAGCCCGTGTTGGTGCATGCCTAGTAGGTTCAAATGTGGATTCCCCTTCGGCTGCGTCGGCCGAATTGGCTATATAAGAAGTTCAAATGGTTCGAACTTTTTGATCATTTCCATCGACCGATAGTCCCCTTGAGATATGGCACAATCGTCACAATAGTAAGCAGGCAAGGTATCAACGTAAAAAGAAAGACTGCGGAAATGGCGAGTAGCAGTAAGTACTAACTTGTAAATCCCAATGTAAACTACATCGTGCAGCATTCTAAGAGGCTTTTGTGGAATAGCTACGAAGCGCACGATGTTTGTGGCATTCTTCAAGCAGAGGTTTTAATGTCAATCGAGTGAAGAACAACGCTTTTGAAGTCATTGGTTTGGCACACATTAATCTATATCATTCCCCGCTACTAGATATGATAGAGTGTGAAAGTCTATTGAAACTAATTGCAAAGCGTTCTGCAGGTGAAATGGCTTCCATTTTCGCATAATTTTGTGATTCTGGAGCATCTAATTTCTAATAAACTGTCACTCTTCCCGGGCCAGTCATTTATAACTCTGGATAAAGGGGCAATTTTCCAAATATTTAGAACATTTTATATCGAATTTCGACCCGCAATTGCTATCTACAGAATTGTATTTCCATGTAATTTTTTCGTAAGCATATTAATGTTGCTTTCGTCATTACTATTTGACTTAGGTAGTATCATTTCTTGGATAAATGAAATGTAGTTCTCCTCCTTTTCTGACCTTCCTCTGTACAAATGCCTCATCCACACTCTGCTTTTTCACGGCAGAATTATTGTTTAGCCATGTTCATACGTCACAGGAAGTTACATGTCAGTCGATGGAGGATGCCGAATCGGTGCATTTGTTTAAGTGGAAACTATCAACCCACTCGACCGAATTTGCCTAATCGGCCGAATCGGCTCGTTCGTTTAAGTAGAAACCCGCCTTTAGTCTATGCAGCGGGTCACGAACCCTGCTAAGAAATAATTGTAACTGTGAAAAAGCTTTTGATTTGAAAATGATAGGATTCTCTCTGTTACACCTTGGTTACTTGAGCTCCAGAATTTTTAATTTTTATTCAATTTTTGGTTTATTTAACTTAGGCCTAGTTCACGAAATTACATGAAGCCATAAAGAGAATCTTGCTGAATTTCCCTACATCACCGCAGCTACGCCTCATCAAAACGCTGGTTGAGTACATTTGATGCCTGACATTTACAGAGTAACGCCAGATTTATGCAAGTTAGGATTACCAGATGGGGGGTTTTCACGCCCTATTGGGCTTCTTCTTCATCACTATGCAGGCGCTTGCTGTTGGGCGGGTTTTTGAGCCGGTTTTAGGATTCTGAATTTTTTGTAAGATATTGAATAAAAATGAAAGAAATACGCTTGTGAGCAGCACTTGCGCAATGCCTTGTAAGAGACCGAATTTTTTATAAGAAACTGATATAGAAACAGCACGTATGCAAATTATATAAGAAACCGAGTCATAGAAACCCATGAAATGTGAGAGCCCAAGGAGCAGTAAGAGAGTATTCATCACATTTCAGATGCCCATGGCTTTCGTTTTGAAGCTAGGATACTGACATTGTTGCCTCTCTTAACATTATATCACTCAGGAAATACAAAGATGAACTTGGAATCACTTTGAATGATAACGAGATAGACGTTATAGGCCTAAATGAGACACGATTAGATGAAAACATTAGTGATCGTGAGCTTCGAATAGAGGGCTACAAAATATTTCGAAATGACCGTTATGTTCAAAGGGGTGGAGTGGCAAGTTATATAAAAGAGTCCCTTGATGTGCTTCGCTTGGACCACCAAATGAATAGTCTGGAACTCCTCTCCTTAGAGATTAAACCTAAAAAAGCAAGGTATATTTTTCTTGTCTCCTGGTACCGACCACCAACCACAAATGTAGACGATAGTACCTTGGAAAGTCTTAGAGCCGTTGTGACAAGACTTGATAGGCAAGATAAGGAAATTATTCTTATAGGAGACACCAATTGTGACCTCATAGATAATAGAAATTTCAACACAAAGAAGCAAAAGCAGCTATATTCAGAATTCCAATTGGAACAAATTCCAAATTGATAAAATCCCATACAATGGTAGCTATAAAGGCTAATGATAATGGTACTAAAAGAATAAGTAAATCGCTGATAGACCATTTCTCTACCTCAAACGCAAGGTATATTCTCAAGACTGATGTTTTAGAAACAGGTATGGTGGACCACTATTTGATATATGGTATAAGGAAGATAAATGCTTGGCGAATAAAAAAACCAGTTATACCACCAAAGATAGTCGAATTTTGTAACATGAGAAAATATAATAAATCTCTGTTCCAAGAAGACCTGAAACAAATAGATTTGAAAACCATCCTGAATACTTATACTAATGATCCATCGGGTATGGCGAACACATTTCAGGAAATATTTAGCTCTATCCTAAATGCACATGCTCCTATTACAAAGCGAAGAATTAAAACAGAGTTTGCTCCTTGGCTTGCCCCAAATATAAGGAAGGCAATGGAGACACGATATAGGCTCAAAAGAATAGCTACTCGTATTCCTGAAATGTGGTCCTCATATACCAAGCAAAGAAACGAGTAGCTAAGCTAATAAGAAATACTATTCAGGATCAGTATAAAGAAATAGTCGAAAACAGTAAAGGGGTTCATAAAAAGATGTGGAAAACTATTAACAAAATCCTTAACAAAGATATGCAATCTGCAGTACTTTTCAGCTTTCATGAAGGTGGAAAGTCCTGATAAAGGATTTGGATATGCTTGAAGCATTAAATTATCATTTTGTTTCTGTTGGAATAAACTTGGCTAAAAAAATAACCTCAAAACCAGATGATGATTGCTTGAAGTATGTCGTCTCTGTCAATAATAAAATGACTTTGAATACAATTAATATGAAATATGTTTTAGATGCTATCGGGCGGCTAAAGAATGGAAAAGCTCCAGGTCCAGATAAAGTTACCATAAAGCTGGTAAAAGATGCTGCAAAATTCATTGCCTACCCCATTCTGTGCATTTTCACCTCCTCAATAAAGAATGAAATTTTTCCTGATGTATGGAAAACAGCAAGTGCTACCCCGATTCATAAGTTAGGATCTAAGTCAGACCTAACTAATTATAGGCCTTTTTCTGTTACATCAGTATTCGCTAGGATGTTAGAATGACTGGTACATGACCAGTTATCCGAGTTTCTTACGGTCAACAATATTCTGACGAGCTGTCAAGCTGCTTTTCGTAAACTAAACTCCACAACAACATCCTTAATAAGCAGCACTGATCACTGGGATGAAAATATGGATACCAACAAAATGAACCTTGCCATTTTTCTAGATTTAAGAAAGGCTTTCAACACTGTAGATCATAACATGATTATAAAAAAAGCTCAACTCTTATGGTATTGTAGACCGAACAGGTGATTGGCTTGAATCTTATCTATCAAACAGAATCCAGTTTTGTACTGTGAATGGAACCAAGTAAATACAAAGGAAAGTCACATGCAGTATACCTCAGAGATCTTGCTTGGGGCCCCTTCTATTTATAATTTACCTTAATGACTTTGAAAATAGCTTTCAATATTCAAGAGCTAGCATCTATGCAGATGACACAAATGTAGCAATTGCATCTGATGACATACAGAGAATGATAGATAATGCAAGTTGGGAGATGCTAAATCTCTCTGAGTGGATGAGAATTAATAGACTCAGTCCGAACCCTCAAAAAACTGAATTTATGATTATAGGATATCTATTCAAAGCCAAGCGCCCTGGCCTCCCCGAGAGCGTGGTGCTTAATAAAAATAACATAAAAAAAGAGTAACGCAAAACAAAGTCCCTATGATTGATTGTTGATGAAAACCTTTCTTGGGAAACAATCAACCATACAATGGACAAAATTAACTCTGGGATTTGTGCCTTAAAGAGATTGAAAAATATACTACCTCAGTCACAACTTTCCATTGTCTGTTATGCATTAGTTGAAAGTCAATTACGCTATGGTGATGTTCTTTAGGGTAGTTTGTCGAGAACAAAACTGGCTGCCCTTCAGAGACCACAAACACGGGCTCTCAAAATAATCAGGAACGCCAAAATTAAAGATACTTGGTCATGTCCTGGGATGAATGTTGAAAGCATAATTTGCTTTGATAGGAATGTTATGACCTATAAAATCATACACAAACTTTATCCAAATAGCTTCCTAGGAAAATTTAAACTAAGGTCTAGTTTCTCATACTACAATACAAAAAATAGCCTAAATCTCCAAATCCCTAAACATAGGACTGGGTGCTAGTGTCTTTTGCGGATGCAGCAGGAAGTATTATCCAGTCAGTTATCACATTGGGAATATGCTCGTCAAGTCACTATTCAGCTTTTCTATCACATGCTGCATTCCTTCCGAGCCCTGGCGAGTCTGTAACATACAGAGGCTCAACTACCCTAAATCCAATCAGATCTCTCTATTTTGTAAGCAATTTTGGGACGAGCCCTGGTCAGATGTAAATATTCTCTTTCATCCAATAAAACATCGCGCTGAGCAGGGCTCCATTTCTCTTAGCCAATCACAATACTCCGTGACCAGGGCTCGACTATGTCAACATGAACACTACACGTGATGTTGTTGATGTTGAAACAGTGCCCTCGTGGCGAGAAAGACAGTAGTTGTTGAGTGCTTTACGAGAGAATGGGCAATTACTTTGAGGTACTAGAAATGTCTGAATCGGTTAGAGAAATCCATGATGCTAATTCTCAGAGCTGCAGTTCCCTGCGTGTCAAGAAACCAAATGCCCTAGTATAATACCAGTGAGGTAAGTCGCTTCTATTATTTGGATGATATTACGGCCATTTGACTAAATACGTAGGAGCCCTAGGGTAAATGGGGCACGTACCCCTCCCAAGTTTCATAAAACTGTTGATAAGGTCCCCATTTGCAGCTTATAGATTTGTCTCTTTTGTTTGCAAGAATGCCCCTTGCCTCTAAACTCAACATTTTGACTGCTTCCTAATTCCTTGTAGTTGGCTGTTGCGCTGAATTTTACTTTCGTCTAACACTATTTCCGTTGTTAACTGCCAATTTTTGTGACGAAGTCAGGTATTGAACTGAACAGGTGCTGGATTTCAGCCTCACACTTCATGCCACACCCATGTTGGAAATTCCCCAGCCTAGCGAGTATCAACAGATTGAGATAAACGTGTGCGGTTTTAACCTTTTTATAAATTCAACATCAGCAAAACAAAACGAAGTGAACAACGTGCTTGATTGCATCTTTACTGAAGTCTAGAATATCAAATTTCAAGTCAATAATAAAAGTCGGACCAACTGGCCCTTTCTGTTCATAGTTCTGAGATATTTTCCACACCCATATAGCCACGCCAACGAGCTTTTTGTTGAGCCCTGGTCAGATTTCTCCCTGGATCCGCCCCTGACCCCTTTCATTGTTTTTGCGCGCGCATACTAACAGGCAAAAAGACCTCGATCAACACACTTAGTGCAGTGTAAAGGCCATCTTATTTGAATTCAACAAAATGCCAGACAGTTTTAGTGCAGTTTATTGCAGAAATAGAAGGGAAGGGAGAAACAAGCATTTGCCATTTTATAGCATCCCTCCTAAGAGAACAGCAATTGGAAGGAGACGTCACAAAGAATGGATGCAAGCCCTTAGACGAGAGGACTGGAGAACGTGGTCAGAGGAAAAGATATCAAAACAGAAAATATGCGAAGAACATTTCATATCAGGTGATTATCAGCTAATTTATAGTTTCTGTGTGCTTCCTCAAACATTTGCATGTGAATTTATTGTGTACTCTAGAATACCGAGTACCGAATAATCGTTCCTCCTGATTGTTAAGATCTCGAATTCTTTCCAATCCCCATTGCTATTCCAACCCCTCTTGTACTGCAATCAGAGAATTTGAATGCAGTTCCCTTGGAATCAGTTCACTGCAATGCGCAACAAATTACAAACCGCATACAGAAGTAGAAGGAATAGTTTAAAAAGATAAATTGTATTTGAATAGGTTTGTGCTTTCTATTTTCAATCCATCTATTTCCCACCTACCACCTTTAACTGCAACACTCTTATTTTTAATTTTCCGAAAATTCTCCATCCCCCCAATAATTGCCACCCCTTCCATTATTTGGTACTCTAGAGAAGCTGATTATTCTCCAAGATGGGAAGGGACTGCCATCAGCTAATCAATACCCAGGTGACTTACCACAGCGCCAACCATATGGTGTAAAGCATTTACTTTGGGAAATAATCCCTAAAATATATGTGCAGTGGACTTCTCTTTTCAAATGCCTATTATAGGTAAGTTATTCTTTTTTTAGGGAAAAAGTCAGACGACCCTGAAAATGTAGACTGGATCCCAACAAAATTCAAGTTCAATGAGGCAAGTGCATTCTAAGCTGCTGCTTCAAAGCAAGCACATAGTGAAAGGTATAAGGCCATATACTCAAAACTGCAAAGCAAAGACTCTTCTTGCAAAAATCCTATGCTGGCTGTTGAAGATGATGCTGAAGCCATGGACCACTCCTTGTGAAGCCTGATGATTTGCATGCGGAACATTTAGTTTCTGAGGACCTTGCAGCAAAAGTCGTAAGGTTGGAGACAGAACTAATGGCAAGAAATGCTGAAGTGCATGAATTAAGAGCTGTTAACAAAAAGTTAGAGGAAAACAGCAAAAAATTTTGCTTTGATACAATAAAGAATGATAATGACATAAGATTCTTTATAGGGCTGCCAACAGCTAGTGTATTCCTCTGGGTTACAGACCTTGTAGCTGATTAAGCATCTTCTTGTTATTCATCTTTGACGAGCAATGACCATGTTCTCATAGTTTTAATGAGACTCTGTCTTGGCTTGCTAGACAGAGACGTTTCATACAAGTTTGGCATACCCAAACCAACAACTGCAAAGGTTTTCAGGACATGGCTACCAATTTTGTCTCAAAATTTAAGAAATCTCATCATATGCCCAGATCAAGCAACACCAAGAAGAAATCTACCACCATCCTTCCACAAGAACTTTAGAGATTGTGTTTGCATTATGGATTGTAGCGAAGTATTTATAGAGCGGCCATCTAACTTGACAGCCCGGGCACAAACCTTGTCAGCTTACAAGCATAACAATACGTGCAAGTATCTGATAGGGATCAGTCCTGCAGGTGCTGTCACATTTCTGTCAGAAGAGTGGGGTGGTAGAGTGTCAGACAAGCAGATCACTATTGAATCTAGGTTTTTGAATTAGTTAAGAATTGGAGACTGCATCCTAGCTGACAGAGGCTTTTAAATTCAAGAAGAGTTATATGTGAGTGGTGCAGTGCTAAAAGTACCCAAGTTTACAAGTGGAAAAAAGCAGCTTTCTCAGAAAGATGTTGATGAGTAAAGGCAGCTTGCTCATGTGAGAATACACGTAGAAAGAGTTATTGGCAGAATAAAAGATTTTAGAGTGCCAGAAACAATAATTCCTATATCACAAGTTGATCTACTTAATGATTAATGATATGCTGGTTGTTATTTGTGGGGCAGTGAATTTAAATAAAAGTGTTGTTGGTTGACTTTGAATATTGGATATTTTTTGATGTAAAACTGATATCATAGAGGATATCACATACTATTTTAGAATTGAATGATGCAAAAACTCATATTATGGAGGATATCACTTTCTATCATAAACTGTTTTGAACCAGCCCCCTGGTTCATTATGACCCCCCAATATATTTTTCATTTGAGAGTAGCACAGTAAAACTGAAACAACAGAGGTGTTATTTCCTTACATGCAGATAGAAGTCTAATTGAATTTTTCATAGAGCCTTATTTAAAACATTAAGTCAACTATTTTCTACACAACTGCTGTGTTACCTATTCTTGCTTTCTGCAATATCTACAAAGCCTTTAGGTCCTCGAGTCATTTGAACACAAGGATTGTGAACTTTTGCAGTGAGGATTGCTACATGCAATCATTTGTCCAAAGCTCTGTCTTCTGCAAATACAGTAAGTTCTTCTATCATTGTTTTCACTGCCTCTTGCAACTATTTCAGGCAGAATATGTTTCATGAATTTGGTCTTAAGATCATTCAAGAGCTTTTCCAATAGCCCATAGTTGCAAGGTACTGTAATTAAGAAAATTTCCTCAGGAGCACTTGATATATAGACAAAAAATCACACATTGTCTTGCTGCAGACAAGCATTTTCAGTTGAACTTGGTAGTAGTACCTATGATTCTGTTTCATTTCCATGTTTTCATGAATGGTAAGGTCTTTGTCTTGTTCCCAACCACTGATACCATTTCTGTACTTGAAAGGGAATTTCATCTCCAGCAACCTTTCTGCAGGAAAACTGTGAGAAACAATCCCACCTGGTGATGCTCCAAGAGAAAGGCAAATTAACCTGACATGTAACCCTGTTTCACAAGCAAGTAAATTGCTGTGCTTCTCCATCATAATGTTCTTATAATATTCTCTTGCAACAGGCTCCATATTCCTTCCATATTTTGTGTATTTATTGTCACATTGGGAATTGTATTGCATAATGCTATTTATAAGACTTTTGCTTGGCTTTTCCAGTTTTGTTTTAGACACTTGATGGCAGACTGATGCAGTGATTCTACCAGCTCTGTGAAGCATCCAGTTCTCTGATGAAGCTCGATTCTTTGTTTCTTCTCTTAGATGGTCATAAGCCTTTTGTGGATAACTGTCCACATATTCACTATATAGTTGAGTTGATAGCTTCTCAAGATCTCCTTTGTCCAGGATTTTTACATTATGTTCTTAGAGAGCTATGAGTGCCTCTGGGAGAAAATCTTTCTCGTTTTCGCAATCACTGTCTGTATCACTGCTTAAAACTTTCTGCATGTTTTCATTATCATCCATGTCTCCTCCCCAAATGCTGGTAAAAACAGCTGCTTGGCTATTAAGCTGAAGCTCACTAAACTTGTCTCTTGAAATCCTATTTACACCTGCTGTTGGGTCTCTTGTACTAAAATGGTCTGAAGCCACTGGTTTGCTACTGGTAACTGATGGCAGGTAATGCTTTTCCCTCTCTTAAAACATATTACCTTGATAGGGGCAGGATTGACATGCTTTTTGCAACTCCTCCAAGCACATAATTGGCTAGTGCAAGCAACTGGCTGATTGAGCTTGTGGTATACAACAGCTTCAACCGTGAACAGAAGTGCAGAAAAATGACTGAAAACAGAACCCAAACCAGCCATAACAGTGCAGTTTGCTGTTAGAACCCATCCATTCTGCTTGTTAACTGTCACCCAAGTATCATAAAAGGTTGCTGTTTTGCCTTGTCTTTGACTTGGAAGCACCTTTGAAGAAATTTGATAATGGAGTTTTGATCAAATTAGCATAATCTAAACAACTTTTCTATAATAAGCAAATACATAAGAAGCATAAAGCTCTAGTTTAAAAGACTCTTTTTGCTAGAAAATTACCATCCCATTCAACCAAACAGTGTTACTCAGTAAGAAAGCTTTAAAGACTACAACTTTTATTATGGACAAAGCTCAGCTTTGACTTAATAAAACAGAAGGATGGGGATGCTGATTCGTTGTAAAAGCAATCTTGTACATGACCTTCGCTGAAAAATTTTAACCCATCCGAAGACTTGAATGCATTGCTAGTTTCATTTGTGTGCAAGCATGGAGTCTCAGTCAAATATTTAGTTATGTCACGCGAGGAGATATCTGGAAATTTTGTAATATCAACCAACCACGCTTCAAGGGCATATGGATCGCCAAGCATCAATCCGTTTTCCAGTATAAGCTTTTCTTTATATTCCTTCCTGTCGTTATCCGAGAGTGATCTACAGTATTCTGACATCATTTTTCCAATAATATTAATACAAATGAAGTGCCGCAGGTCAAAGAACTGATCAAAGCGAAGATTTCGATTAGGACTAGCTCATGTTTTGCCTGTCAGTATGCGCGTGCATTTCGCCTGTGATGTATCTATGAAAGGGGTTGGTATGAAGAGCAAGACAACACACAACCCCCTGGAAGAGCAGCTCCACGCTAAATAGGTTTGTTTTTATGTATATATAGCTTAGTTCGTTATTTAGGACTTAGTTCGTATATAGTTTTTTCTTTTTTCTTTAATTATGCTGAAGGGTTTTGTGTATAAAACTTAAACTTGAACTTGTTGCAACTTCATAGTATGTACATGTTGTAGGAATAAATAAAATTCTATACCTAAACCCTAGATCTATGTTCATTGGAAGCACACACAAAAATTGCAACGTTGATGGGTTTCGGGCTCTTTTTGTGTAGATTTGGGTGTGTTTTGGGCTGTTTTTAAATTGATACTTATGCGGGAAGGTGAAATATCATCTGGCAACACTGATGCCAATTATAAAGCAATGATATAATATATGCATAGGTTAGTACAGATGTTTCTACATGTTATCGTGTGGACAGCTATCAATGTGTGGTTTACTGGAAGCCTCCGCACAACCGCAAAATAAAGATCAACGTTAGCAATGGTTACTGCGCACTACCTTAAGGGCAAGTCAAATTCCACTATGAATTGACCAGGGTGAAAAACCCCTAGTGGTGACCATGGTGAAAAACTCCTTCAAATTCAAATGCTGCTTGTGAGGTTTATTGACAAGATATTTAAGTACTCATTTGAGTTTCAACTTTTCATCTGTCCAATTATTATCTTTTATTGGATTTGAAAGGTCCTTATGGCAAAGGGAATTGGGCTGAATTTATTTCAAAGTATTTTCATGATGAAAAAGCATATAATACCAGACACTAGGCTACAACAAAAGTTAGGTAATATGCTAGAGAGAGCCTGTTAAGTATAAAACTATTTCACCTCTTTTTCATTATCTGTAAAGAGCAAGATTTTGGGGTATGACACTGATCAACTACACTTCATCTCCTTATGAATACTTTCTTCCTGATTTCAGATAATTAAGCAAAATCATTGAAATTAATATCTTTGAATTGGTTTCATTGGAGCCAGTGTGGTGTGTTTGTAGATCATGCCTGCGTATGTTCCAGATGTAATATTTATGTATGCTCAGATGTCGATATCTCTATCTCTATCTCTAGATCGCTTTCTCTAAATCTTGAACCTAACTCTTTGTAAATCTCTAAATCAATCAAGTGCTTACATAGGATAATATACCAAATGTCAACTGATTACTTGTCTACACTATACCTGATAGTATACATCTTGAAAGAGGACTTCAATTCGCATTCACCGACAATGACAATTCGGGAGGGTTGGCAATCTCATGGTGATTTTAAAGCACATTCTCATATTTGGCAAAGGTGCCATAATTTTGGCTAGATTTCGTGCGCAATAGGTTTTCATCTCGCTTTCGGTATTTGACAACTTTTACGTTGTGGAAATACCATTGAATTTTCTATTAAGTACTTTACATCTATACTTTTCATTGAAGGCGGCAAGTATTTCTAGCGATTGCAAAAAATCTTGAAGTAGCAATTTAGATTCTTGTTCCGACGCGACAACAGACTTTACGCTAAGATATTACACAAAAGTCCACGTGACAAGCTTTTCAAGCTATTAAATGCATAGGTAGCTTTTTCTCCCTGAAAGTGCTTTTCCATCGAAAATTTCCAAATTTAGCTTTTTGCATTTTCTAATGCAACTTTGTGCTGTGCTCATCATGCTACAAACTTAAGTATCATAACTCATATGGAAAAAAATTATGAGCCCTGAAACTTCGTTATTTTGGCATTTCAAGTGCGAATTCTAGCTACTGCTCATGACGTGATAACGAGTACGCAAAACATTTTGATCGCTTGTTAGCATGGATTCCACTAGCAAGTTCTGCAAACGTCGTGGAGGACGATACTGTGGCTGGCCTCCCGAACGGAATAAGCTGTGCAAATGGTCAACATACAGAGGGGAAATCCGTTCATACGTTTCCACTCAAGGAAAACGACAGGAAACGACACAAAGCTTGGGTCAGGTTTGTGCGAAGACATAGGCCAAAATGGAGCAGCATCAATTCAACTTTTCTTTGCTCTGATCATTTCGATGAGAGCTGCTTTACGAAGAATCAGGAAGTCTCTGCCAAACTTGGAATGAAAAGGAAGCTAAAGCCAGATGCTGTTCCTACCATTGATTTATCGTTGGCAGACACAGCAGATACCATTTATCAGTCACTGACAGATAGAGCTAAAAGACAGGTGAGACTTATCTCTGTGTTAGTTTTTTAGACCCTGGTCAAGTAGTAACAATAAACAACTTTGAGGAAAGCGGGACAGGGAGGTATATTGAGTTGGTTGGTTGGAAATGGCCGAATAGTAAAGGAAAATTATAATGCCATAGCAATTTATTTCAATTCCTTTCATAGACTATCCACGATATGTGTTTAAAAATGGATGGCACAATGGAGGAGGAAGAAATGTTGGCAAGCCCTAATACTTTTTGTACCAGGTGTCCAGTTTTGGAAAAGAAAATTTTATTCTATCAGAAAAAGATCAGTTGGCTCAGAAGATCAAAGAGTAAATTAGAAGACTCTAATCAATGCAAACTCTATTTCATCTAACGCAGAAGCCATTACCCTACACATTGTACAGCTTTATCGCTTTTGCTTATAGGTCCTAAGTGACTGTTTACAAAATTTGAAAAGCTATGAGCTGCAATACGTAATAGATACTGGTACTCACCACTCCTGAACTCGGATTTGCCTCTCAAATCTAGGCTCAAGAGTTTGTGGTAGCAGTCCATCGGGGTCACTGGCCTCAACATGTTCTTTATTTTGGGCATCCGAATCGTCAGCTAGTGACTCTCCGTGGCTTGCACTTATGCCTGGCTGTGCAAGCACACAGTCATCATTGCCATTGTCTTCTAATTGATAATCAGTAGCTTCATCATAAAATGACGATTCACTCTCACTGTTTGCCATTTTAACGAGCCGTAGCACGCCAAGACGAGAAGCTTTCTTACGCTTTGTCTGTCAACTGATATAGGCCTAAAGAATGCACTCGGTTTGACCCTCGTTATGACGTCACGCAATGGCTATCAAAATTCGCACCTAGTGCCTCAAAACAAGCGTGGTAATTTCTACACCTTTCTCGCCAGTAAGAACATAAGAAAATATGATCTTCTTGCATTGGAAAGACCGAAGCTTCGATTTTAGCTAAAAAAATATATTCGAAATTTTGGATGGATAAGCACTTTAAGGATGGTAATTACAAGTTTGGGTGTAGTAACTGCCAGGGTACTTACTATGACAAAACATCACGCCATTTTATTGTTAGTTTTAGAGAACATTTAAGGCTGGTTTCAACTAGAGTTAAATGTAGCTTAAAGTTGAGATGGTTTTTAAGTCAGCCCAATGTCGCACGACATTTTCACCCGGTTTTAACTATGGGTTTGATTTGAGATATCATGCTAAGGTAAAGACAAACGCGGGATATCATTTGATGGATACCATTGTGCAATATCATGTAGGACGCCTTCGAAGAAGAGCTTCTTTTACTAGCGCTACTTCAAAGACGCAAAAGAATGAAAAAGAACAACAATAAAAAGTCTAGAGCCCCGCCAACTTTCTGGGATCGCGACATGTTCACAAAGAGGGAAGAGCTTGGAGAATACTTCGACTTGGAGACAGGAAATGCTTTTACAGGTGCACTTTGTGAAATTTTTTTAATGAGGGCAC
>WIPJ01001848.1:252920-276687 GCA_018155075.1 Cassiopea andromeda
CCCACCAGAAAAATGCTCAATTTTCGCCTCTTGCATCAGGGATAAGCTGTTGCCAGTCTTAAAGGCACGTACCTGCAAGGGGTACGGGAAAGCAACGTCCCTCAAATGAAAGGTGTTGCATGAATTTGCTCCCCCAACAGAACTAGTAGCCTAGAGATTTACATAACAAAATAAGGCTTTTTCCCTTCCAAACTACTTGTACAGGCAGGCTTTGCAAAACTGGAGGAAATGGCATCGCCTCCAGTTTGGTGCTTGGTGGTATTGCTACACACCCTATTCAAAAGTCCTTCCGCACTCCACTCTCGATGATAGCTGTTATTTTGAAATGCCCTAGAGCTCAATGGAAGTCAACAACGACTATTACCTTCACTCTTGTTATGTTGTTTTGCTAGAAACTACTTTATAATATCAGTATGAACTTTAGTAGATGTACAGCATGCCCGTGACTGTTTTGCTAGTTATTGGTGGTTCAATCAACTGTTTTTATTCTGTTCCATTAGGCTTTCAGAAGTACAGTAGAAGATGTCGAAGATCACATTGATTGCAGTACTTGTGGCAGGAGTATGCTTGTGCTTCTGGACCAAAGGCCTAGATGCAGAAAGCTCCTCCTCATCAAACTGTTGTGAAGCATGTGCATCGTTGGATCACTGCAAGGATGATTGCTGGAGTAAATATCAATCTTGTGATTTAGTCACAACCAATGAAAACAGCCATGGAATGTGTGTTGACAAAAAGGATAGTTGCATTAAGTGCTGTGCTGGAAAATTTTGAAAAAAATTCAGTTTGCTTCGCGATTTCATTCACCAGTTTCAAGAACAAGAGCATGTCACTAGTTCTTATCACTTTGAACTTGTTTCTTATATATCTTTCTATAGGACAAAAGATTGAAGAATAAGAACAATCTTCATCGTAAACAGTAAATATTTTAATATAAATTGGTAAATTTGTATAAGTATCCATACATATTGAATAGTATACTCATCCAAAAGGCCATATTTCTGTGTAGCAATTTGAAAGCGCAATTCCATAAGTTCGTATGCATGTGTGCTTGCGTGCTTCAGGAAAGTGGCCGCTCCGTTAGGAAAGTTGGTCATTTTGAAGGGAAACATGGAAAATGAAAATTGTAATGAAATAAGGAAATCTTGACATAATTAAGGGATTTAGAAGATATTTAAGAAATAGGCCAGCCCTATGTATCGGTCACACCCCAACTTTATAGCGTCCAAAATTAGAAAAATTGTTTGGGGGTTTTTCCATGCATTCAAACATTGCAAAGTTTCTATTGATTTCATTTGTCGGATAAGTCCTCTCAAAGGAAAGACCAGGTTAAAAACCAGTCACAGCTGAGCGGGCGGCTATCCAATAAATTCACTTGACTTGTCAATTCCGCCCCCAAGTTTCCTCGAGCTAGTTGTTCTTTCCTATTACGTTAGCCTGTCTGGCCCCCTTGGGAAAATTTGTCATGCAAGATCCCCCCCCCAACTACTTAGAGTCAACTAAATTACTGTTCCAACAAAAATTGCATCGAAATTCATCGTTGTTCGATGTGTCCAGACATGCAGTTTGAATTGACTTTTCATCAAACTGCCTTACAGCACGATTTGCATTTTTTATTCTCAAGTAAAACTACTTTAGCGTTTCAGCTAGACAGTATTATATGAAATTCGGGAAGGTTCTTTGATGATTATTGAAAATCAAAATTGGAAGCTATGTTGACATATGAAGGGGCATGGGTGGAAGGATTCAATGGGAATAGGTGGAAGTAAGTTTTTCAATAATCCTATTTACCCAGTCTATTTCCGGAGGCACGTGCCATCAAACATGCGCGTATCCACACTTGAGTAATCCCCAGTACGAGTGAAAAAATCGCTAGTGCCTACTTCACTATGAATCGTGCAGTCACATGAGCCAAATAGGAACTGCAGCACTGGTGACTGTCACATTTTGCTTGCTTAACTTTGCCTTATCTTGTTTTGTCCTAAATGAGATATTTGACAATCATCGGCTACAAAGGGTCGTATCAGTGACACAGCGACTAAGGGGAGGTGGTAATGTAACACCCCATCAGCTTTCCAAACTTGAGAAAATGCAAGTATCATTGAGTCATTGCATCGTCAAAATCAAGTAATTTTTAAAGAGGCGAAGGCTACATAACTTGCAAAACAGTTGAAAGCACAAATAGTTGAAGGAAGCATTTACTGTACTAGCAAAACCAATCTAAAAATAGCGTTTTTAAGGCTTCAGAGAACCTTCATTTTGAACATTTTAGACTCAGGATACGAAAGAATTTCTAACACACTTTTTGCATACCTTTACCACAGCACGAAAAAGCGGCAACATTCTTTTGACTTACTTAAAGCTTTTTTCGTCCGACAGCTTCTAAAAAGCTTTTAAGTACGTCAAAGAATGTTGCCGCTTTGTCGTGCTGTGGCAATGTTCTGTAGTATCAACAGACTATTTACGTACTTTTTGCATATTTTGCGTAAAAGATTCGTAGCATTGCTCTCTTGTGAAATACTGTACTTGCAAAGACCACTTTCAAAGTAGCATTTTGCAGCCATCTAAGTTTCTCCATTTTCAGAATTTTTCGCGGGACCCAGCCATGATGGGCCCCTAACAGACTCTGGATGCGACTGAATGTCTAACACACTTTCTGTATATTCTGCGTAAAAATCAGCAATATGGCTCTCTTATGAAATACAGTATTTGCAAATTTAATTTGAAAGTAGCGTTTTCCAGTCTTCTGAGAATCTATATTTTGAAACATTTTGTCCGGACCCAACCACGGCGGGCCTTACAGTAGACTCGGGATACGAACGAATATGTAACACAAGCTATAAATTTTGCTTTAAAAAGTTGGCAAAATGGTTCTGTTACTTGCAGAAACCAAATTCAAAATAGCATTTTCCAGCCAACCATGGTGGGCCCTACAATAAATAGTGCATACTAGAGAATGTCTAGCACGTTGAAAGTTTTCGATAACCATGCTTGCTCTCCTGCCCTCATTGCTCGTAAATAGCCAAGGAACATTGCTTTAAGACATTGGAGTAAATAGTGATCGTTGGCAATAGAACAACTTACTAACCACGTGAATTCAGGTAAATTCAGCCTAACATCCCCCCCCCCCAGCTAAAGGGCTTTTGCGACGTCCCTGAGCTGTATAGATAATTACCTCTTTATGAGTTGAGGAAAGAGGTAGCATTACTACCTAGACTGCAGGGGTGATGTTCAGTTCTTTGATTTTGTACTTGCCTTTATACCTTTATTACTTTTAATTATGGTATTCATTAGTTTTGGCCTTATTCTGTAAAGTAAATTTAGGGTTCCTTTGAAGCTAGCATTTGCTAACGGGATCACACTCCTAAAATGAAATGAAATTAAATTTCGAATACACAAATCTTGGATCGCACATAGAATTCCAAAAAATTAAGCAATCACTTGTGCTTAAGAGAAATCGCTCATTCATGCAAGGGCACAAGTGCGAATTGACGCTAGCAAACGAGGGAGGAGTTGACCCGTAATCAAACAAACATGAAAGCAATGCATTTGACTTGGCTATTTGAAGTTTTAGAGAATTCCACTTAGAGTGTTCAGCAGACAATCAAAAGATTTCTGCGATGAATCTACGCAAGCTTCTCTGTTTTTACAAGGAAAATACATCTGAAGTAAATGCTGATCTTGTGTTTGCCATTCTCATAGACAAGGTCCACTGAAAGATTCGGCAAGAAAGTTAAGTCAAAATACAGCTGAAATGAGTCCCGGAAATTTTTTTGTAGAGCAATATTGCAGCATGTTTCACGGTTGAAATGGAGTGCTTATCTTGGAAAGTAACATTCGCTCAGCTTTATATTGGCCCCGAAGGCTTTGGAAATAACTTTGAAATAATACCTCCTCATCTCTTGTGTACTTGCATCCTCAAGTTAGCACATCATGTCAGCACCCATCAAAGCTAGGTGCGTTCAAAAACCAGGGTGCATAGGAGATCTGAATGAATGCAAAGAGTCCTCACAAAGATAAAAGAGACTGAAGTGCTGCCTAAGACCAGCGCTTTCTGTTCACAATCACTTATGTAGACATAAAGTGGTTAGGTGTTAATTTGCAAGAATTTGCATCATTTTAGCTAAGCGTTGCTAATCCTGTCAGGTACCCTACTGTTTTTGAGAGTTGACTGACAGCTCATACCCCATATACAAGTTGAAGTATGTTCAAGGCCATGGATCTATGACGACCTGGCTAGTGTGAAGATGTCGATGTGAACACCTAAATGTTGTAGAAGGCGTTTCAGAAGGCTTTTGCTCAAAGCCAACATTGAAGCCGTCTGCTTTATATTACCCTATAACTACCTGGTTAGTGTCAAGCTGTGGATGTTAACACCTAGATATTGTAATAATGGGCGTTTCAGAAGGCTTTTTCTCAAAGCCAATATTGAAGCTGACAGCTTGAAATAGCTCTATGACTACCTAGCTAGTGTGAAGTTGTTGATGTGAACACCTATAATACTTCAAACTATAAGTTGAAACCCATGCTTAATGACCCAATGCTCTGTTGTTTTTTAATGCCTCAAAGCAATGTTGGGTCAAAACGATCATTTACCCTCTAAATGTTCCCCAACACACCAAAAATGTTGCTTTTTCGGTGGAAAGTGTGGAAAATTAATGCAGTTGTCATGAAGCGAATCCAGCCAAAACATAACAATATAAAGTACCGAATATATCTATTTACAAAACCAGGTAGTTCAATCAACTCGAAATTACGCTATTCCCTAACAACACTCAATCCCCAACTCCTAACTCGTTCACCTCATGTTTTCTCTCTGTACTCACACTCTGACCCAGTCCACTAAAAGTCTCTAAACAATACTCTACCATTCTACACAGTCTCAAAGTTTTTGAAAACTAGAAAAGTTTGAATTGGCTACCTGCTGCATTTTGTTTGCTTTTCTTGACAATTTGAAGTAATTGGTTTACAACAGTAAAGTCAGTTTGAAAGAGGGAGTTGTTCCATATAAAACTTAGTTGGTAGGGGTGGTGGTCATCAAATATGCCTAGGATATGCTTAGGAAGGGTGATTAGGGCTTCATTATTGTTAGAAAGCATCATCCATCTGAAGTTGACCTTAGGCCATAAAATTCGGATTACATTGTATTGTACAAATATTGTAATTACAGTAGATTACGTCTATAATCATTCCGCTTTTAGTCACACCCCGGATACAGTCACACTATTTTACATTCTCAGATCTCATTCTGGTCAAACCTTTATAAATATACTCCGCTTATAATAACTACGTTTATAGTCACACTCCGCTGATAGTTCACTACCTTTTATCTCCCGAAGCAGCAAAATGCCCTCACATTCGCCGCAAATATGCTAAATGTTTGCAAAAGGCATCTAAGAAAAAGAAAAAGAAAAGTTTATATAGATTCATTAACTCAGTAACTGAAAGTGGCTTTTTTCCCTGTACTCTTCACTTTTTGTATACTCTTTTGCCCTATGAGACTATTCAATAATTACGTCAATCTGAAATTGCCAATCATGAACCACCCACTCACCCCCCCCCCATTATCGCGTTGTTAAACGTTTGTTTAGCGTCAAGTTCAGAACAAACACACCATCCCCCATGATGCACAACAGCTTGATGCAAAACGACATTTTAAAAGCAGTACAGGGATAGTGGAAAATGTAAAGAAATCCCGTTTCTCTTTTATGCTTTTTTCAACTAGTGCAACAGCAATAAGTGCCAATACAGAGTTTTTGAAGCATCAGTCAAGAATAAATAGCAAATATGTAATAGTCAGACGCATGTCCAAACTAGTCCCATATCGACATCATTGTATACACGGTATCCCCTTCTACAATCGATTTCTGGAACATCACCTTCCTAAATTTCAAAGAACAAATAAAAACATGTTTTTCGACATCGAGCAAAACCTTGGTGTTGTCGAATAAACATTACGCTAAATATAAGTATTTGAATTAAACACAAAAGGAGTAAAATCTCTTAGACATTACATTTCCTATCTAAAATCCCTGATGGAGTAAGATGGGACGAGGGTAGGTAAAACTAAATAAAATGGTTTCATTCGACAACCTCACTAATTTAGTCTATTTGATGTGTGTTGGAGTTCCCTCATTATGCACAATTTCTCAATGGAAAAGTTTGTAACAGTGACGACACGAAATTGAATAAAGTACCACCCACCCCCTACAATGCCATCACGGGGGAATCATGAAAAACGTATAGACCTACCAACCCCCAAGCCGTAACGTAATTAGTAAGCTGCCCTTATTGCTTGACAGCTGAATGCTGAAGTTAATTCTGCATCATGCTATCACGTGCCTATTTAACTACTCGTAGCTCCTTATCACTTCATTCTAGCATATTACCGTCCAATTACCATCGTCCTTCGTCCTCTTCTTTTCGTTTCGTCTCGCACTTAACTATTTTTGAGTAACCATTGCATTTATTGACCAATGGAAACATCTATAGTGGAAGAAGTGCTTGAAAGGAGCTTCTGTGCCAATAAAGCACTATCACATTAGGTTTCTTCTATCTAGCTACAGGCGTGCAACTGGGGGGGTGGGTAATTGGAGTCTAGACACTTGTCCTTGTCCCTCACTATATCAAAAAGGGTGATATTCTAAGAAGAAAAAGGTGCAATTGTGAAGATTCCCGGGGGCACCCCGAGCCTCTTTTTCCTCCCCTGCTATGATAAGAATTAGCAATAAGAAGCATTGGTCTTCAGAGCAAAGATGTCGGTAAACATCCCATAGTATTTGCTCCACTAATGGATCTGAAAAGCAATGTTCACAGGATGTATCTTCTTTTAAAAAGTCTTGATATGCCCTTTTTCATGGATTGGTTCTCTGCCCTCGAAAATTCCTAGTTGCGCGCCGGAGCTATATATTTCAAACAAGTCCGCTTAAAGTCACACTCCGCCTACAATTACACTTTTTCTCGAAACATTTGGAAGCGCTTTTCCTCGAACTATAACCGGAGTTGACTACAATAGTAAGCACAAAGCCATAAAGTATGAGCCCTTCTACAAGACATTAAGAAAATCCTCTGATTACTAAAGAATTCTCAGGAAATTCGTTATCCAAAGAACTTCAACTAGGTTCGAAGCCAAAATTTTCATTCGTGTTCGGCATTTTCTAGCTAACTCATCAACTTTCAAATTGCAATTGAATTTGGTGTGTAGGACAAGCAAATTAGACCAAATCTGGCAGTCTCAGTTGATACTTGATCACATCTATTACTTAAAAAAAAATTAGAAAGGGAGTCACATTCAGCCCTTCTGGCCAGGGTTCATTCCGTATAGAACTTAGGTTGGAGGTGAAACAGCAGCCCCTCAGATACAAAAATAAAAAGAATCGTGCACCGAGAGTTGCATTCTGTTATGCGAGTACTCAAAAAGAGTATTGTTTCCAGTGTGGATACTTTGAAAACTATGCACTAAATTTAGCATTTCAGCAATTCACTTGCGCACATGATTTTGACAATTTGCACTATTGGCAATTTTCATTCGCTCACTTAAGTCATTTATAAATTTTTGTATTTCAATTGTAATTTATGTAGCTGTGTAAATAAATTTTTTATGTATACACCTGTGATTTGGACACTTTGCATTCCCAAGGGTCATCTTATCTCGAGAAAGACAAAATAAGCACCTATTCTTTAGCCTTACGCACCGAAATTCTTCCACAACAAACTTTCCAGTTCGGTACACTTTAAGCTATATCCACACAGACAGAAAAGCTAACTTCACGCCGGAGATCTTTGGGTCCAAGTGCCTGAAATGCACTTTGGCCTTCTGGCTAATCTGTAGTGTTTAGTGTCAAAATGGCGTACACAGTCTTTTGTCAGAGTTAAGGCCTAATGGAATACTCTAAGTACACGTTTTTTTTAAAGCGGCCCATAAGAAAGTGTTACTCAGCTACTTAGCACTGGATTTTTGAAACCTAAGAAAGTTTGTAGCAGTACATGTGTTTAGAATTTGATTCATCTGTGTACAAAATATTATGTTCATTATGTTGGCTGCACTCTAACATTTGAACTTCTGTTGCTTACTAAGTTTTGCGTTGCGCATTTTTAGTTTCATTAATGCGCATGCCCAAACATTGGGAACTCAGTATTTTTGCTAAGAAGATCTTAAGGAATTTCTGATAATAGAATAATGAAAATGATAAGAGAGTTTCAGTATTCGGCCGAGAAGAACTTTCTTATAAAAAAAAATTTATATTTCACTGAACATCGTTATATATTTTTCGAGTGCAGATGCTGAGAACGCTTATCAATTTGTTCAGTCATTTTCAGCCATGTTGAACTGTGCTCAACAATGTAAATTAAATATTGAAAATAATGAGACATATTCGGTAGGTTGGCTTTACAATGCTATTGCTCTATACTTTGTAGAGCGATGTTGAGAGCATTTCTAGCACCCCATCAAACATATTCTCACTTCGAGTAAGCGCACTAGGCCTACATTTTAGAATAACAGAAAGAAATAGGCAAAGAATCTTCCAAGCATAGCGAATACTGAGCCAATTGCTGAAAGCATTTTAGCACCCCCTCCTTCTCCCCCTTATTCAGCACCGCTTACCATCACTTTAAGAGCATAATGGTAAGTGAATACTTGAGAGCGTAGCTTTGTGAGTGCTTATTATGTTATTAAAACGTTAAATTCAAAGGCTTTCTCAATAAAAACAACTTTTCTGAATTACGACATGTCAATAGTGATACACAGGATCACTAAGGCAGATTAATTGCTATTTTTAAAGTCAGCATTCTCCACAGGTCTTCTGGCATCTTCTTCTTACGAAATCATTTGTTTTACACTTGTGCATATGCTGTCGGCAGACACTTGAGATATCTTTGCAATCTGGAAAAATGAGATGGAGCTTAGGATACTTGCAAGATATTTCTGCTTAAGCTATACGTGTCTATTATTGTAATTGGCTTCGGAATAGAATCACATTTCATAAAGAACATTGCATATGTTAATTTTTCATCAACGCAACAAACATCAAAAGAAATTATGTAATTTAGTGTTTTGAAGAAATTTTGGCAAATCAAGTCAAGGCACTAAGTAAAACTTATACTATTTGATGGTTATATAAAAGCCATCAGAAAACTGAAATATTTACTTGTTGGTGGGGGACTGGGGCCTCCTCCACCTTCACCTACTCCTCCGCTGCAACCATAATGCTTGTTAATTTGCTTGACATCAATATCTGTGAACCCTACGTTGTTTCCAAGTCTCTCATTTTCATTAGTTCTCGAGACAATTGTTGGCCTCCGATTGATGCTGAATGAGTATCTTGAAAGCAAAAGTAGGGCCTTGTAGCAGTCTATATTGACAGCCCACTAAAAACAAAAGCAGCCTCCCTCCCCATAAAAGCTGTCTCCAAATCATGCTTGGAAAAGCAAAAATGACCTTTACCCTTTGCTCACACTGGAAGGAGCATGAAACCATCTCGCAACATGCCACTGCAAAGGAGCACATGATCTGTGTCATGCGCAGCTAGAACAGAAATCACAATTTTCAGCAAAAATGGGAGGACAAATTGTGAAAAATCCTCGCTTACCTTTGCTAGAATGCAGAGTGGTATAAAAGAAAGGAAGAAATATAGAGCTGTGCTTTCTAATGAAGGTAAGCGTGAAATTTTTGCAATTTTGACCCCCAATTTAGTTAGCAATTATGACTTTCGCTCTGATTACATATGGCATAAGGTAAAGTGTTCCTTCGTAGTGGCTTAGGTGGATGTTCCCATTGTTCCAGTCAATTTTCCCTAGTGTTCTCCAGATTTGCATATAGACATTATAGAGTACAGTTGGAGACAAGGAATGAAAATAGGTTCGAAATTTGCATTTCGATAACGTGGATGTCATTTCATGATTAGTATTCTATTGTTTAAGGAGAAAGGGAAGAAATGAAGCTTTGCTGCAGTTATTGTTGTTTTGAGAGTGTGAATATACCTGCACTTATTAGCAATATAAAATAAGGAATTATATCCGTAGAAATTTGATACTACACATTGTCTGCTATGAAGTTTTACTGTGGCTATTAAACATACTATTGGGAGCAGATGCTTTTGGAAAGATGAGATGTATTGGAAAATTTTAGTTGCGTCTACATTAATCATTCTTGCTTACAGGTTGTGCAAGAAGCTTTTTGCGTGCTAGATACATATTTAAATATTATGTTAAGTCGAAAAATAATAAGAATTTGCCTCCAATTGGTTATTCTATTTGCAGCTCCTCGTTTTTCATTGATAAATGCCATTTATAATCATAACTAGAGGGAGAGAGAGTGCGAGAGATTCTCGAACGGTGTATGTCTAATCAGGGTGGATGACTGTCTATAAAGCAAGTTGTTGAAATGTATGATTGCGTTTCTTTAGACTTATTCTGTTCATTTATCTTTGTGCTTTTGAGTTGGGAATTGAATTCCTATAAGATGAATTGAGGAACAGAGAGGCTTTGTTGTTAGATATATGATATATTTGGGTTGCTTTGTGTATGTCACATGTGAAGCTGTTGGCGTAATGAAAAAGCTTCGATCCTCAATAAAGGATACTGGGCTTTTATGTGAAATGTTTTGAGCAGACAAGACCTAAATTTTGTATGAAACTTGATAGATTCTTGTATTGTCAATTGGCTCACATACATTTCTTGCTGATGTTAACAATAGCATAGCTGACCTAACGCTAATATTCATCCGCGCTAGTTGACTTTGATCTAATTGCTCCTTAGTTGTTCTATGCAAAGGCCTTGCCAAATGATCCAGTAACTTTATCAAACTTGGGAGAATGTAGGATGAAATGCCGGATCATTTGGCAAAGCTTTGATAGAAGTCTATGGTGGATCCTGTAGTCTCATCGAAAACATTACATTTGAAAAATGTTGGATAGTTCTTTTCAAACGGTAGCCATGTGATCCAGCATAGGCTAAATGAAATTGCTCCTCATAGATTACGAAAAATTGTACATGATACAGCTTAATAGTAATAATGCCATACCAAAATAATATGGCTACATCCATGAAGGACTCAAAGTTGCCATGATTGCAACATTTTTAGGTATCTAAGATCGCGCAAGTTAACATAGAAGATATGGCGGCGTATTGAACAAGGCTTCGAATGCCATACAAAGGTTTCCGAAAATCCTTGTTTTCATTATGAAGGAGATATCGCACTATCTGTTGCCTTGATCGCATGTCTAAATCAGAGGTTTTGCTCTCTCTCTGGCCAAACGATGCAACAGTATCCATCAACCCCTTAGCACAATAGCACCGCAACAATGTTGGATCGTCTGGCCATCATGTTGGATGTATCACCAAATTTTGAATGAGGTTTGAAGATTTTCAGAAATGTTGGATGCTTTAGCGAGATCATCTTACTTTTTCAAACATTTTCATATTTCATCCAGCATTTGTTGGATCCTCTAACATTGTGGCCACGTGACCCAACATTGGCCACTCAAAACATTTTGGGTGAATGCTGATTGAAATATTTAATTGTGTTGCCTGGTCTTAAGACTTTAATTGATGTGTGGGATAAGTTATCACCCGTGATAGGACGGGTGTGACTTCACTTTACTTCATTTGTCACTACATATCTTCTAGGACTCTCGATACCTGCAACATGTTTTATATATAGTGAAATGGCATTCATCTCTACATAATATAGTTGAAATTCATAGATTTAAAGGTTCTGCTTGAGAAGTGACTAGGTTTGTTCTTCGATTCAATTTTCTATAAGTTTTGTATTCTTAACTTGAAATATACTGGAGGAACTTCTGTTGAGCAATCTTACAACAAGTTGCTTACCTGGAATAATGCATAACGCTCTTTTTGTCATATGGCTCGTCATGTGTAGTAGCCTGTCCTTTTCTGTACATATTGAAGTTAAATTTCATATCTACAAGGAAATCACATACATTGTATTGTTACCGCGACTATTACGAAATGTGTTGCTGTTTTTTCGTAACACACTTTTTTCTACCTATATACATGTTTTTTATAAGAAAAAAGTTTATAAGAGAATGAGGCTCAAATCATCAAAATGTTAAGAAAATTGTAAGAAAATCAAGAGGCTCAATTTCCAAAATTAAGTGTTTTATAGGCAAAAAGATTGGTATTTCGTCGTTATTGCATTCAAACTGTTAAAGATGGAATTGAAATTCATGTATGCAATATTATTAACGAAAGTGTAAACCACTATAGCCAGCTAATTTCAGTAAAAGTTAAGAAACATTTAAGAAAATCTCAGGCTAAATTTTGGGCAAAGTTAAGAAAATTGAGGCTCAGGCAAAATAATGATTTTCTTATAAAAAAACGTGTATGTATGTTTGTTAGATTTTACAACGCACGAGACTAACTTATGGATATTCAAACACCTCTATTACAATGGTACTTGGAAAGCCAAATAGAAATGTTGATGATGACATTACTGCACTTTGAATGCGATTATGCAGGTATCAGTGATGATCTTGATAGTCTTTATTATGCAAGCACAATGAGATACAGATTTCTGAGCTTTTGTGGTAATCCTACCATCAGATATTACAGCCTAGTTGAGAGCATGAATTGCAATTAATAAAGTGCTTCAGAAAGTAAAAATTAATTCATGGAAGGATTGACGAGTTGTAGGAGATTGGATAATTTACTGTTATTTATATCATGAGCCCAGCCATGATGGTGAGGTGCAATCAAATAAAGATCCTATACGCTTAGTTAAATAAGTAGCCATATCAAATTTATTCTCATGATTGCCGGACATTAGGAATGAGAGGAGTTTACTAAGGCGCATGCGTAAATTCAACAGCAGAGCAAAGCCCAGAGCCAAAGCCATTGAATTAGTCAAAATTACCTGCAGCGATAGCTGTACATCAAATGCTACGTGAGGACAACCCGAAATCACAAAAAAACTTGCCAAAAGTAATATCAAAATACTTCAAAGAGCACGGTCATTCAAAATAAACTACTGGACCTGGAAAGCCAAGCATTTTTCGGCTCCTAGATCGAAAACTTTACGAGGTACGTCATTGCAATCATCGAAATCCTATGGAATTCAATAGCACTCTGTAGCGATAACAAAAGTTGATAGAAACATGACGAATCAGCAGTTTTTTGCAATAGAAAATATATTATTCGAATCGCCGAAACCTGAACATTACAAATTCCGAGCTGCACAAGGACTTCAACTATCGATAGGCATAACAACTAAAAGTAAAATTTCTTATCATTGTTCTCACACGGTCAGGCCTATTGGGAAACAACACAGCAGGATTACGTGATGTTGCTAATGTCATGGATAAGTTTGATATGATAAATCAATAGCCTCACAGCCTATTTAAGGTAAGGCAGTCTATAGTCACAGCTAAGGTATAGCTATTTCTTGCTAAAGCTAGCACCTTAGTATTCAAAGTTGGCAATAATTCCAGTCTTTAGACTTCCCCCATTCCCCCCTCCCCTGCTCCAACGACCACGAAGACCTTTTGGCTATTTTCAATGCTCAGAAGCAGAAAATTTTAGCACTTTACAAAATACCACTGGCCAAGTAGCTCTTTTCTTATCCCACCTTTTTATTTAAGAAAGTGCTTTGAAAGAGACTAGCTGTCCACTGGTCAAAAATTTAAGAAGGTTCAATACCAGATTCTTGAAAGCAAAAAAGTTTTGTAATTGCATGTACACTCCAAACTCGAATTATGCTTACGCAGAATGGCATGCATGTCACTTCAACTATTCTTCAACACTTTATCTTCTGAAATTGACTACGATTTAGCATTTTTTTCCAGTGCTAATCGAGTTTTTGATACCATTCCTCAATGTGTAAGTGCAAAATATCGGTACACAAGGAATTCCCGCTAACAAAGCTTTAAGAAAGCTTTGATAATGGAATAGTGGGAATGCAGTTAAAGTATCTACACTGGGCCGAAAAACTTTCACATAAGGCATGGGTGTATTATGATTGATTTTGTAGCATTAATGAGGAATTTTGGCAGTAGCTGGCAGGAGCTGTTTTCCTCTTTCCCTTCCTACCTGGTTAACGACCAACACACGTGCTATATAAAGTGCTATTTCTCACTTCTACTGATGTTGTTCCAGTATATCTTTACATATTGATCCCTGTCCCTTCGCGACTGTTCATGAAAGAATCCAATGGCATGCATCATCTCATGGATTACTGTTCCCATACTTTCACACCCCCTTCCAATTGAAATCTCCTGCCATCCGCGTCCGGTCATGCCGATCTGTGAGTAGCATCTGAATGAAAATAATTTTAATTGCTAAGGCATTAGTGGATATTTGAATGATAGATCATATTCACTAAAGTAAGTTTCTTTGAGTAAGTTATATCGTCAATAAACTGTCTTGTCATTACAATAAGAGGATAATGTTTATTTTAGTGCTAAAAATAAGGTAGATTTGTGATAAATCTTATGTCATGGAAATGAGAGTTAGAAATGATGTAAAATAAAATGATAGTTTGTTTCATCCCCATTTTTATCTCTCAGTGCTGCCACCAGGCTCTCAATTGCTCCTGAATAGACAGAAAGTTGGGCGTCAACTATTGCTTAAAGAATTTCTTAAATCGCTGACTTTCCAAACAATAGACCAGTTCTCTAGCCAATACACAATTTGAGCCATGTTTAAGTGAAATGGAGCTATTGATTATATGAGTTCATTCATCATTTGCCATGGAAAATAATCATCAATAACACTGGTCGACACTAATTCTGGTGACTAAGTTTTCTGAGCTGATCTAGGACAATTTCAATGCACTGAATCTAAAAATCACGTGGAATTTGCTCAATCAGTTCCAAGACTTTTGAAATCTTTATACAAGTTTTACTCGTTTGTGTACGTGGGTGGTGGATTGCTCCTTTTGCTCATGATATGATGGACCAATAATATCCTATTTCTTGAAATGAGTTGTTTTTGAATAAAGCATGTGTGGTTGGTCTTTTTACAATAAAAGATGATATGCGTTTTGATAAGATAGCTGTCCCTGTTTGCTAAGTACACATGCCTTCAGCGTCTGTGGGGCAGTAGAGATCGAATGTACAATTTCAAAATGAGAAACTGGCCTTCACAGGAAGAACTGGTATCTCACAGAGCAAGGAGACTCACCAAGGAGCTGCTGGTAAACATTGATAGGATCTTGTTTCCACCACTGCACATTATGTTCACTAACTTTCTGGACAAGGGTGGCAACTGCTGTCCTTACTTATACAAAGCTCTAGCTGTTTCACCACCGCAAAGAAAAGCTTTTTACAAGTGAAAGCTTTTGACTTTGGTGGTTCTCAGTATTGTCAACTCATCAGAGAAATCTAGAGTTTGAAACCTCGATGAACACAGTTGAACATAAAACGTGGAGGTCTAGTGACCTAGTTTTGGAAAAATTTCTTGGTAACATCAAAGCAAGGAACTATGAAGAACCAGTCAAAAACATGCTGATTGCTTTTCAGAACTTTGGAATATAGAGCATGCATCAAAACGCATCGCCTGTTCTCTAATTTTGATTGGTTAGCAGACAATCTCACTTCAATGAGTGACGACCAATAAAAGGAGAGATTCCATAATGAAATGAATGAGATGGACATGCAGCATCAAGGATGTTGAGGTACAAACATGCTGGTTAATTATTGCTAGATGCTAGAGAGATATCATTTGTAGCTGCTCATTTCAAGAGGTGCAAGGTGCAACAATTATGAGTAATGTCGATGTAGCATGCAATTTATCTAAACCTAACACAAGAATGAGTATACTGATAAACTTTTGGCTATTTATGCACTGAAAGCTAGTAGAAAATATAAATTCATCCGCTAAAAATTCATTCCATGTGAATAATCGTAGACACCCTTGTCAAAGATGAAGTGAAATTGGTGGAGATATCGGCTTTTTCAACTCAGTTTTGGAGGACACTCGACTTGATAGAGGAAAATGGCTGTCGTTTCTGTATTCGACACTGCAGACATGTTCTAAATCTACTAAAAGTTCTCAAGCACCTTTGAAAAAGCAATTGTTTGTTGCCAAATGTAATGAAGTGCTATCATCATCCCGTAAATAGAAATGTAGTCAAGTTTTCTTACCCTCCTTTAGCATTAAAGACAACATAATTTCTTTCATTTGTCCTTGGCACAAATTTAATGCATGTTTTCTTCTTGTATTCTTCAATTGCTTTTAAGATCTGAGACCTGGCATACCTCCCTAGAAGGAAAAGGAAACAACACTTAAAGAAAGAACCGCTCTTATAAGCTTCTTGCTAGTGTGTTTGGTTGATGTTATAGATGTGGCGGTTGCTGGGCTCTCTAAAGACTACCTTAAATTTAATGTGAAGCTATGAGATTTTCAAGCATTTTCAATAACTTAACAAAAGTTTGTCTTGGATAGAAATGCTGTTTTACTCAAACTCTCACTTCTACAGGGCTTTGATAAAAATCTGTTTTCTTGCATGTTTTTTATCAAAGGGAGAACCAGTGAAATGGCATTTTCCATTTCTTGATTTTGAGTACAATATAGCGATTAAATATAAAGGAAGGGTGGATCTATTTGTTTGGAGCACAAAAAATCTCATATGGTCATCACTTTTTATGCTAAAAGATATCTAAGATATGCATATATATCTCTAATTACCGTAAATTATCTTTTAACTCCTCTCAATTAATCCTATAAGCCAACCTTTCAGGAGCAAGAAATTATTTTTAGCTCCTCTCAAATAATCCTCCTTTTTCTATTAGCCAACCTTTCAGGAGCAAGAAACTTATTAAACCCCCTTTCTATAAGCTCTCCTTCCACGAAACGTTGAATAGTAAAGAATGAATAGTAGCAAACGAAAGAAGGTTAGTAAAAGCGAGTGAGGTAAGGTTGGTCACGCCCCATAGACTATACGAGCCTGATTACATCAGGTGGGCTGCCCCTAGCCAGAGGGTTGACCCTGGTGATAGGACCTGTCCTCTTTGAGCAAGCAGTATCTTGGCTACTAAGGCTGGCCCTGTTTACATTTAATCGCAATATCAAATCTGAATACGGTTCTTATCAATACTGGGATCTCGGGAGAAGTATTGATCCCGAGTAGAGGGGAGGCTAGCCTTCCTAATGTAGTCAGGCGCTAGCTCTCAAGAGACAATAAATCAATATCAAAAATTATTACTGCCATCTAAAATGTTCCATTTCAACGGCTACATAATGCTTCAATTTTGGTTGCTCTACAGCGATCTTCATGTATACGAGACTTGCAACTTTTTATCAACTTCTTATGGAATGCTGCTGTCACTTGATGACGATAACGATATAATATTTAAATACAAGCCAAGTATTTAAATATTTTACTGTTTCTTCAAACAGCTAATATTTGGTTTGCTACTGAGATCTTTCTCATATTTCATAAAATGGATTTAGTCCCCTCTCATATAAGTCCTTTCTCTCCAGTAAGCATTCTTTCAAATGCATGAATTCCATAAGCCCCTTGGGGGTAAGAAAGATTAATTACAATACCAGGGATGTGCTGATGGAGGCGTGGGGGTGTGACGCTCCCAATATTATCAAAATAACAAGAAAGTTGGTCAAGCGTCAGCCCTACTTCAAGAGGAATGGTCACAGCATTTTCTCTAACCTTGCTTAGTAACAGTGGTTTGTCAAATGGTCAAAACGCCCCCCACCCATAAAAGTGCTTCGGCACATCTCTGCACTGTACACCTGCTTAGATTTTTGCTCTACTACAAGAGACAGCTGTCCAGTTAAGACTTAACCAAGATGTTTCTCAACGAAAGCTTTTACTCTCACATATCCTTGCTTTTATTGATAGGTAGCACAGTTTTTCTTCAAAAGCTAATGATGAGTGTCTATGACAATTAAATTTTGCCAATAATTTTAAAATCCTGCCCAAGGGGGATGCCTCATCACAAATAGAGCTAATCCTAATAAAGAGGATGCTTGTATCAAAGAAAAATATTAGTTTGTGTGCTGAACTCTGGCATAGTTCTTCCTATTCTGGAGAGCTTCTGAATGTGATAGCCAGGCGCATTAGCTTCCTTGGTACAGCTGATATTTGAAGGAAATTATGCTAAGTCCAAACTTTTCACCAGTCCGACTAATAACTTTACATACGTTCCCTTACAGCATTGAGATGCGAATGTTTTTTACCTTTTGCCCCTATTCCATTCTCTCCCTGAACGGCCTATATCAAAAGCACATAGTTGCAACCTCATCATAAATACCCTGTTAGCACAAAGGGACAGAACGGTTTGAGGTAGGAAAAATCTGGCAGCAACTCAGTTTTTATACAAAGACATGGAGCACATAAACAAATTTTTCGTATAGATACACATAGCTGCAAGCCAGTTTTTGTATTAAGATATATAACTAATGTAGATATTTTTGTGTGATCTCGTTTGTTACGAGCAATAGACTTTTAAAGAAGCTTAAAACTTGGTATTCGAATTAAAGTAAGCAACTATTAAACTCGCATTTCATTTTAACTTAGATGACCATCAATTCATGTTTAAAATAGCGAAATTATGAGACAACTTACCAACGCTTCCAAATCTATAAGGAACAATGCCGTTAGGCCATCTTCCGCCATTCAATGCATCGTATTCGGCTCCACCGGTTCTTTCAAGTTCGATCTTTCTCCTTGTGTCATCGTCATCAATTATGTCTCCTTCAATTAATGGTGGTTGATCTGAAGTACAGATTCAATAGGTTTATAAATACAGTAGCTTTTTGGCGCAAGTTGTCTTGTTAAAACATTGAAATTTAACCCACAATCAATGGATATTGAATCGTCCCCCATGTATACAAAGAAAGAACGATCTGAGAGATGTTCTATTCAGGAGGGATTGTTTAAAATAGCTATCAACCAGAAAAAGCTTTATAAAAATGAAATTTATATTTTATAAGTACACAAGTGTTTGAAATGCGATTGAACTGTGTACAGCATGTGTATAAATGTTCTATTGCTTTCCTCTATTAGCTTTACTTCTGCTATTTACTAAGATTTATCATAATTTCAGATGTACATGGAGCATGTGCAATACATATGAACTAAAGAGTTGTTTGTTAAGAAAGTGTATATCAATACTGGGCCAAAAACCTTCTTTATAAAATAAAATCGTGAATTGCACAAGACACTTGCATACGCACCAACACTCCCAAATGCAAGTCCTTCTTCGAGTGCTAAGGAAAAAATGTAAAGAAGATGTCAAGACAATGTCAGGATGTACATTGTTATCATTCTAGACCCTAAAAATCAATCCCAAAATTTTTATTAATGTTGCTATTCTCACTGGTTTGCTAAGCGTTGGAAAGACACCTGCTACTGGTTCACATCGTAACAAAAGTATCATTCACTGTCTGCATTTGTTCCATTCGATTACAATGCAAGATTTTACTCGAATTCATCAATGCTTTATGCAAAAATTTAGAGAGCAAAGATTGCTAAAGATTCAACACAAGTAGATAAGGCAGCAAATACTCTGCAAAGTAAATCGCTTTCTCTTTCGGGCATTTCTTGGCTTTTCTTGCTTATTCTCTTTGAATAGCTGTGGCTCATTAGCCAAGTCTTCACAAATGCTTTTGTTGCATTTGCTTTATTGCTATTTTAACAAAATCTTTTACAAAGTTTAGATCTTCTCCTAAAAGGAAGCTTCCGGTGAATGAAAACAGTCAATATTTTTAATTATGTGCAATAGAAGATCTGCATAATTTCAAATATTTGCGAAAAATAGTAATATCTCATTTGATCTGAAGGATTGGTCTTGCATATCTTAAGCCATCAGTGGCGTGGCGAAGGAATTTTGAGGGTTGGGTGTAGCAGATAAAATTTACTGACCAAAAAATTAAATTGAATTAAATTGAATTTACTCACAAGCCAAATGAGTGCCAACGGCTTCAGTAAGAAGACACACCCCCTACTTCGGCACGCCCCTGTATGCAATACAAACTGCTTGCAGAAGAAGAGCACATGTAAAAGAATCACATAGATTCTTGGGTCATAGTTCATTAACTTGACTCAATTGACACTTACAAAGAAGGGCTGGCTCTACATGATTAATCTTCCATTCAAAAGCAGATATTGAACTGTGAGAGAAACTTTATGGTGGAAAAATGCTAGAACAGACTATCTGGTTAAAAATGGAATAAATAGACGATAAGAAACAACAATGATAGGAGTAACAATGAATAAAGTGAAAATGAATGGATGTAATAGTAAGAAGTGCTTTTACACCTTGTTGGTTGACTCTCAAAATAACGTCATGTGCACTCTCTTCTTCCTCACCTGTAATCAAATTAGCTAGAATGACTACATTTGGCAAAATCTCCAAATTTTGAAATGGTGTGTAGTTATGCTGTAGAATAGTACATGCTTCACCTACCCCTTCATATATATCACATATGTTTTTGCAAGCTTCCAATCTACTTTTGTTCGTTTCAATATGTTGTTTATGAAGCATCTAACTATTGATCAGTTTTAAATCTTTCCGTAGCCAAGATATACAAAACTAGTTTTCTAGTCTGTTGGCAGACTTAAAGGTATTGCAGTTTAATCAGCTGTTTCAAAGAGTGTGGCGACAATAAGAAGGCATAAGCTTTCCACCGTTGAGTAGTGATAATTGAAGAAAATAGAGTTCCCCATGAAGCTATATGTCAATTAATATCAATTGCCCAATCAACTTTTACTACTAAGAATTTTCTCACAAATTTAAATTCTTGCAATGCTTTTCTCCAGCATATTAGCAATCAAAATTAATTACATAGAATTTGCTATGCCACCTTAAGCAGCGGTGCTATTTATTTTCAATGTCAGGGGAGTTGATAGGAAAGTTTGCCTTGCAAAAGAGATATTCGCCTAACAAAAGATGAAAAATCACCATTCAAAAGAAAATTTTGTCCTGCAAAAGCGGCTCTTTTCAAAGTTGCGGAATGAAAAGTCTCATACCCCTTTAACTGACACCCCGAACCTTAAATAATGTTTGCAGCATTCATTAGAGGTTAGAGTCAAGTAATTTACGAAAGAAGGAGAATTGAGGCAGCGTTCACACGGGGCTGAACGAATATTAGAATAGCCATATATTGCATTAGTTAAGCAGCCAACCAAAAAAAGTCGCTCAGGCATTGTGTTTACACGGGGCCGGTCAGTCAAGCTCATGATATGCACAGAGTACGAAAGGTGCAAAATCAATTGTAAACAAAGGTAGCGTCCTTCTTACTTCCTCTCAATCAGTGAAACGAGTTAGTGATGTGACAAACTAGTTTGTACAAGGAAAAGGAAAGGAAATAAATTATATATTGACTGGTGACAAGCATTTTCACTACTTGCGTTAATGGATGCAATACCTATCGAACTTCTTAGCCTATTGCACTTAAAGTAAGCATCGCAGGTAAAGTAAATCTACGACGTGATTGTTTCATGCTTTAATTTATCCAGTAAGGACCGAAAAACATAGCAAGCTTTCTTAGTGCAAAAACGCAATTCAAAAGATCTTCCATTTACTATAAGCCTCTCACTCATACACCGACACCATCTTTGTAGTACAGTGCAAATATCTGGCCGGCCAAATCCGTGTACATGAGGCCGTCCACAAACTTGACCACTCGAATTCTGAAGAAAGTCGCTTTCCTAAGCGGCCGAATATTTGCATGCCTAAGTGACCTAATTTGAGGTCGGTTAACAAGCCTCGTGTGAACTTAAGCCTAGCGCACATAGCACGATTTTTGTCGCTGAGGACGAAGATCTTTGTCGCTGACGACGATCTTCAATATCAAATATGCTAGAAATTCTTTTTCGTCGCTGATGACAGAAGACAAGATCTCTGTTGCCAGTGACAAAAATTGTGCTGTGTGCGCTAGGCTTTAGTGACCAAATATTCGGCCGGCCCCGTGTAAACACTGCCTGAGATACAATGAAGGAAATTAAATTTGCATTTCATAATAACCAGAGAAAACTAATTCTCCATTTCATATTAAAAATGCATTTTTAAGCTAAGGAATAGCTTACACAGTCAATGAGTGATGTACTTTAAAAACAAAATATGTTAGAGGGAAATTGATACTTTAAAAGAAATAAATGCTCACGATATCATTGAATGCACAATTGACATTCATATCAAGAAATAATAATACCAAGCTGTAATGAAGACAAAACAGCTTGTTCATTCGAGCTTTTTGTGCTGAAATAATATAAAGATCTGCTGAAGAGAACGATAGAAAATTTCTTTTTTATTTATCACACAGCAACAAACTTTCTATCTCAACTTTGGACACATGTCAAATTTCTTCACATTCACTGAATTTTTCAAGAATCTACTTGTGATTTAAGCACGTTTTTCCACGCTTATCAATTCTCCGTAAATTGATTGTGGACTAAATTTAACTTAGGTAACTCTGTCGAACGGAAAGGCTGCGGCAAATTTGCACAGCCAAGTGCAAAGTTGCCAAATACCCTTTTAATTTATTTTTCATGAAATGGCAATATATTACGCACTAAAAAAAGTTCAAAAGAGTCCTGTGCCAGAAAATACTCAGGTTAAATTTACAGGAAAATGCTTCTCTTTCCGTCCAATAGATATCATTAAATGGGAATGGACGTAAATTGAAACACCAAGAAAGGTTGCAAATGTAAATACTTTTTGGTAGCATTCAAGAGAGGTAGAAGCAATTCAACTTAATGATTGACTAGGTTTATTTTCAGAGAACGAGAGTCTACAAGAGAATTCATAGCGTTCCATCAAACAGATAAAATCTTTTCAATACTACAGCTAGAAGAGGTGAATGGCTAAAGCCAGTATCCAGAAAAAAGTCAAACCTTCCTCCCGCACTCACGTCTTTACATGCAACCTTTCTCATTACACTGGAATGATGGCCCAGTGATAGAGCGTCTGCCTCACAACCGGTAGGTCGTAGGTTCGAGTCCCAGCTGAGTCATACCAAAGACTTTAACAATGGTACTCACTGCCTTCTCGTCTGGCGCTCGACATATGAGAATGGAGTGGGAAAGTTAAACTCGTGGAGCTACCAGTGGACCAGCCCCCGCTGCAGCTTTCACTGCATTCGCAGACGCGTGGCCTAGGGCTATAGAAACGGAGATAGGCACCGCCCTATACACCATTGGGCGCGGGAAAGGACTTTCCTTATTATACACCGTCGATATGAAGTTTTCCATGTTATCTCTCCATTTTACTCATGCCAAACCACCTCACTTAACTGTATCAAAATGTTTCTCCAGCAAGATTTGTTTATGAAATTACTGGGCCTTCCTCTAAATTTGGCACAAATTTAATAATCTTTCACACGTCTCATAGCCGTGGAGCCGTGACTTTTTCTGTACTTTAGCTAAAGCGATGACAGTGTGACAACTACTCTACAAAAAAGCATGCGCCGTGGAACCAATTGTCAGAAATGGGACACTTGATCCACTGAAACTTATCCACGGCAGATTTTCAAGCAGAAAGCTCATGCTCATGTGTTCTCATCTTGCCCACTATCGATGCGTCCACATTCTGGGCCATACTATTGAGTATAATTGTTGATTTGAATCGATGTTAATAAAGTAGAACTCTTAAGCCTGGTTCACATATAGCCGTAATGTTAACATTTGTGTAAATAATCTTTTCAATCTCTGAACTCGTGCGTGACTGTGCGCCCTTTGTGTTTCTTATGGGTCATGTGACTCAAATATTGTTATGTAAATTAATCGAGTTGTTCAGTTGATTTTGCTAAGCCTAGACACGTTGTGTTTTTTTTTTTTTTTTTCCTTAAACTT
>WIPJ01001848.1:286765-330821 GCA_018155075.1 Cassiopea andromeda
AAGCCTTGAGAGTCCAAATACCTTAATATACAAACGCGAAACGACATAGACCTCTACAGTCTTCTCCAGCACTGTGAGTCTAAATAGCAAATAACTACATGTGAGACGTCCTAACAAGATACAAGTACTTTCGCAAGCTACTTTATCTATCCTAATTTTCCATGTATAGCTCCGGACTTTCATTTATTAATTAGCAGTATGACATGTCCATAAAATTTTGACAGTGGGCTCAGGACTGTGTTCTGACATCACAAGATGGGACACGTCAATTTCTGAAGCAAAAATTTTGAAATTGGGATAAGGTTGAATATTTTCAACAATGTTTTCCATGTCTGAAAATTTCTTCAGACAACTGGAATCGCATTCACAATCATCAAAACACCTCAT
The DNA here is from genome assembly GCA_018155075.1 of Cassiopea andromeda. Taxonomy (NCBI): domain Eukaryota; kingdom Metazoa; phylum Cnidaria; class Scyphozoa; order Rhizostomeae; family Cassiopeidae; genus Cassiopea; species Cassiopea andromeda. Next base: position 287,153 of record WIPJ01001848.1, read on the forward strand.
TAGAAACAAGTAATTGGTACAGGTGAATATAAGAAGCCGTTTGCTGTTTCAATAAAAATGTTAAAGTTTTTCAACAATCGCTCCCATGCTCAACAATCACTTTTAATCAAGGGTGTATTTAGACAGGACACATAGCCTAACAATCTAAAATTCCATCTAATCTCTGTTTTCTCAACGGATTCTTGTAGAGGAAGGCTTAAGCTTTCAAAACCTCCCAAGTGACCTATTTGGAAACATCCATATTTTACGTGATCTATGACGTCATTTCATGGTCAAAATCGAAACAAAATTCTAACTAGCTCTTCACTGGTGCAGATTTCGGAATGAAAATTGCATATTCAGACTCGCCACAAGACAAGCTTTTGTTTGATGTATATTTAAACATAATTTGTTGACATCAGCATCTTTCACTGTGACGTGATCACATAGGCACTTAAAACGAGAAAAGTCCTTGCATTTTCAGCATTAAGCATTCTCTTGGGGAAAATTTTCAATAGAAACTTTTCTAAAATTCTTTCTGCTAAGGTTAAAGTATGAGATACTCAGCTATGGCACCACTGGCATGTGTGGAGGGGGCTGCAGCCCCAAAATTTTTATTGAGCTCCCTGTTGGCAACTAAGTTTTTGAAGATTTCTATGAACTGTCAGCACTTCATAGGTTGCCCTTCAATATTAAAAACCAATCTGAAGAGTGTGATTTGCTAAATTTTTCTAACTTCGCTTCCTGTTGGAACTGTGGCAGTATGCCCTTCTCCAACCTTACTGTTAGAGTACTACTTTTGGTTTTTATTGATAATTATGTAATGGTATGTTGTGTGTCGTTTCTGTTCCTGTTGGTTCCATTTTGTAGTAATCATTCACATGTATACTGTTGTGTCACACTGCATCCCCATAGTTGCTGTCATCATCTCTTTGTTTAGATATAAATCTATTGTCAATGTAATCTGGGTGTGTTGTCCATGTGATATCAGTACTTTTGCTTGTCTGTAAAGCCAGTTGTGTTTCAATCGTCGTTGAATACAGTCGTATGAGTCTATTCCAGAAAAGGTAAGAAAAATTGAAGACAGTCTCAGCCTCAATTTTGGGGAACTTTAAGAAAACAGAGGCTCAAGAAAAAAAAGTGATTTTCTTTGATAAAAGAGACTTGTATGACACGTTTTTCATTGAAGACAAAAGAAATTGAACACCTTGTAGGGAAACAAATGTGCCAACTGTGGCAAAGGATAACCCTTCTTGATGATAGGAGGTTCCCCGAGTCACATAAAAATTGGGGGTGATAAAACAAAGGTTCCCCATATTCTATCAATGTAGATTTTTGATATGTTACTTCCATCACTACCATCCTTCGAATTATCAAGAAATAAATTCTTTTGCAATTAGTTTGAGGCCGAGCTATGAAGTAACGTATATTGACTGGCCTTAAAAGCTTGCACGGAAGATTCTCCTGCATCGGATGCATTTAAAATACTAAGTATGTCTTTGATCGGCCAAAGCAAACACCTAATTTGCTGCTATCTCCTTTCTCCATCAGCCTTCCCACCATAGACTTTCTCATCTTTGCCTGGATTCACCATCGAACTGTCTGGATGAACCAATGCTTTGCGCAGCCATTGCTTTCGCTCCTCAGTTTGATTTCCTTGTGAGCTTCCTGGTTTGTTTACTTGGATTCATAGTTGGTACTTTTAGCTAAAGTGCACCTTCAACTTTTTTTCAATAGATTTGAACTTAGAAAAACTATGCTTGAAAGCAGAACTATTTGACTGGATTAGAGTCCTCATTAATACGGCACCCTCACTGCCTCCATATGATTCATCTACAGTTTCACCTGCAAGAGAAAAGTTGCTATAAATCTAATTTCTGAAATAGAACTAGAAATTTGATGATACAGAAATAGAAATAGAAATTTGATGATAGATCGTACTTCGGTAGCTCTCTACACTGCAGGTTGACCACCCTTCACTTTTTGCGACAAAAGTAAAAGTTTTGCTTAAATTACTTCACCATTTAACTTCGCTGTTAGATTGAAAGCAAAGTAAAGCGTATACCTTTTTGTTTTCTTTTCCATTCTAAAATGCTCTTCGTGCTTCTTTAGCTCGCAGTACTTCCGATAGTCCCTTTCTAACTTCTATCTCTCTCGAATACCTCTCTAGATCTTCAAGGTTCTTCTGCCTGCCCCTTTTGCAGCACTGTGCAATTTTCGCCGCCTTTCTTGGAACAGTTTTGTTTCAGTGTAAAATTTCAGATTTGGTATTCCAATGCTTTCCACAGTCAACCGTTGTATGGAAACTTTCTCCTCCTGTGCGGCAAGCTTTGCGAATCTGCGCTGGCTGCTACGCTACTGGCACGGCTTTAGCGCGGTCCTATTCTGAAAGCATTGGAAATTATCAACTAAGTCAGCCAATATTTTATAGTTTGATTTCATGCTTAATTCTGGTAAATCGTAGTTAGTTAGTAATAGTTAGGAGATGATTGCTGGGCATCAACATAGTTTACACTCTATTTTTATCAGAACAGTTTAATACGAACACGAGCCTGAAATTTGGGGAAGTATTGAGAACAAATTAAGAACAAGGCTTATTATTATTATTGGCTAAAATTATATATTTATATATATATATATATATATATATATATATATATATATATATATATATATATATATATATATATATATATATATATATATAATTCTTGTGATGAGAGCTGCTTTAAAGTCATAGACTCCGCTAAAACGTACAATCAACTTAAAGTTAAAGAGGCTTTACATATTTTGTGGGAGCGGCCCAACTTGAACAAACAAGTCCAGCATTACAATTTCTCCAATTCGAGCCCTTTTAACGATTTTCGTTCTCTTGATTATTCGAATAATTATTTTTCGTTACACTTTCTATTGATTTTGCAACGTTTATTGGTGTGTTCCATTTAAAATTTAGTATAACAACTGAAGATGGATAAAGAAATATCCGAAACATTTCTTGTAAACTGAAAATTATTGTCGTCTTTCTGCGTCTGATCTCTGAAATATATTTATATATATAATGGGAAATTACTCACTACATCTCTATAAGCCTGTTTCGTGAATCGCATGGTTTACTCATCAGAAGATACTAAAGAATGTCCTTAACAACGCTGTTTAAATGCTAATGGGACAGAGGTAAAATGGGGGTGGCTAATGACAGAGGTATATGGTGTATTGATAATTAGGGAGTTGAAGTTGATTGCTCCGTAGTAATGCTTTGTTTCTGTGTCGGCAGGACGATACGAGTACCTTACGCCTGTTAAGTGATGATAGGTGTGGGTGACGGATGATTATTAGCTTTCTCTGAGGCATAGATTACATCTCTTGCTCGTGCTGCTGTATGGTTGGGCGTTTGTTATAATGCGCCATGACAGTGAACGCTCGATGTTATTTTCCCGCACATTCCTAATGTGCTTACTTAGTTCGTTTGAGTTCCTTAGGTATGGGTATCTGAGTGATGCGGTGTTGTCTGTATCTAGTCTTGAAGTCATTTTCAGTAAGTCCAATGTACGTTTCAGTGGTGTGATTGTCCTTGCGTGTAACTGTGGCTTGGTAGATCATTGACAATTGGAGGCAGCTTCCATTGTCTGTTTTCAGTTACATGTCTTGTCTTTGCCTGGGGCGTTGGTTGGGGGAGTTGCTTGGGGGCTTGTTTTGGGGGTATTGAGTACTCTAAAGGAAGGACTCTTTCAGTAAACTTCTTATATATATATATATATATATATATATATATATATATATATATATATATATATATATACATACATACATATTTGTGTGATATTGTCTCTCATACTTTTCCCCACGGCTCTAATTGTGTCAATACCAAGGCTAGTGTTTTTGCCATTGGTCGTTGCAGTTTGTCGGAGCCCCTCGGGTTGTAAGGCAATACCTTTTCTTCAAAGATTTGCTTTATAGAGTCGGATTTAGATCATGTCTTGCTTAGTAAATTTCTATCTTGAGCAACTGCAGATTCCTCTAATGAACGGTTACCAAATCATCATCTTTTAGGAATAGGCTCTCAAAACAAGAAAACTTTTCCTTATATGCTATTCATAGAGTCCTTTTGTGTATTCTATTTATTTTATTGTTCCAATTTCTATCGTGAAGCATCCAAGTGCGCAACATGCACTTAAGAAATGCATGTGCTTTTCAGAATTCCACATAGTAGAGGAGACAGAAAACATTAAGAATAAATTAAGAACAAGGCTGAGGCTGAAGCAATCATTTCCTTTCTATTCTGAGGAGAAACTACTGCCTTGTCACTTCTCCTTCTTGATTTTCACGAATTAGTTGTCCCTAGTGAAACTAGATACCGTACAAACACTGCCCATTTATAGTTTTTTTATAATCATTTTCAATAAAAAACATTGATATATACAAGAGAGACCATCTCAAACAGCGCTCCAATTGGCTAATAGGCTCTCAATCTATCAAAACCTCCAATGTTATGTTGTATATGGTCTTTCCATGTATTTCTGAATTGCATATACCCTCCCAATTTAAGAACAAATTAAGAACAATTCAGTCTCAGAATTTCGGAAAAATTAATAACAACGATCCGGAACCTCAGTTTTACTGGTTCCTGTAGAAGAGTGTAATTATGTGTACCTGCAGCTTCATTTACGATTATTAGAGCGTTTATGGTAGATGACCGAGAGATGCAAGTTGATTGTTGGTAAATAATTCTTGCGAGTATTTGAACTCAGTGTATTTATTGCTCAGTTCTTATCGCAAGGTAAGGTAGATAATAGTTGCTTCTCTAAGGATTAAAAAATACAAATTTGTGTTTAATGTTGCTTAGAAAGCAGAAATAACTGCAATTTAGAAAACTAGGGCGGAATTTAAACATTTTCCCAACTGGCAATAGCAACACTCTAGCCCATTCTACTACATGATTTAAAAATAATATTAGAAATTTCTGGAGCGAATGATGAACATTATTATTGCTATTTTCAAGGTCTTTACTTTTTAGTGCAATTCAGCAATAATCTATTGAGGAATCTTTCATTTCTCGTCTGATTTATGACAGGAATTATTGAAAGGTGACCACTAGTAGGTGTATAAAAAGTCTTGCAATTTTTGACCGCGAAAACGTATGGAAGTGACATTCTATTGGATAGAAAACAATAGTTTGTACTCATAGTATTAGTTTCTCGACCTATGTTGTGCAAATCTTAGCAGAAAAAGACATGCTCAATCGTAAGATGTGCGCTCAACCTAGTTTACGAAGGATGAAGTGTTGTGATAAATAAAATTCTTTTTCAAAAAACACCAGTTATTTGCATACTCTGTCTTCTATCCTGAAATCTTTCTTAATTCAATTCTATACACCTTAGAATCCAATTTTCGTATCTTATGTATCAAGGAAAGTAATTTTTCGTGAATATGAAAGTACATAGTACAACATATGACACCAAAGATAGTGAAGTAATCAAATTTTAATCAACTTGAATCAGTCAAATTAAAGTGAAACAATCAAATCAAATTATATTTTACCAGCATTTGCTAACAAAATTTGAAACAGAACCTTTAGCTTATTTTAATGTCTTGTGAACTATTTCAAGCGTCAAGCCTGATGTACATTTTTTCCATAAAAATATTTTATTTTTTACTAGGCCTTAGTATTCTTAAATTGTTTTGGCTTTGAGACTAAGATTGTCCATAAAATAGTCTTAAGCACTAAAGGTGCAACTTTGCCTGAAACTTTAAGGAATATAGTAAAATCTTTTTGGATGTTTTACTTTATCATAAAGCATAGCAAAAGTGCAGCAGAGCAGTAGATATTTTATTGATAGTGCAACATCAGCATGTGAGGTATGGTGGCCAGTTCCTTTCCACGCCACCTTTGTCTCCCCAGTGTTATCACCAGGTATCCATTCGTTGCTGGGTGAAAATTGAGCGAGCATTCATTCAGGGCATGGAGTCGGACTCAAAGCGTAGTCCTTTCGCAAAGGAGGCATGCGCTCTAACCACTATGCCATCTCGCACATCTACAACCAGTAAAGGTGCTCAAATACATAGAAATTGTGTCTTAATGACGCTTGCACTTTGCATTATTCTCAAATTTCAATGAATCTGAGCCAAATATTCTTAATTTTATGTCTAGTCTTTGAAAGAACATAAAGTATTTCTCTGTAAGAAGAATATTTCACAAAAAGTTTGCATACCGTTTACACCAAGTATTCCCAATGCCAATATAGCGGCCAAAAAGAGCTTCATGTTGTTTGCAGCTTGTATAGTCTTCTTCAGCAAGATACAGCAGTGAGTCAATGCATTCCTTTTATTAATTCTCCTCACGTCATGATCTTAAGAGCCTCCTTAAACTATCCGTAGAATGTCTTGAGGACAATACTTGGCTATGTACATCAACAAGCACGCTCACTTCACTATAAAGTGAAATGAAGAATAGGACACGTTGCTTTTGAAGCTTTGTGCTTAAAGAATGTAGTATCACTACGGTACTTCTAGAATATAGTTTTAATACGGCACGAAAAAGCGGCACCATTCTTTTGACATACTTAAAAGCTTTTCTCATCCGACACTCGTCAGAGTATGAAACATCGGATAGTTACCTAAAGCCTAGTTGCCATAGAACTTTCTAGTGCCGGCGAACCACCGGTGACCCATCGGCGACATTGCTGCTGAAGCACGTTTCCATATACTTCTCACTCAACGGTGACCCACCGGCGATGAGCTTTCCTCCGAAGAGAATTTTAAAATAAAACTGAAATGAAAGTCATTTTAAGTAGTATTGAAGCCAATCAAACTTCTGAAAGTGCCGGCGACCCACCGGCGATCTACCAGAGTCATGTTTCTAGATAAATTTCTCGAGGTCGCCGGCACCGCAATGGAAAAAAGTTGAACAAGTTTCAACTTTTCTTCGTTTTCAGCGGTAGGTCGCCGGCATTTGAAATGAAGTGTTGCCATTAACGAATTCAATGTCACCGGTGAGTCACCGGTGGGTCACAGGCACTAGAAAGTTATAGGAAAACCAGGCTTAATGGCTAACCAAAATACATATTCAGATGTGGTTAGATGTGATAGGATGCGTCTAATTGGCGCCAAGAGTGGCCAATTAGGACCTATTAAACGAGCTCTTTTGTCTACACAAGACTGGCTGTTGATTCTTGATGTAAACAGATTCCAAAACACTTAAATGAAAAGACGATCCTGCTTGCCCAATAATCCGAAAATTGTCATCTGTATATGTTTTGGCGCATTCTGGATTTGCAATAAGGTGTTGTCCTATGGCCAACTCACAATTAATTTTAGACATGTTGTTTTTACATATACGAGGTGGCTGTTCTCTTGTGGTATTACTATTCTTCCTGATGTTCGTGCGGACATGCTGTTTTATTCTGTCTGCTAGTCCCTGCGTAGTGCGTCCTACGTACCGAGCTTCACATCGGCACGAAAATTCGTACACTATACAACTTTTTTGAGTGGTAGGAACGCAATCTTTTTTAGCAGATGGTAGCGTAACTCTAGTGTTGTAAACCAAATGGGGCTTCACAGCATAGTAACAAGATGAAATGGCTTTACTGATTTGATTTCAAATTTTGATGAAACATTACCAATCCAAGGCAATTTTAGGTATACCGGGCACTTCTCTGGACCAAGTGGTTTTCTGCTGCAAAGTTTGCTAGCTTTTGGTTGATACAAGAAAGTAGAACATCTACTAGATATCCATTTTCAATGAGCAGTTGTTTTATTTTGCCGAGCTCTGAACCCAATTTAGTTTTAGAGCAAATCATAAGTGCTCTGGGAACTAAGTTTTAAGAAGGATGAAAAAAGCTATTAAGTATGTCAAAAGAATTTTGACGCTATTCTGTGCTGTAGTTAAGTTCTGTAGTAGCAACAGAATAATATTTTCTTCAACTGTTAGACCCTTTAAAATAATGGCATGGCTTTAAGAGGCAATGAACAGATTTTGAAGTATGTTTAGTAAATAATTGCACTGTGCTTACAAAACTAGTTCATATATGAAGTGTCTTTGCTCTATGATCGCGCGTGCTAATAAACACCCTTAGATTATTCCATGTCAACTTAACAAATTTATAAGGATTCCCTAGGTGACGCTCTCAGATTTTGCTCAATTTTAGTGGTTTGTTAAAAATTACGAGAAACTAAGAACCTGAAAATGTCTTGTTATTGTCTCAGATTGTTCTCGAGATATAGCTCTTTGAAGTTCAGCAGGCAGAGCAAAGATTTAATGCCAGATTGAGAGAATTGCGGAGGAGTCAATTTCAGGCGCTAATAAATTTTGGACTACATTAGTTAAGACCATTAACATTTGCTGAATGAAATATGTCTAACATAGATACTGCACTCTGAAAAAGTAGAATTGTGAAAAATTTCCTTGATTCTATAATAGTACCCCAATTATATAACACAAATGCAAGAATGACCGGTTGACACTTTCACGCAGCCAGTTTGGTTGAGGTAAAAATAGTCATGTACGACAATAGATAACAAGTATGGGTGAAAGGCTACTAATTTGTGAATTTTTAGTTACGTTGGACCTTTTATGTAAGCTTGGTAGCATTTCTAATTCTGGTTTTGTGTAAAACACGCAAAGTTTGGTGTATCTTTAAGCTCTTAATGGACAATGTGAGCAAAATCTTTAGAGCTTGATAATTTGAAAAATAGGCTGTATACTATCTGTAGTTTAATGAAGCAAAAAATAATCGTAGGGTCAAATCGTCTTTTGTGCTTAATATGGAATTTAAATACAGAATACGCACCATAGAGTTTCACTTGCTTGACGTCATAATATGTACTTGTATGATGCACGTTTTTTTTTTATAAGAAAACCATAATTTTGCCATAGCTTCAAATTTCCTAACTTTTCCCAAAACTGAGCCTGAGATTTTCTTAAATTTTTCTTAACTTTTACTGAAATAACCTGGCTCAGATGGTTTACACTTTCGTTATTAATGTTATTTTTTTGAATTTGAATTTCATCTTTGACATTTTGAATGCTATAACGTCGAAATACCGACTTTTGTTTTGCAATTTTGCAAATTCAACCTCTTGATTTTCTTACAACTTTCTTAAGATTTTGACCATTTGAGCCTCGTTGTCTTATTAAACTTTTTTCTAATAAAAAAGGCGTGTGTTCTCATTCTGTGGTGAAACAACAATATTCCAGACACAGCAATAAAATTTTAATTGAAATTTACCATATTCAAGTCCATCAAAGGATATAAATATTAACAGAGTTGCAATAATTGCAGCTTTCTGAGATACACTCTTTTTTATAAGAAAGCTGTTATAAGAACACGAGCCTCAGATTTAGTGGAAAATTTAGAACAAATTAAGAACAAGGCTGAGCCTGAAGCCTTGTCGTAAAACATATTTCTAGAGAACGATGAAGAGGCTTGCCACTTACAAATAGACATGAAACATCCATAAGCTGCACAAGTGACAATAGTGTGCAAACAGTAATAATCATTCGAAATACGTGTTTTCTATGGCCATGCCATGTTCTAAATTGTTTAACCATGAAACTTCTGTCCATTCTTCTTTTTTTGAGTGTGCATACGTAGGCCGCTTAGGCCGGGTACATTGAGCAACACTGTATACAACATTGTTGGAGGAAAATTTGGAGGAAATGAGTAAAATTGATTGAGAAAACATGTTTTACGTGTACTTTTGCACTGATTCTGGTAGTTTCGTCTATGTTTCCCCATGAAAATGGCGTTAGTGTGCGTTTTTACACTATTGGCAGCTTTGAAGCGCTTTATAAGCTGCAAAAGTGACAATAGTTTGCACACAGTCATAATCATTGGAAATACGTGTTGTCTATGGCTGAACCATGTTCTAAACTTGTTTCTACCCTGAATTTACCATTATAAACAGTGTTTCACCATGAAACCTCAGTCCATTCTTGTTTTTTAGTGTTTGCATACTTAGGTAAATACCAACAAATATGGGCAGTAAAAAGAACACGTATAAAATAAATAGAGGACATATATGGAAGTAAATAGGACTTATATGGGCATGGAAGAACAATAGAAAAGTGCATAGATGGCTGCGGGAGACAAGGAAAAATGTAGGACTAACATGGGCATGGAAGAACCGTAGAAATAGAGGAGAGAGGAACACGATCAACACTACTATAAAAGAATTGGCAAGGGGGTTGGTGAAGCAAGAAAGTGTGTATGTAGGGATAAGGCGGGAAGCAAGATGCTAAAGAAAAGCAAGAACAGTAAGAGAAAATCAGAATAAGGACAAAGGGATGGAAGACTGTTGAGAGTTAACTGAAGGCCTATCCCTTTGTATAAGAAGGCTCTCATGGATAAGTAGATCAAAGGAACTGTCACTATAAGAAAGTATGGAGAAATTATCAAAGGATGCTGTGTGTCCAGTTTTTCAAATATGCTCTTTGATGAAAGAAGGGCCACAGGATTTAATCTCTTGTCCTAATTTGTTAATGCCAAGGTGCACTCTACAGCGAATCAAAAGGTTCCGAGACGTTTTACCATAGTAAGTGGCACTGCAGCCACTACCAGTAAAGTTGTAGATAACATTAGAGCATAACATTTTAATGTTATCTTTTTCAGTTGTAATCTGATACGATAATGAGCAGCTTAAGGAACATTTGAAGATGTTCTGAGCAAAATCAATGCAAATTCATTTTATAAACAAAAGCTGTTTACTTTCGGATCAGATAATAAATGGAAGGTAGAAGACTTGTTTGATGTTTTCAAAATGACGTATACGTCAGCTTTACTATTGTGATGGATATCATTATTCCAATCTCCCGACCAAAATCTCACACTCTTCTCTGCATCTGGAATGACCTTCTCACCTCCTTGTTTCCCACTCATCTCCTGATAAACCCTCTTTTGATCCTGCTGGTACATTCTGTTTACTCTGTATTGCTCTATTCTCTGTTCATATCTCTTCAGTGTTGAGGCCTTTACTTGCAGCCTTTGCATTAATTCTTCCATTACTTTTGAAGTTCCCTTATACTTTCCTACCAATTCATTATATTTCTTCAGCTTTCGTATTTCCCCCATTTTCCTGTCTTTGAAAGATGTTGATATGTCTCCGTAATTCAATTATTGATTCTTTAATCCTTCTTTTCCACCATGGCTCTTGCTTGACTACTCTTTTTATTTGTTTCTTTAGCCCAAGGTCTTTTGCTATCCATAAACTAGTTGCAACAATAATATTATTCGTTTCGTTATATCATTTGTATCAATACACTTTATAACCCTATTGGCTCTTTCAGGGGCCGTTTTCAGTTTTTTCCTTTCCACCCTCTTAAATGCTATACCATCAAAATATTCTCCTCCTTCCATAAATTGCCTTATATGATCTAAGATATCCCTTTCCTCTGCAGTTAGATCTGTCTCTTCACACGTCTTTTCCTTAACACTGGTATCATCACTAGCAGCCCCTTCCTCTATCACCTCTAACTGTTGTTTATAAGCTTCTTCAACAATGCTATTAGCTTCATGGTGGTTTATCTCCTCCCTAATTTCTAAATTATAAACAACATTGTCTTCAATCTCGATATTTCTCTGAATCGCCTCTAGGTCTAAGTCAGAAAGGCCACCATTCTTCTTAATTGCCCTAGCCTTGTCACAAATCCTCTGCCCCATGCTCTCAAACATCTCTCTAATTTTCCACTGATTTTACATTATCTTTCTATACCTTCTAATTGGAATTCCTGCTCATGTACTGGTCTATTCCGATAGTAGCACTCCATGACTATCATGTTTACGTTCTTAGTCCATTCTTTTCTAGCAGTAGCAGGATGACGGTCGGCTCTGTGCTGCTCACCCACAGGTAACCTACCTGGCGAGAAACTTTCTCTGTAAGGTCCAGTCTCCTTCAAGCCGTTGTTTGAAAAACTCATTACCACTCATTGTACTGAGGTAGCACTTTGAGGTTTTGCAATTACCAGTGTTTTTATTTGTGAACACCATCACTACGAGAGTTACCTACCACGGATAAAGACCCGCGTTTGGCCATGAGGCAGATTATACCGCACTGGATGCCAACCCAGAATATCAAAGTCTTTGGGTAGGCAAACAGGTACTACACCTTGCCCAAGGGTGACCTGGAGGTACTTGTGGCAAAGGGCAACCTCATTCTCCCACGTCGAAACTCCACAACCGGATGTAGTTTAACGTCATATTCAGGACAGGTACAACTCAGCATTACACTTTGTCCCCTCTACACTACAAAGTGTGAGAAATTCCTCCCTATATGTTGACCTTCCTGGATTTCTCTCCCCTTGCATTATAAGAGGAAATCATCTGTGTCCGGATATGCTTCTTTCCATTGGTCAAACCATGCTCTATATGACTGAGTTGATTGTTGGGTTTGAAACCACTTTAAATAGCAATGCAGAGAGGAAGCACTATTATCAACTTACTCGAGATCTTTCGTCGGATTTTCATAGCGTCGAATTCATTAACCTATCCCTAAGTGCTCTACGAATTTTCAGCAAATCATGCGAACCTTTTATAGACATGTGCAAGGAACTGGAGTTTGATAAGCAACACACAAATTTCATAATGCGAAAGCTATCTACAATCATTATCCGATCAACCTATTACATATTCCCTATGCGTAACAAGCCCTGGACTAACCCTGACCTTTAATATACTAACTGCTTGTAGAAAACTGGTATACTAACACTCGCATTCCCTATGCTGTATTTTTTTCCTATTAGTTTTTTCTTATAGTGTAAATTTTTGTTTTTTTTTCATCCCAAGTCTGTCAAATGCAAGTTACCTAATTATAGCGAGATTTGTATTTGTATTCTTAAATATTATATCATTATCAGAAGGTTAAAAAAATTATTATTATGATATCTATTTATAGTTTTTTATACATTTTTGTCACTAAAAATCATTAATATGCAAGAGAGATCATCTTGGTTGTAACATTTGGCTCTCAGTCAATCAATACACCCAATGTTGTCTTGTATATTGACTTCTTATGTATTTCTAAATGGCCTACAAACTACTAATTTCAGAAAAGAGCAGTTCAGCCTCAAAATTGGAAAAAATTAAGAACAGCCAGCCTGACTCAATTTTACTAGTTATTATAAAATAGTGTAGCTCCCTGACGATTGTTCATTTTTTGAACTTTTGCATGGGGGCTTATTAGAGGGGGGCTTAAAACATTTTCCAGTCGAAACTTTTCGACTAATTAACTATTTTTTCGACGCTACACATACAGGCAATAGGTCATTACTTAAAGGACATGCAACTTTTTGTTAATTAATGAATGCTTGTTCTTTTCTAGCTTTCAAATACGTACATTCACATGCTTTCGTGGGGGCTTATTCAAAGGGGGGGGGCGATTCGAGGGTTCACAGTAACACTTTCAATGAAACGTTGAGCCCAAAGTTCGAGAAAGGACGGCATTTTTCACTCCAGATGGTTTTTGAGAATTTCTACGCCTACATAGGCCAGATGTGACCTTCGTTTATGCGCTGAGTCCTCGCAGTTTGACAACTGAACTGTACATCGCAACTATGCAAAAAACAGAGATGCGTCTAAACAACTTCCTTTGTGGAGGAGGCGCTTTGCAAGTTTGACCCAAGTATGACCATAAAAGCAAATTACAAGGAAAGCTATATGACCCACAGGATGCGAAATCATTTATCATTTGCATCATGACCAGCTTTCTTATAGTTTCGTGCACATTGGGGGTGTGACAACCTTATGCTTCCCATAAGCATATTCCTGGTAATTATCAGGTACGAAAGGGAGTGCTAAGTGTAAAACAATTCGTAGCTTTACAGTAAAGTCAAATCAATATGAACATCAAAATAACAATGAAAAACAACAACGCACATTAATAACAATTAAGGGTAAACTTTTTTATACATATAAATGTTCCAGTTCGAAATGTTCGAATCCACAACGGCAAACAACTTCAGGTCACTGGCTTCCACACGATAAGTTACACACTCTACTCAAATCTACGGCGAACGGCAACTATAAACTCACGGCGACTTACACGACTATTTTGCACGGCAACTGCAACACGACTGACTCAACAAACAGGTACAGATACTAATATGACATAAGCAACAAACTCACAATAGAAATTATCTTAAACACAGAGATGATGACAAAAGCGATGATGATAGAACGACATGAACAGTAGCTGACTACAAAGAACAGGAATCAACAGAAATGAATGACACACTACACAGCTTCCTGTAATTAAGAAACAAAAGACAAAACTAGTGCTCTAACATAAGTTATATTCTTCAAAATAATGTTATGAAATAAATTTCTATACAAGAGATTTTGATTGTGCATTCACAAAACAGACTGCCATATCAACTCTGTGTGCAGAAACTCGGCTCATAGCGATATATGATATCAATAGTTGAAGAAAAACATCAACAGCGCTGACAGCAGCAATAACACAAGGTTTGCCTTTGTTTGCTATTCCTGAAATCACCGAGTTCATTACCACTTAACCTGTTTAGTTTTATAGTAGGTCTTCTTAGGATCACATCAAAGTGTAGATTAAAATAAATCCCTTTGAAAACCTATTTTTTAAAATTTCCAAATCGGAGTTTCCGTATTGGGGGGACAAAATCATTCCAGATGGTCATTTGGGGATAGTGTGTCCCGGTGCAGGATTGCTTGAATTAATCCTGGTAACTCTTTCAGAGATTTTGCATCCGTCAAGTGGAAAGAACAAATTGTAACATGAAGTTACTAGGAAGTACTTACATTCCTTTTTCTACTAAATCTGAATGAAAAAGCTATCTTTCGTTTCCTTGTCATGTTACGAAATCAAGGGGGATGACGAAGCAATTGTTGTCACGTGCATCCGTTTCGAAACTGAAACTAGGGCTATTCCCCGAAACTTTGATGCAAACTACAGTTTACTTTGCATACTTCGTCATTTTAACAATAAATCGAAGTCAGCTAAGTGAAAAGGTTGGAGAAAACAGTGCCTTATTGCATTGCCGTTTTTGCATTTTATTGGTGAGCTGTTGGACATTGTGAAAAGTGCTTACTTCAACGTTGTCGGCTTTCCTTTGGAAGTAGGCCCTTTGTGGTGTTGTATAACAGCGAAATTGAGTTGAGTATATATTAAAGGAGGAAAGGAAGCATAATATATGCAACATTTGCAGCTCTTTGCTTTTGCTTGCAAGTCAAACGTTGATTGGAAAAAGTCCATAGGTACTATCTTTACCTGTTTAATAGTCTAAAGAGTGAGATGCTGCCACAGCTGTCATAGTTGTTGTTTATACACCAGTCGCAGACATTTAAGAATAATCAACCTGACTCATCTATCATGGAGGAAGTTCTTACTTATGAACGTTGTGATATTAGCAACGAAAAGGAACAATCTTTAATCGAAAATATCAAGAGACTTGCACATGAAAATAAATCCATCAAGCTTGGCTTAGCCAAGCATAACAAACTAATTGAGGTATGTACAATCTCTCATACAGTGCAGAAAGTTAAATGTCTAATTGACTCATTATCAATATCTAGCCGATATTGAGATGGGTGCATATTTTCGAATTTACATTGTCAACTTGCTGACTGTCTAAGCTGCCCATGTCAGTTTTGTGTACGTTGTATGTCATCGGAATGGTATGCTTTTGTAGTGAAAAACTTGACATAGCAACTCTTTCTTTCTGAGAAGAGTTTGAAATAATTTAATTATTAATCAAAAATAACTATATAGCAGACATCCCTTCAGTTTATGGTGATGTTTTCAGCATGTGAGAACAGTAGGGGAGTCTATGTTCTTACCTTGCAGTATGGTATTGAGATAAGAGACTTGCATAATTGTTCTCTTTTCTTTACAGCAATATTGTGATGACCTAGAACGACTAAGGATGGATCAGATGATGGAAAAGGAAAATATGGCTAAAGATATTGAGAGGCTGAAGCATGAAGTTCAACAATACAGAGATACACAAAGTAACATCAGTTTGTCACCTGAAAGCACATTACAGAATGTGCAGCAGTTCATTATTAAATTATCACACGATATTAAAGTGTGTGAGGTATATTAGCTAGAGCTTTTTATGGAGGAGGAAAGTTATTTTTTCCACTTGCATGCTTCATATGCATACATAAATCCATTGATATATACACACAGGGTACAAAAGTATGGAAACATAGGGCCTAAAAATTCATTTTCAAAAATGGTGTAAAAAGCTATTTGAAAGTGTCTATGGATGGAACTGATAGCTGATATGACCAAAACAAATTCATATGTAAATAAATGCTTCTATTTTGGAAACACACTCTACTTTTTTGAAAAATGAGCATGATTAAAGATTGTAAATTATCAGACTGCCAGAGAATAGCAATGAAACATTTCCATATTATTAGGCTTTCATATCCTGAAATTGGAAAGTATATGGGCAAAAGGTTTGCAATATTTATTGATTTCAAAATACTTTGAACTACAAGTTTCAGTGGAGGAACAAGGAGATGTGGCCATTATTATAATTTATTGAATAGATGAGAATGGGCTGTCTACAAAGTTTTATAATTAAATAAGATTTCCAGCTATGAGTAGGATAAAATCTGTAGCTTCAAACTAATTTCCCATCAGAGCAAATATCATTACAGCTTGTGAAGAATCCTGCATCAATATGGCATCAAAAACTACAAAAGAAAGGCTAAGCTATTTGTGGTCATGTTTTATGTTTCTGAGGGCCATCATTTCCATACTTTTGTATTCTTAGTTTACATTGCCTATGTTCATCATAAAAGTGATATTCTTAATAGGCATAAAATAATATTGCATGCAATAATACTGTCATGATATAGATCAAAGTTTTATTGGAAACTTGATGAATATAAGTCTTTTCCACTATGAATGGCCCCAAATTGCACAATTTTGTTCTATTTGGGGTCATTTATAGTGGAGAAAGCCTTGTAGTCATAAAATTTGCACTGATTAGCACTTGCAATTTACTATGTACTCAAAAGAAAATATAATGAAACTACATACAGAATACAAATAAACTATCTACAAAAATGGGAAATGGTCTATATTTTATGGTCAATTTTCCAAAGCTCTTAGTTTAGGTGATGTATGCAATACTGGCTTCAGAAACCATTGGGGTGTCTGCATGAGCATCTAAACTCTTACTAACATGCATTAGCACTTGAAACAGAGCTTTTGAATCTGTTTGCTGGATAGAAAAACCCAGGAGCATATGAAATCTGCTAAAGGAAGTCTTTATGAATTGAATTAAATTAAAGGCAGTGCATGTGAATGTTTTCATTGTCTCTACTAGCAGTTTTACAATTACATATGGGAGATGGGAGACTGAATCAAAGCAGTAATGACAACAATACTCACCAAGAAGCTAAGTTCTTCACATCACATAGTGAGTTTTTTACACCTGGACAGGATTCATACTGAACTGGAAACCTGGAAAATAGGCCATTTTTGTGAGAAGTCAGGGAAAACCTGAAATAGTCAGGGAATTTTCTATAATTTTCATCCAGGTCAAAAAAAAGTCAGGGAAGGCAAATTATTTAGTCCTTATGCCATTCTCATGAACACTTTGCATGGTTGTTTGCAAAGTGCTTGTTCCATTTGTCATCATTAAATATGAACTTGATCACTGTGTATGGTGCTATAGCAAGTACCTATGCCTTACCTATCTATTAGGCTTCATTTTCTTTACCTATTTTTGTAAATATGTGAAATGGGGATCAGGGGAGAAGTGGGCACATTTAGCTATCAGTCAGGGAAAGTCAGTGAATAGTGAGGGAATCTTGATTCATGTATTGGGTATGAACCCTGCTGGAATATCACAGACATTGGAAAAAATATTGGAGGTACTACAATTTGGAAAATCTAGCAGTTGTTCCCACTATGTGATCAAAATTCCATGTCCTACGAAGATTGTGTGTAATCTTACTTTCTCGCGGAATGTCAAAAGATGGGTGCAAAAGATGAAATTTTGATCTCAGGTTATGAAAATAATAGTCTTCCATGCCAGTACCAATAGTAGAGGCTTTTCCAACTTAGTTTGTCATAAAGTCTTTTCCTATTTGCACCTTTTTGAGCACCAGAGACTGCTAACGTTGTAGTATATTTTCTCAATTTGTTTTTTAAAATCAACCCTTACTACAGGGTTCTATTTTTTGAAAGTTATCTCTCTGTAATCTGAATGGGTTTTTCCATACAAGTTGTAACTTTGGTCATGCATAGCTATGAAAGATCATTTGAAAGATGCCTATTGCCCCAATAACTTGTCTAGCTCTAGCTTTTAGTTTTATTGACACTACAAGGAGTGAAATTGTTGATTTATACACAAAACAGAACCAAGCCCAAAATGATTATGCAGAATGCAAGGAAAACGGACTTCCCTAACTGTTAGGATGAAGAATTAGGAAGGTTGAAAATTCTGTGTTATGTTTTGTTGATAGAAATAATGTTCTTGAATAGTTTCTCTCCACAATACCACAATACCAGATCAAAGCGGGGCCCAGCCTAAGTCTCTGTCCACACTACACAAAGCTAGACCTTGCTTTGGCTGAGCCTACTTCAGAACCAGGGCTAAGCTAGCCAAAGCTGAGCTTGGCTGTTTTGCATCCACATTGGCATGAGCCATGCTCAGACTTTTGAAGAAAGAAGTTTGTACTGCCTACAACTGGAAATGACATCATCACTTAAGTGATATACAAAACAACAGACAGAATGGCATCTGTCATAACATCAATTGCAGTAGTGGTCCTCCTTATGACCAACATTTCCACATTGATAGTCATGACTTTGAGGATCTTGCATGATTTGCAATTATAGAGGAAATTGGAAAGTTGCATATAAAGAAGATTTATGGATGAAAGGACTGCAGACTGTAGAGACAAACAGACCAGTGACTAGTACTACCCTGAAAAGTTAACTGGCTGTATAAAAGGATAGTTAATCAGTTCACTAACCACACCTTGCATTCACTGTTACCAATATTTTTGTGTTGTAGTAATCATACTGTATGACTCTTCGACTCCTTGTCTGTCTGCATGTCTATGGCTTTTCCAAGATGTCTGATTCTAAGATTGCAAGACTTATATTTCAATGACATGAAGATATACTCTGGACAGTCTGAGTATGTAAACTTTTGTCTTCATTAGTCATAATCATTACCTTTTGAAACAATTTGTAATAGCTATCTGTTATCTATTTGTAGAAAGAAAAGAGTTTGCGATTCCCAGTTCAAGAGACACAGTATAGTATCCAACAGCTCCAATCTGACATTGATCAATTATGTTCTTCTCTGCAAAACCTAGAGAAGGCATCTCTTTCTCATGAGTCACTAAAAGGCAGCTCTAGAGAAGGACAATTGAGCCAGGAGAATGAAGTGCTACGGTCTAAAGAACATAAAATGAATGAAGAGATTACAGCACTTAAGATTCAATTGGGTGAGCTAATGAAAAATAGGGAAGAAATCAATGAAATTCAAGCTGAAATGCAGGAGTTGAAAGAGTCTAATGCTGAACTACTATTACAGAGAAACAAGCTCAATAAGGAAGTAGCAAAGCTGCATCAAAGAATTGAACAACTGGAAGTTGAGCCATCAGTTGAAGTCATGCAAGTGACATGTCCCCAACAAACAAAAGTTATTGAGAACCTAAATGGAGAGCTAACTAGAACAAAAGAGCAACTTGAAACCTTGGTTGAAGAAAATGAATGCCTGTTGGAAAAGGTGAACTCTTTAAATGAGGTATGCCTGAAGATGAGTCAAGATGCTTCACAGAATTCAATGGTAAAATGATTTATTTTTATTGCTTTGTACTTTAGTGAATTTGTATCAGGACTGGAAGCAATGAGTTTGCAAAGTAATTGTCTATCAGAATATTAAACACCAGGGCTTTCAATAAAAGGCAGCTACCAGAGATGTATTGCCAGCTACTTCTGCCTAAACTGCTACCTACTTTCAACTTAAAATGACCTTAAAAAAGTACAGATAATAGGTGGCACTCCATGGGACACAGCCACCTACTACTCATGATTAGCTGCTTACTCTAAATATCATTGAAAGCTCTGAAACACCCTTGCCAACTCAGTTCATGCCTTGAAGAAAGCCATGCACAATCATCAAATCATATATGCACATGTTTGTGTAAAGGCAATAGCTCTGTATTATTTGAAGCTGCATTTATGATGCAAGATTTAGTATCTGAGATACCAAACATTAAGGAATATTGATAATTTTGCACCCTCCATGATAGAAGGATCTTAATACAAAGTAAACAAGCTTTGAGAACAGTAGCTTCACAGAGAGCCAACTAAACATGTAGGAAGTTTGCATTTGACAAAGGTAATTGCATGGTTGACAGTGGTGCTGCCCAGGGCAATCTATCACTCATGATATGGCTTTTGTACATTTGTACACATGTGTCCATGTGGTCTCTGGGCATGGATGGCAAACCCATTGTTTTCAAACCTGATTCTGAGAGGAGATAGGATGCAAATAAATGGTTTCCCAGTCAAATTTTGTGTAGAGTTACTTTGTGCTGATTCTTCGTGTTAAAGTTGCAAGCAAATGTGATACTCAAACTCATGTTTGCTCAATATACCTAAGCCACATTTCTTAAATCAGACAAGGACACAGGGTTTCCCTTGTAAACTATACACTTAACAGTGCATTTGTCATATGACCCTGAACTTCTATTGTTATATTGTTGTCATTAGCTCTTGCTGTTGCCAGATGAGTGCTTTTTGTTTTCACACCAAAGTGTAGGTTGTTTTGCTATTCATGTTATGAAGTTGTGATGTCCTATGTTTGAAAACATGATATGATTTTTGTTTAAAAATTCTTCTTGGCTTTTTACATATGCTGTAATATGTGCATGTCAGATTTTGCATGATTTGGAATATTTTTGCCTAGTCAGAAGGGATCCAACATACATGGGTTTGAATGTAGTTAACTATTGCTAATATGGTCCACCTTGGTTAGCTGTAGCCATCTTTCTTTTTCAGTTGGAAGGTAAAGAAATCAACCAAATTAAAGAAACATATGAAACTGCCATCAGAGGATTAAAAGATGAGATTGAAAAACAACAAAAAGAATGTTGTGAGTTAAAGAGAATGAATGGCGAACTGTCGCAAAATCTTGTGGTATAGACTTCTTCTTTTTCTCTTATATATGAAATTGTTGATAGCGTGTTATGAGGAATGTTTTGGTACCTAAAATGACTTGTACCACTCAAGTTGGACAACTTTAAAATGCTTGTCACAGCAGAAAAAATGGAAGTTTGTTGGAAATTTTTAATCTATCATGGCTGTAGGGGGGGCTAAGACTATCCACTGTATTTTTCATTGTTCAACTCTATGCCATTTGCAAGTCAAAACGATGCATAAAGAGAGGGAATCGAATGCAACTTAGGTGAAGGAATCTTTACAGAACTATTATGTTGTAGCTCAGATATATTTTATGTGTATGCATCTTGTCATACCTCTAATTGTTCACTTCAATATGAATTAGATTTGGAGTCTAAGGATGTTGCAAAATTGGCCATTCCATACCGAATGAAGTGGTCATGTCACCACCCCCCTCAGAATTGGCTGATATTTGGCACATGAGTTTCTACTTCATAGATATTGATAATTGGTTGAATTGAGGAATTGAGCTAAAAATTTTGAGTTGACTATTTCTTAGGGTGAAGAATCCAAAAATAGTATCAAAATCTCTGAGTTAGAAGTGGAAAATATTAAATTTTGACTCAATGTTGGATGTGTGAATGTTCAGTTTTTCATCACATGCAAAGACACAAATGCTTATAACTTTTTATACCAAGCATATAACAACTCAATCTTTTGCCAAGTTAAAGTGTACATATAGGCTTATCAAAATTCCAAAAATGGAGATGGTTATCTTTCCATAGCTCCTACATTTCATTATCAAAATTCATCTAACATTTTTTAAGATTTTATGAGTTTTGTTTAACAATTCTTGAATTCTTGGCTTTTTACATAACAAAACTCAAATGGATTCCATGCAAGGCCTGCTGTAACACAAGAACCAGATTTCAATAAACATGAAAGTCGGTGCCATAAAATATAAACTGAAATGTGTCCAAAAAAAGTTTTTAGGTTTATTGACAGCCTTTAGCCTCACTTGTTTATACACCACATGATTTTCTCATTAGAATGTAAGTGGCTCCAAGAATGTCCTTCATTTTAGATGCCCTGATAGCCTACATTTTGCAGTTACTCTGTTACAGTACACTTTACAATCAAATGTACTTTGCAACATGCAAATATACTTTTCTCTAGAAACTTCATGATTAGCTACTTCTAAGTTTAAATAAGTCTGCAGCATTCTAACAAGTACTTTTATATTCCACTTGTTATTAAGTGATTGCCTTTAGTTTTGGTTTCAACTATTGCTGCTTATTCTCTGGTGCTACTGAGATGGTACACATAGGAGCTAATGCAAATGTGTGACTGCTAAAGGTATATCCCCAATGTGATAAGTGACATCCCCATCTCCTTGATAGTACAAGCTTCTACTAGAAAGCCAATCATTGCCAAGGTAGCACAAATTTGCATGACAGACCTACAAAAGGAAAAAGTCAAGAAAGCCCACTGAGTATGTGATAGCCAGAGACTTTTGTCTTGAGGGATCAAAAAAGAGTGCTTTATAGCCAAAAGTACATATTAGCAGTGTATGTGATAGTCAGGATATTTTTATATGGGTTGTATGAGCCTTTTGCTCCGACTGGTCATTACTTTTTGTTATACATGATAGTATGATATAACTGGGTGTGTCATAACAAGATTGTATTTCTATTGATGCATAATTTCTACTTACAAACAACGTAGAAGCAAGCAGCATAAAATACAGTGGACATCTCCAAGCCTCAGGTGATTAAGAACTTAAGAGTAACTTCCCCTTTCCCACTTTGACTAGCATTTTGCATGACCTGCTTGTCTTCATTTCACAGCTGCTGACTTTAACAGTTTCTTAGAATTGAGAAAAAGATTATTTTCTCTGTGAGCTGAAGATTGGACAAGCTGATTCCATAGCACTCTATGACATGTATTAAGATCAAATTGACAAATAGTTTTGTCCTGACAATAGCTTCAGCAATTTTGTAGGTTTGTCTTAACAATAACAGATTTTTAGCTTGACAAATGCTAGTTGGAGACAGGGTAAGTAATTAATGGAATACAATTTTAAGCACAACTCTGGCCATGGTCTTTAGCTTAGCCTAGGTATCAAGTTTTCTTTATGTGTGTCATCATGGTAATTAATTTTTCTGTTTTAGGAGCAAACAAAACTTCAGTCAGCAAACCAAGAAGAATCTTCAAATATGAAATCCACTGTAAATACTTAGTTCAGGATAATTTTCCACTCTTAATTTTATAAGACCATCTTGTCATTCAAGTGTGTACAAGCAAGTACAAGCACACAGAATTTATGTATACACTGTTATATAGACCATGTTTAAGAATTAATAAGTCATATTCGACCCATTTCAGATGTAGTTTATAATTCATGAAGCTATGTTTTAGTTCATTCATAAGAACATTCTGTGGCATGACCATTCTTGATTAATCGCCAGGTCATGATACATAATTTTTGTAGATTGAGAAGTTGCGGAAAAGAGAAAGCAGAGATTTGGATAAGTTGGATCAAATCACTCTCCAAAGAGATACTTATAAGAAAGAATTTGAGTCAAAGCTCATCATCATCAAAGAGCTTGATGAGAAAATTGAGGCTTTGAAGGTATTCCTTTGTTTGACTTGGAAATATTAATATGTCCTATGCATGTATGACTGTACACCTGATACCTCCAAAGGCTATAATTATGCATAGAGCTATATGTTAACCTTTGCAAATTGCTTTCTCTTGACATGGTGCTTCAGAAAGTACAATGGCTTAGTATTGTAAACAACACCATCATTTCATTCCTTCTTTTCTCATTTATAGTTCTTCCTCCTAGGCTGCAGCAAATGATGTTTCCAGTGAAAATGTGCCACCCAAAAGTGATGTTATGGACAAACTTGAAGAGTCTTCTGCTCTTGCAGATGAGATAGAGGCTCTGAAGAAGCAACTCTCATCTAATGAGACCTCCATGGGGATTCTATCTGAAGAGAATACAAATCTGAAGATGGCGCTGAAAGTTGAAATGGAAAAGTGCTGCTGCCAAGAAATGTCAGCAAAGATTGATTTTCTAGTGCAGGAAAATGAGGAACTTGAAGGTGCTCTAGCTACAGCACAGGAAATGGTCCAAGATCAGTCACTAACTGATGTAAACAAGTAAGATGCACTATTTTTTTGTAAATAGCTATTTGTTGCCAAGGTCTTTGTTGATACCATTAGTTTTACTAAAGAGCAAATGTTAGATTTTATATGCCTTGTTAATAATATCATTGTACATACAGACATAGTATTGATAAATTGGCTTAGCATCCTTTTGGGTGATTTCATTATTTCATTTATCATCATGAATTCATGGCCAAAGCAGCAGAGATTTTCTAGATCTTCTTCAAGCTCATATCTGTATTGCTATTTGAAGCTTTATTGCCTTATGATGCATTGTCATGGCAACCCCATTGGCATTCCCATCTTGCGCAATTCTTCTTGTAGTGCACAAAGACTTTAGTGTGGGGAAAAGCAGGCACTCACAATGTAGAGCAAAGCATTTATTATGAATTGTTATTGGGTACCAGTCCAACCCATTTAATAGGCTTATCAAAGCAGAATTTCAGTTTTC
Source organism: Cassiopea andromeda (assembly GCA_018155075.1). Classification (NCBI taxonomy): domain Eukaryota; kingdom Metazoa; phylum Cnidaria; class Scyphozoa; order Rhizostomeae; family Cassiopeidae; genus Cassiopea; species Cassiopea andromeda. The sequence goes on from WIPJ01001848.1 coordinate 311,878, forward strand.
TGACACATGCTTTACTGTCACGTCTTGCTCCCAGGTCAGATGGAGGATTCTTCTTTCATTCTCATTAACATAGTTTTTGTCTGCATACCTTTCACTTTGGCAAGCAGGGTTTCTGTACCTGTTAATTTCCTCAACCCATTTAAAATCATTCTTATGTGGCATCCAGGGACATTGCAACTAGGGGGGTGTGGTGGGATGGTGCAGCTGGGGGGAAGTGGTGGGTTATGGGAGGGGCCCTCTTTTGATTAGTTAATCTATTTAGAGAGCTCCTCCTTTTCAATCAGTCTTGAATACAATCATGTAAATTCTTTTCCCCCATCTTCTTTAAGTTTAATTTGTCTTTGTGTGGTATGGTAGTTATATTGTAAGTAGTTAGCTGTTATGTTGTTTTTTTGTAAAATTGTGTTTGGGATTGATTGATAAATAAATGAAACTGAAACTGTGGGTGTAACACCCCCAACTTTTGGGACTAAGGAAAATTCAAGTAAAATTAGGTCATTACATCGTTAAAATCACGTAATTTTTGAAGAGTTGAAAGCTACATAATGCTTATGTAGCAGTTGAAAGAATGTACAGTTCATGGAAGTATTCACTGCACAAAACAACAGAACTGTGTAACAAGGTGAAGATGTAATAAAATATGGCAAATATACATAAGTAGTGGCTCACGGGAAGCAATAGTTGACAACGTACAAGCCAATGTGCTGGCGTGAGATTCCTTTGTCTATAGCTATGGCCTACATGCATAGGATAGCAAAAAGGCAGTACCACTATTTCCAGTAGCATACAGCCATAGCTTTAGTGTACAGACATATTTGCCCTGCTTTTCTTTGTGGGCTCAAAGTCATCAAAATTCATGTCAGAGTATCAGTTTTCCTTCTCAGCGTAAATATTAATGATGAAAGCAATTCTATCTTATTATGCAGAACGGCGTGTTCCAATGCTCATGAGGGGATGATCTTAAAGGTTTTCTCAGGAGGCAAGCCCCCAGACCCTTTGTTTCCTTCTATTCGTTTGCATGCTTTCATTATTATAGCCTTTCAGCTACTATGCGCCTTGGCTTTCATGAGGCAGTGCTACCATTGCCATCAATATGCTTCCTTTTTGTATATTGAATCAACCTCAAGAGAATGAAGATCCCTAGCTTTGAAGTTTTAGCTCTAAATACACCTTCTGTAAATTGGGCTTCTAAGATTAGTTGCGCGGCTCTCTTTTATGAGATACTCCATTTGCAAAACCAATCTCAAAATAGCGCTTTCCAGGTCCACATTGAAATTTTATGATAGCCATGCTTACATTCAAGCATTTCTACTCCAGTGATGAGCCCCCTACCCCCACCACATCTAAATACTCAAGTAACTGTGCGTTATGAAATTTAAATTTGTAATAATTGGTGACAATAGAACGGCTTACTAAATAGGTAAATTCAGGTAACTTCAGGTAAATTCAACCTTTCACCCTCCCCCCAACCGTCCAAGGTAACTGGTTCCCACATATAGGAAACCTGTGAAACAAATCGATCTTGTATGCCCAAAGTCAAAGGTTTGCTTGAGTTGATTGTGCCGAAGAAATGTTAGACCATGATGAATGATCACATGATTTTGTCTCCCAAGTTTCATCCTAATCACACAAGTTTTTGTCACATGCCCATGGTTCCTGAATAGGAATTCCCGGAGTGTACTTCCTCATGGGCGTATATGTTTGCAAATTTTGGCTGTCCTTCACATGCCTATGGTATTATTTGGCGGCTACTTGAGCTTCCATCAAATCATTTGTGCTGCTCTATATTATTTTAATGATAAGACTTTCATATTATATTCCGCTACGTACAATGTTAACCTCACTGAAAAGGTAGTTACAATTGGCTAGCCTGATCATAAGAAAACAAATTACTAACGATAACAAAATTTAAAACAAAGACATAACAAGAACAAGATTACTATGGATTCTATCATAGATGGAAAGAAGTTTTGGACTATTCTACTGCTTGTTTCTACGGCAAGAGATACAATAAGTCGTTCGAATGATGGTATTAGAGAGTTTTGAGATTAGGTAGCGCCGGTGTCCCATATCAACAGCTAGAGCATCAAACATTTCCATGAAAGTAGAGCAAGAAAGACCAAAAATTCCAAGAGAACCGATAGAAAGATTGACAGACTTGACATCTGTATATTTGGATCTACGATTTTCCATTAGGGATTGATATTTAGCTCTCTTACACTCTGCGTTCACTTCTAGGTTGGTCTCAAAACCAACTGTAAGCTCTAGAATGTAAATGTTGTTATCAGGCAAGACAAGAACAATATCAGGACGATAATTGTCTCTCGTCGTTATGGAAGGAGAAGGAAAGCATGGAAGATCAACGTAGAGAGATGCTCCTGTACTTGCTCTAAAATAGTTAGCCAAGATTTGTAAAGCAGAGTTGTGACGCCAGGTGTAACCACCCTCTTCTAAGTAAGACTTGCAACCTGCTGCAACATGAAGAAGTGTTTCTGGTAAATGGCAGAAAGAGCATTCTGAGGATTGTGCAAAATTCCATTTTTTAAGGTTGTTATGAGTGGAGAGTGAGTAGTTGAAGTACCTTATTGTAAAGTTGAATATATTTTTAGACATCTTGCTCTGAACTGAAGTCCATATGGATTTAGTCACCGTAAGAGAATGATCGAAAACAAAAGAAAGAATGGCTCCTTGAGATTGTAGTTGCGTCTGCAAATGATGATTATGCTCAGAACGAACTGCTTTTAATACATCTTTAGTATTCTTGTATACGTCATACTGGATGTTCATGCCACTATTGGTGCTTCTCCATAAAGACTTAATGTCATAATTAGGAGAGGATCGAAGAGAATTGCGAAAAGCAGTTTGGCATTTGTGAAAATTTTATCGAAGGAAGAATCATATTTAGACAAAACTGGTTCTTAGAGAGTATTATGCTACTCAAGGTGGCACTAAGGGAAGATCGAGCCATTGACAGATATACTTGGAAACAAGGTTGTCAAAGTTTTCAGTAACCCAAGTTCTAGAAAGGTCAGCAACAGTGAAGTGCCAAGAAACTTTACAAAGAACAAACCTACTATACAAAAGAAGTTTGTTTTTTGGGTAAATAGGCAAAGAGTTGATTTCCTTAAGTAAGTCGGTAAACAAAGAGCTAAGTTTTATTTTTGTGAACCTGATTGTTCATAGAAAAGTCAAAATAATGGCCAAGGTAACGGAAAGATTTACCTTGTTTAACTGCAGGAACTGGTGCATGATTAATTAAGAGAGAAGGCTGATATTGGAGAGAGCGAGTAGAAAATTGCTTGATACCAAAAGTAGTGCATTTTTCCATGTAGTGAAGCAATTCAAGAGCAACTGATTGTCTTTTTCACCACTTCTCATAACAGTAGCATCATCAGCAAACTGAAGCCAGTGTACTGGATGGAACAAGCAATCAGATTTGTCAAAGGTAGAAAAGCCAAGTTGTTCAAATTTTTCTGTTTTCATGAACTGAATGACAGTGTTAAAGTACATGTTAGAAAGTAAAGGGCTGAGGCAATCACCTTGCAAGACTCCCCTTCAGACAGGGATAGCTGGAGATCTGTAATGATCCATGATAATAGATGTTTTGAAATTTGTATAAGGACCTGAGATCAAAGATTTGATGCATTCAGGTACATGATGTTAGGTTTAGATTCTTGTATATATTCTGTTAGAACGTAGCACAAACAGACACGTGTTGTAGCAGATGAACTCAGCCTTATTCTTAATTCATGTTACCCTACATGAAGTACTTATACAAACCACTGCATCGCTCCCCTATTTTTTTGAAAAACAAAACAAAACATCAAAGCGTAGAAGTTAAAAGTTTCAAATATCATTATCTTCATTTTATCAAATTTGATGGTATCAAAGTTCCAAATCTTGGTATTGGTATTCTTGATCTTTGTGAATGTCTAAATCTAGCTTGTTGGTTCTCTTCGCTATTCTGTCAGTCTAGTTCCACATTTGAGTTTGTGTTCTTTGCTTCACCATCAGAGTAATCATCTTCTTACTCCGTAGTTTCATACCGGTTTACTTTCTTGAAATGTGATATATTCCTTGTGATCATATGATATCTGTTTTTGGCTGCAAGTCTTGTTCCTTTACGTGCAATTACTGTATATCGTTCTGGACTGAAGTTTGGAGTGAACTTATTTCATTTCTTCTGTAAACAAATAACAATATCTCCTTCTTTAATGTAAGATGCTTTTGCATGGTGTCTTTTGCCATAGCTTTCTTTATTTCTTTCTTTGCTTTTCTCAATATTTTCTTTTGCTTCTTTGTGCTTGTTTAATACTTTCTTTGATGGTAATTCTGGCAAATACCCTTTAACTGTTCTATTGTACAGCAGTTCACACGGTGCAATTTTTGTTGTTGCGTGTGGTGTCACTCTGTATGAAAGTAAAAATCTTTGAAGCTCTTGTCTCCAATTTCTCTCCTCTAGTTGTTCTGTTTGTAGCACGTTTACTAATGTCTTATTAAAATTTTCAACATTCGAGTTCCCTTGTGGCCATAATGGAGTGCTTGTGTTCTATTCAATATTTAGTGCTATCGTGTATCTTTCAAATTCTGCGGCGTTAAACGGTGGCCCATTGTCACTAGTGAGTTTAACAGGAATTCCATGAGTTGCAAAGATTCAATCCAATTTTGGAATTGAAGCTTGGATTGACGTAGAATGCACGATTTCTACTTCTGGAAGCTTTCTATATGTATCAATCACCACTAGCAAATATTGACGAGAGTTTGGTATTGGTCCTAGAAAGTCTATTCCTACATAATACCAAGGTATGCCTTCAGTTGGTGCTATTATCATTGGTTCAACAGGGTTACTTATGCCCACTGATTGGCAAGAACAACATCCTTCTATAATTTCTCTTACTTTCTGATTCATATTCGGATACCAAATCTTTTCTCTCAATAAACTCTTTGTTTTCCCAATGCCTTGATGACCTGTGTGTGCTAATCTAGTTGCTCTTTCTTGCAAACTTTCAGGTATAGCAATTCTACTGCCTTTCATTAGCACATCTTTTGTTTTATTGCTTGTAATCTCTTCAGTGCATCTCATGTAAGGTTGAATATCTTCGTCTTGAGTGTCCCATTTTCCTTTGTCTAGTGCTTTTTTAACTTTTTGCAATACTCGGTCTTTCTTGGTTTCTTGTTGTATCTCTTTCAACGTCATGGCTTTAGGAATTGCATGCTCTATGATGTAGTTTATATATTCCTCAGCTATGCGTTCTTCTGAACTCTCTTTCTTGTAACCTCAATTGGATGTCTACTCAAATAGTCAGCTTCATTTGTTAGTCCGCTTTTGTAAATAACTTTAAAACTGTACGGTTGGAGCCTTAAAATCCATTTTTCTATTCGAGCTGGTGGTTTTGACTTTGGATTATTAAAGATAGCTTCCAAAGCTTTGTGATCTGTCACAACATCAAATTCAGTACCAAGTAAAAATAATCAAAAATGTTCTATACCCCATACCAATGCAAGTCCTTCATTGTCTGTTTGAGAGTAATGACTTTCAACAGAGCTAAGAGCTCAACTAGCGTAGGAAATAATTTTGTAGCTGGCTTTATCATTGTTTCGTTGAGCAAGAATTCCACTAATTCCTATTGGAGATCCATGAACAATTAACATGCTTCTTTTATGGGTGTCAAAATAAGCCATTATTGGTGCATGGGTCAGTTTCTGCTTTAACTGATTGAAAGCTCTTTGCTCAACAAGGGTCCATTTGAACTTGACATTTTCTTCGTAAACTCTCGTAAAGGTAGTGTCATGGCAGTATAATTTGAAATCTAATCACTACAGGTCTTGGCCATACCTAGAAAGCTTCGTACTTCAGACGCATTCTGCGGATATGCAACATTTTGAAGCTTTGCCACTCGATCTGGATCAGGTCTTGTACCTTTTTCAGTGAATATGAGACCGTAAAATTTTATTTCAGTTTTTAAGAAACTGCACTTTGATCCCCTTGCTTTGATACTCTTTTTAGCAGATAATCTTTTTAGACAACTTTAAAGCGCTGTATCATGATCTTGTCGATTCTTTCTGAAAATAATAATATCATCAGCAATGTTCTTTACATTTTTTATGTCACTTAGATTCCGCTGTAGGATGTTTTGGAACAATTCAACACTGCTAGATGTACCGTAAGATAATCTTTTGTAACGAAATAGGCCTTCATGTGTAGAAAAAGTTGTAATAAAACGGCTTTCAGGATCTAGTTCTACTTGAAGATATGCTTGTTTTAAGTCAATTTTTGAAAAATACTTCGATCCATTCACTGCTGCTTTAAAATCATCCAAAGTTGGCATTATGTGTCTCTCTAATATCTGCATTATTTGCTTCTCGCATATCAACGCAAATTCGTGTGCCTCCATCTTTCTTTGGTACACATACTATGGGAGATATCCAAGGGGTAGGCTGATCTATAACTGATTCTATTATATCTTGCGCTATCAACTTTCCTCATGTGATAAGGTATTCTGCGTTGAGGTTGCAAAACTGGTGTGATGTCTTCTCTTATATGTAATTTTACCAATTGTCCCTTGATTTTTCCTTCTCCTATGAAAACATTTTTGTGTTTTTTCAATAACTTGTCAATCACTTCGTCTTCACTGTGAGGTATGTCTGCCTCTATTCCAGCGTTATTTACTGGCGCTACATCTTGCTTGTTGGCTTGGGGAGGTTCTTTTGTTGCGTTTATCCCTTTCACAGTGTTCACTAATTGAATAAGGGCAAGTTCTTGAACTGTCTTTGCACTTGGTAGGTTACCCCCAGTTCCATCAACTACATAAAAAGTTGAAACTGTAAAGCGAGAGTTTGACTCTATGGAAGTTGGGAAACATCCATGTAACGTTAAAGGCGTTGAGGAACCGTAGACAACTATTTTGGTTTTCGTTGGCTCAAGTTTGACTTTCGTCTTAAGACTCTGATATGTTGGATTATCAATGACATCGACAATTACCCCCGTATCTATAAGGGATTTAACATTCAAATCATTTAGGCGTAGGAAAGTCTTGTGTGTGGAAGGTGTTCTTTCCTTATCCAGGGCTTAGGTATATTCATCATCTGATTAACTAGATTCATTTGCAGGTGAGTTAGAAATTTGTCGAGCTTTATGAGTTGTCCGAAACTCTTTTTTATCATGTTTTCTTGGTGTTTGAACTTGACTTGGCGTCCATGAGTGATGTTTCTTTGGAGGAGCTTTTGGTTTTCTGCACACTTTAGCAAAATATCCTTTCACACCACAATTTGAGCAAATTGCTCGTTTAGCTGGGCATGGTTTGCCTTTATGAGGAAAAGAAAATCCACATGTATAGCATGAATTTCTTGTACTTACCTCTTTGATCTGTAAGGCTTGAAAAGGTTCCTCCATTCCCGGTGCTTGGGCAGAGCTAACTTCTGTGTTCCTTCCGTCGATCAGCATTTCCTCTAATTTATAGTTAGGGTCACGGAGGGCTTTTCTCCTTAACCTACTGTACGTACCATTACAAAGCAGTTGCATCTTTATTTCAAAGTCTGTGTCGTGGAAATCACAGTGTTGCGCAAGGGTACGTAGTCTTGTATGAAATTGATCGATGGTTTATCAGCACTTTGTTTTGCTTGACGAAAATTATAAATTTCATAAATTGGATTTTTAGCTGGCTCGAAATGCTTAGTCAAAGCATCTTTTGCTCTCGCATACTTCTTAGTATCTCCTGTATCGGGCAGCGTTTTGAATATTTTATAAACCTCTAGTCCTGCCTGGTAAAGCAGTAAAGCTCTCTTTCGTTCGCCTTCTTTGACATCCGCCGCAATCAGGTATGTTTCAAATCGCTCAATCCACGCTGTCCATCTAGCTCCTGTGTTCGTAGGATCTGTTTTAGGTTGAAATTGAGGCATCGGAGAAATATTACTTACCGAAGCCATTTGATTAAGTGATTTTCATCTCGTCGCCATTGTAGATTCTTGTATATATTCTGTTAGAACGTAGCACAAACAGACACATGCTGTCGGAGATGAACTCAGCCTTATTCTTAATTCATGCTACCCTACATGAAGTGCTTATACAAATCACTGCAGTAAGTAAGAACGGATGAAATCAAATTATGATGTACCTCCCCAAACGCATTCTTTAAATCCAACAAAGTAATAACTAAAGACCTGTTTAATTCGCGCTTTGTTTATGATATTTCCCATCATGGCAGTGTGTTCTAGTGTACCAGATACCTCATGAATAAAGCCTTTTTGAATTTTATTTTCAACAAGACCATAATCTTAAGGAAGTCAAAAATAGAATCACGAAGGCAGGATGTGAAGATTTTAAGGCCAACTGACTGCAATGTAATTGTTCTGAAGTTAGCTGGATCGTTTTTATCCCCATTCTTATGGATCAAGGTGGTGCAAGCTTTCTTCCATTCAGAAGGTATACAACCAGAAGACCAAATGTGTTTGGTCAGCTCCACTAAAATTGAACGAAGATATGGGCAGCGCTGCGAATTTTTTTCCGTATACCATCGAAAGCATCCCAGTTCATCTAAAGCATCCTAAATTTCCACGTGACCCTGATTTTCAGGTTGCTGTTGCAGTTTCCATTCTTCGAGTGCTGAATGTTTGGCAAGAAAGCAAGTTGACGAATATACCTCCAGACTCAGATTCAGAGTTAGACTCAAACCAGAGACTTGAGGTTGGAAATGCAATTGTCCGTTTTCAACAGAAGTTATCAAATCCAAACACCTCTTATCTATACAACGAGAGGGCTTTGCAGGAGAACAGAATTTGTCTCCTAAGTACACTTAGGCCTTCGTAAGGTAGGCCAAGAAAATGTATTCTCTAAAGTATGAAGTCAGAAGAAATATCAAAAGTGAGCCTTTTTCCACAGGAGATGTATTTCAAGGCTGTTAAAATCTGACAAAAAATGAAAAGTAAATAGTTTTCCCCAGGAGATTTATGTTAAGGCTATTCAAATCTAAGAACTGCTTATCAATACAATGAGAGGGGTTTTTCCGGAGAGTGGAGAATGTGTGCGATAAACAGTAAGTATGTCATGAGGATACGATAAAACATGATATGATGGGATATATACACAAGTAATAGAATCCCTTTGGCATCGATTCTTTCTGATTACAAGCAAATGTGAAAGTTTGTGCATATCCCGTGCTCCTGGAAAGAGTTCAATGCATTGAGGACATTTCCGTTCGGCTGGAAAACCCATGCGATTTACTTTCTTATTTGAAAACCCTTTGCATTAATCACTTGTAGATAACTATTTACTTTTCACATGCTGAAATACGCATTTTTTCTACTCTCCGTACTTAGGCCTGGAAAACATATGTGGCATATTCATCGATCACGGTTTCTTAGAAGCCCCTTTTCAATGTATTATTTAGCAGCTTTCAGATTTTGACAGCCTTATCATAAATCGCTTGTGGAAAAAAGTCACTTTTGATAATACTTTTGACTTCCTACTTTAGAAAAATACATTTTCTTGGCCATGGGAGGATGCAGAGGGGCCGAGGGTCATAGCCCCCAAACGGCAATGTTACCTCTAGCAAAAAGTAGTTTTGAGGAACTTTTCACATTAAATAGACAATTACGGCCCCCCAAAAGTCCAGCTCTGGATCCGCCCCTGTTCTTGGCCTAACATACGAAGGCCTAAGTATACTTAGGAGACAAATCCCGTTCTCCTGCAAAACCCTCTCATTGTATAGATAAGAGGTGTTGGGATTTGAAGAATAACTTCTGTTGAAAACGGAAAATTGTATTCGCAACTCAACTTCTCTGAATTTGAGTCTAAATCAGAAGCTGAATCTGGAGGTATATTCGTCAACTTGCGTTCTTGCCAAACATTCAGCACTCGAAGAATGGAAACTGGAACAGCAACCAGAAAATCAGGGCCACGTGAAAATTTAGGATGCTTTCGACGAACCGGGATGCTTTCGATGGTATACGGAACAAAAATTCGCAACGCCACCATTCGGCGACAATAATAACAGCTAAAATGAAATAGAAATGAATTGAAGGAGTTAAGAGTATGACCAGCAGCATGGAACTATTAGCTTTAACAGATGGACTTCCATCACCTATAGTTGGTCATTTTGGTTCATTAAACTCAGCTCTTCTAAAATCTAGCCATTTAGAATGAGTTTTGCAGCACACTGTGAAACTGAACATTGAGAGCTTTGCTTACCCAATAGTAAAGAGCTTCTAATTATTTTGGATAACTGTTTCAATTGTAAGGGTGAAAGAGCTGGAAGAAAGGACTCATCAGCTAGAGGTGCAGAATGAACAGCTGATAGCGAATTTCAAACAGAGGCAGTTGAAAGACAGCGAGATTATTCAACGCCTAAATGAGGAGCTTATGGCTCATCATGAAAGTAAAAAAGCCAGTATGGAAGAGGTTGATAAATACCAAAGAGTCATCGAAGACGCAAGGTATTTTGTCCTTCCTTCTTAACCTTGAAATAAAGATACCACAGTTTCTGTACGCTTCTGTTGCAGAATGTGGAGCCTTGTGTTATTTTTTCTTTTTGAGCTATCTGGAAATTTATGTATATAATATGATGCAGTTTTTAGAACTTGAAAAGTCAAAAAATATCTTTTAGCTGTTATTGTTGACGATACCTTTCAATGGTGTTCATCTTTCTGTTAGGCAAAAAATTGATGTCCTGGATGCTAGACTTGAAAAATCTAAGAAAGATTACAAATACCTTTGGCAGAATTACGAAACAAAAATGCGAGCATCAGCAAAGGTAATTATAGATTTCTCTGTGAAATAGATTATAGCTGTTCTATAATTGGAGATGTGATTTACCTAATTTACAACGTTAATCAAAAGCAAAGGTGGGAAATGGCAGTGATTTGATGTCATATATTTAATTAAATAAACTCCACCTAACAAGGTCAATTTTGTACTTCACAGCACATAAAATTGAACAACAAAAAGACCCTAGCTCCAGACACTTTGATTAAATAGGTCATAAAATTGAGCAATGCAAAGACCCAAATTCCAAACACTTTAATCAAATAGGTAATAAAATGAGCAACACAAAGACCTTAACTCCAAACGCTTTGATCAAATAAGCAGTAATTAAATTGAGCAACACAAGACCCCATCTCCAGACACTTTGATCAAATGGGCCATAAAATTGAGCAATGCAATGACCCCAATTTCAAACACATTGATCAACTATGTAGAAATCTCTTTGGTACACCGTAACCCACTGTCTGGCTGATGGCTCACTGTTAGTCATTGTTTTGCTCATAGTAGAAAAGGGCACGTTTATAGCTTGCCTCTATCCTCAAAAATAGATCTAATATTGATGCAAACGTGCTGGAGTTCAGTGCAACATAGCATGTGTTCTCATGTAATCCAATTATGCCCCCTCTTCACTAAAACCTCAATCATTTGCATACGTGGGAAATTTTTTGTGTGGAAGTTCCCTCTAGGTATTACTTTACTTTTGTGGGAAAGTGACTCCGCCAATATGTATAGAATTATAAGAAAGTTGTTCATGATGCAGTAAATTTGGCATTCTGTTAGTCATAGAGTTTTCTTAAAGATCGTGTTATATGCCTTACATAGATGTTATGAAATATATGAACACAATAATTGCCAGTTGTTGTTGCTTGTCCTTTAGTGGTGTCCTACTGCAACAGTAATCGCCCCCTTTTATTTTTATAATATCCTGAGTTGCTCTGTATCGTATTTCGATTGACTTATCGAATTCCATCGTCTTTATGCTGGCTGTTTTGAAAGGTAACTGCATTTGTAGTAATTATTTTTACAATGCCAATTTCCTATTTACAGTCGGAGCAAAAATTAAAAGAAGTGGAAGAGCAGAATAAAGAGATAAAGATGCAGCAATCAAAATATGCTAGCGAGAATTACGAAAAGATCAGACAAATGCAGCAGATTGTAATGACCAAGGATAGAGAGATTGAAAAATTGAAGTGTGAATTGCAGAATATTGATGTTTTCAAAGCCCAGGTAGGAATACCTCTATTATTATTCGTTGCTCATTACATTGTAAAGAAGGTAAATTACCATACAAGTAGATTAGTACATTACAAATTACCTGTCATACAATTTACCTATCTTAGAACATACCTATCATACAACGTACCTGTCTTACAGCTTTCCTATCTTGCAATTTACCTCTCCTACAAATTACCTATCTTACAAATTACTTGTCTTACAAATTACCTATCCTGCAATTTACCTATCTGAATATTTTCCATTCTTACAATTTACTTATATTTGACCAGTAATTTGTAAGGTAGGTAAATTGTAGGATAGTTAGGTTGTACGATAGTTAAAATGTAAGATGTGTAAATCGCAAGATAGGTAGATTGTAAGGTAGTTCAATTGTAAGATAGGTAGATTTTATGGTAGGTAAATTGTAAGAGACAAATTTCCGTTGCATAACAGCTGCGCAACTGGTAGCAAGTTAGGTAGCCCTAAAATTACGAATGTTTCGCTTAGATGCACAACGGATTGAAAGTTTCTGATAGCAATACAACTACCAACGCCACGAAAAAATGACTAGCAAATTCATTCTGCTCAACAGAAACATTTGCGTACCTAATCATACATTTTTTAGGTTGAAATTTATGAGAAAGACTTTAAGTTGGAACGTACAGCGAGGGAAAATCAGCACAGTGATATGTTGCTCTTGCGCGAAGAGGTTCACCGTCTTGAACTGGAAAACAACCGCCTGCGTAGTGAGGTGGACTCAGTTCATTTGCATAAAGTGCAAGAACTTCAAAGAAGGTATGCTAATTCTCAAGCACATGTTCCCAGTTCCTACTATCATGATGTTGGAGTGTATGGTAGAGGAGGAGTACCTGTCACAGACAGCGGCGCAGCTTATAATCGGTCTGGCGAATATGGAAAGGGGAGCATAGAGCTGCCTCCGCAGGAACCAGACCAAGTTATGCAGCGAGCTTGTCCAAAATGTCACGCTCCTTTCCCAGATCTTGATTCTCTGCAAATTCACGTCTTAGAATGTGTAGACTAAAGTGGAACTTTACGATTTTTTGCTTTCGAAGTTGCTGAAATTTTTCGTAAATCTTGTGATTTTGACTACCGATCATTTTGCATTAGTTGATTTTGGTAGTAACAACCAAGAAACGCCCGTACCACTCACGATGCAATACTTATGTAGAGTTCATGTCCACACTACTGTGGATGACACTCTAAAGTAGGAAGCCTCCAACTCCATGATTCGAAATCTTGAAAGTATATATTTAGATTTTGCCTTTATTGTGCTATATACTAGAGCAATCATTGAAGAGTTGTGCAAATTTCAGCCTATGTTAAGTTCAAAAACTATAGATAATAGAACCGGGGCTGCATTTGCTGTAAGCACACTAAACCGTAGCCTAGGCCGTTTAGGAGTTCAATTGTGATAGAGGAAAGTGTTTTCCGAGAATTATCCAGGATTTTACATAGTCCCATATCCCGTGTTTAATAGTAATGTTTTGATTTTGTTAGAAAGAATGGACTAAATAAGTTACTAGGTAAGAAAGACTACAATTTTTTTATCTACAAGCATGCACAAGCTTCATATTTTCCCCAAGGAATTTAGGGTGATAACGCTTGGCATCAATATCCATTCCCGGAGGTGAAAACCCTTTTCAGATGTCCATTGCATATAATGTCGTCTTGTAACACTTGCTGAGTTTCGAGCTGCAAAATCGGTATTTTTTCCACTTCATTATTAAGAATTTATTATTTTAATGAATTGTACATCTTGGAAGGCATTGCAGTTGTTTGAATTTGATCTAGCTTTAAGGACCTAGCACCTTTAGCTTTTTACTGCAGATAGCGATAATTTTTTTTTGTATTACTCTATACTGCGAATGAGAATCTCTTTGATGTAGTCACAAGCGAGTTTTATCCCTCGTTCACTTAACGTTAATGTGTTTGTTCACTCTTAAGATTTCATTGGTGCTAGCACTGAATTACATAAGACATTACTTTTATTTTCGGTTGTATTGGTATTATGAATGTGTAGGAAGTATTAAGCATTTAAAAACTTTGGTGATTATTATAATAGCAGTTTGTAGAGTGTGAAGATTGACTCTCATAGTGTATACGTTAAAGGTATGTAAATGTGTGGAAGAATTGACCTGTGATGTGGAACACTCATGAAAATGTAAGCAATAGAAAATAGTTTTCTTTTCCAAAATCCTCTGAGTTTGTTGCTAATCCAGTTGAACTAAGACACAAAATGGGACTGGATTTTTGAAATGTTTTGGTTTAGAGTAACGCAAAGTATGAAATCCCTTGCCAATTAGACCTTACAGAGACCTTGTAGTTATCTATTTACCCACAGTAGCTTCGAAAAATTTATGCAAAAAATTTTTAGGCAAAGCTTTTTGGACAGTGGTGATGTGGGATAGAACAGAACAATTTGGGCACCACAAAGCGTGACGAAATCTGCAGATAAATCCTGTTTTTTCTTGAACAATAGTGAAAAAAGGGCCGGGATTGTTTTTGAGGAGCGATGCAGACTTTCTCCTATTACAAAAGGATGTTTAAAGTAGAGTCGTACGTGCCCCCCCAAGAAGGGTGCGACCCACTATTTGAGAAGTGCTGGCTTAAACACACAGCAAAAATATGCATGGAAGAGGTATTCCGTTTTAAGATGATGAGCTGTAGGATTGTGATCGCGATAGCACCAACGTTGAACAAGTTGTTTATGTAGAATATTTTTCATGAGTGAACAACGCATTTCGGTTAAAACCCTGTCCATTATCATTTCTTTTCTAGATGTGATAATTATACAAAGGTTGTGGCAAAAGACAGTAATTTTCAGAAATAGGTGCACCTCAAATTATCTGACCTAATGCAAAAATTTTATGACATCTTTGCAACATTTACTTTCCACGTAAGATTTTGGTAAAAAAAAGTCCTGTTTCGCTTTTTCCTTCTCCAAGGACAGCAAATGCTTTGTGTGAAAACGTTAGACTGGTACCTAGTTGCATGAATTGGGTACTTTCAGAATAATAACCCTTCGCAAAAATTTGAGCGTGACAACATTTGGGTGTATTTTCAACTTTGGGCGAAAATACATTGTGCAATGATTTTGTCCCAAATTTTGCCGCTCTCAGGTTTCTCGAGGTCATTGTACTTAGCTATTCTTCTACCTGTTTATTCACCTGTGTTCACCTAATCATTCTTTCAATAATCTTTGGATCACCATTTTATCTGCTATCTGTTTACGCATCTACATTATCTACCAATCTATTTGTCTATTTTTTAATCTACCTATCTTCTTTAACAATTATTGGTCGACTATCTGTGGATCTGCTATCCATTCAACTGTCGGTTATCTTTCATTTATAACTCATATCTCATCTACTACGTAGGCAACTATTTATCTAACTACTGCTAATCATGCAGTTGCAACTGAGAACAGCATTTACCACTTGCCAACCTCATCCCTCGGTATTGGAAAAGGTACCACCATAACTGTTTACTTTATTTTCAAAAACCAACGATGGATAATGCTAGCAAAAGGGTAGAATGACACGATCTGAAGAGCAGCTTCAAAGCTTTGATGAATTAACCGCGGTTTCGGATAATTTAATTTAAAATGGGAAGAAATTTAAGCGGTGAAAATTTTGTTTTATACTTTTGGTTCTAAAGCACTCGCATCAGAATTGTGTAGACCAAGAATGCATAGATTTTGTTAAAAGGTAGAAACCACTGTTCTTGTTGCAATGAAACAGATAGGTTCAAGTAAATTTCGTCATTGTGTTTGTCTTAAAAATATATTCTTTACACTATCTCCCTAAAGCTAAACACGTATTTGCAAAATGTTTCTTCTATCGGCATAATAAGTAAAAACATCATACGGTAAGTGCGTACCAGCACTACGAAAATGATACCAAGGGAAGTAAAATGTACGCTGACTGCCTCATGGCTAATACTGTACGAAAGCCAAGCAAACAAATGAATATGAACACAATAGTCTACTTTCAATATCTCGACAGCCCTATTAAAACACTTGTGGATTGATAGATCAGAAAACTGACGTAGCCTCATTGGGGGACTCGAAAGAATGAAGGGGACTCGAGCGATTGCAGGGGATTCGAATGAATGGAAGTTATCAAGCATGCTGTTGAGCTAGGAAAGTCAAAATTACACATACAATGCCAGTACTTAGGCCCGTTTAGGGGTTCTACGGATCAGGGGAACACGCAGGATCTATTCTGGGGGCTAGTGGTGGTTTTTCAAGAAAAATCAGGTTGTCTATGGGGCTAAATTTGCCGAGTAATTTAGAAGAATCACAATACTCGACTAATACTTGGGAGCATTTGTCAATTACACGCATTTCTCACTAAAAAATACTGAAGCTCAAGCAAAAGTGGCTTTCTTTATTAAAAAATCATATATTCAGCAATTGGGTTCAACACTTTTGCCGAGAATTTGATGGCGCTTGGGGGACCTTTTGGCTCCCCTTGCCCCAATATCCGCTACTGTTGGGCGCACGCCCCCAAACCCCCATTTCTCTCCTAATTCTCTTTTATGTAAACCTAGTCGTTTTTGCTACAGTGTCCTCTTAGCTCTGCCCACCCTCCTCCATCTAAATAGCCATATTAATTATGGGCCTGATTGGTGCCATATTATTTTTTTAATTCATCCAATTTCAAGGGAGAAGTGTTAAGGATGGAGCAAGATACTTTAACCAAGATTTGCTTTGTCTTTTATGTCATTGCTCTTTTTGCGCATAGTTTTACTGAACTAGTAACATAGTCACTCTCTTACAGTTTCCAAACAAGGGTTAATGATCGGTAGTGTTTGCTAAGCACTTGCGTACTTTTGATTTTTCTATGTCAAATAAATATAAATTTTCCGTTGCACATATTGGTACCCCCTTACTTGATTTGGGGCCCATCAAATGATTCTTATCAAGGTTTATTGAAATGTGACTAAAAGTTTAGAAAGAATGCTAATCAAATCGATCACTTTCGTGAACGAACTGTAAATTCAATTCAAATATAGCACTGTTCACTTCTGAAGAGAGATAGGTACACTAATCGAGGAGAAAGCACCCCCTGTCATAAAATCTTATTATCAGCTTGAAAAGTTGAACTATCTTTGGATTTTGATATGTCAAAAAACAAATTGAAAGACATGCTATCACTTTGTAGCACAATTTAATAAATGGAAACTTTGATATTAATAATAAGAGCCATTTATTTCGCTTTAGAACAATCAACATAAAAGAAGTCAAAGAGGTAGTAAAGGCATCAAAAGGCTTCGGGGTCAATTATATTGAAAATTCCCTCGCTTTTATCTTCAATACACGTTTTTTTAAAAGAAACAAGTTTATAAGAAAATGAGGGTCAAATCGTCAATATCTTAAGAAAATCGTAAGAAAATCACGAGGCTCAATTTCCAAAATTAAAGTGTTTTATAGGCAAAAAGATTGGTATTTCGTCGTTATTGCATTGAAAATGTTAAAGATGGAATTCAAATTCATGTATGCAATATTCTTAACGATAGTGTAAACCACTATAGCCAGTTTATTTCAGTAAAAGTAAAGAAAAATCAGGCTCAATTTGGGAAAAGTTAAGAAAATTGAGGCTCAGGCAAAATAATGATTTTCTTATAAAAAAAACATGTACTTCAATTGAAACTAGCATATTTCCAGATTTGTGGAAAAAAGCTAGAATAACATCAATTTATATAAGTCACTGGATATAAAACAAGTAACTGGAAAGAAGAAAATTGAAGAAAACATCAAGCTTGCAGAAAACAGGAACAACTGGAAGATACTGGTCAGATCAAATTTTGGAGGAAATTAAGCCCATATGAGAAACCAACGATCGTCATCGGTCATGGTCAAGAAGAAGAAGAAAAGAATCAATTTTAAAAAATGGTGACTAGACTAATAAGTCCAACTATCGTCCTATTTCGGTTCTGCCAGTGCTTTCAAGAATATTTGAGAAGCTAGTTTATAATCAGCTTTACAAATACCTTGAAGAAAATTGCTTTTTCTCCGCCAAGCAATCTGGATTTAGAGCCTTACATTCTACTGCACTTTGCCCACTAAAAGATTGTAAAGATAGGTAGGATGCAGTGGATAATGGAGAAATTACTGGGCTTGTGTTTGTAGACCTCAAAGTAGCATTTAATATCGTCGATAATTTATAGCAATACAGTGTACAAAATCGTCAACTGTCTTGGTTTAAATCATACCTTAATAACAAGAGGCAATTTTGCAGGGTTAAAGGGGTAAATTCCAAAATTGCGACTTTTTTTAGACTGGGGTACCCCAAGAGTCATGTTTGGGACCACCTTTGCTTTTATTATACATCAGAGATTTGCCGTATGCATTAAATACTTCTCCACACAGTGTGCCCAGGATAGGAATTTATTAGTTTTCGAAGTGCATAAAGCATGGCCAAAATGTGCATCCCCAGAAACCTCAAAGGCTAGAAAAGGCACTACAAACGACAACTCAAACCGTTGAATCAAAATTCTGGAGCCATTCAAAGTTGATGAATTTTCAGAAAACTGTCTTCAACTGATTTATTTGAAGTCAATTTCAATACCTGCGCAAAAATAGGACGATTTCAAATCGTCTTCACTTTTTAGCAAAGAATTACTTTCTTCTCACTATTTTGCACTGTATCGTTATGATGCATTTCCTAACCGCTACGTGGGTATTGCGATTTTGGTTAAATCATGTCATAATTACACTAAATCATCACGCATTTATAGTTGAAGATGCAAAATGGAAAATTTCGTCACGCTAGTTAGCTGTCATTGTCTAGCCCAGAGTAGAAAACAAAGATGTACACACTCAGATATCATAACTTCTTTCATTCTTTAGTAACTAGCTACATTTCTCGACCATGGTTCGGTAAGGTGATTTTACATCCATGCTATTGAACCTGAACAGCTCTCCTCTCTCTCTCTCTCTCTCTCT
>WIPJ01001848.1:336265-358743 GCA_018155075.1 Cassiopea andromeda
ATAATTATTGGCATTATTTGAGCGGACGGTATCGACCCCCGTGAAGTTATTAGTGCTGTGATATGTGATTCTTAAATTGCGGTCAATGATTGTGATGTGATGTAAGGTATGCCCTCCTGTGGAGCCCCTATTTGGCTCGCGGCACCTATATGGCTGTCTCTTTCTCAAGCCCCTATATGGCTTGTCTCGAGCTGAACATTATTGAAAGTTAGATGCCAATGGAGACGCTTCGAAGGAGGACTTAAATGCAACAGTTTCAAATGGCCTCTATAAGAAATGGTGGAATACTTTGTAGTAAACTTCAGAGTTAACAATGTTTCAGTCTATGGCAACAATTCGCGAGAAGGTAGATGAAAATACTGAATCTGCCGATTGCAATAATGATTTTGAAGAAACATGGCAGATGACCAAAGTCGATAGTACGAAGGACACTGATTCAGGAGATGAAGCAAGCTTCAGCAGCACAACAAGCCTGGACTCACTGGCAGAATCTAGAGCTAGGCAAGTATTTATAGATACTCGGTAGTTGTCATGTAAAGCGTGTGCAATTTAAGTTGTTTCTGTTATTGGTTTGCAAACTGTGCTTTAATTTTACGACTCTCAACTGAAGCATTTCCTCAATATACATACTATAGCATTTGCGGTTTTGCAGCAGTAGATGTCAACAACAAAGGCCTACTGGTTCATGTTGTTATTGTAGTAGCCGACTTTTGACTTAGATGTGGAACTTTTCCTTAGGTTTGGACTAGGTCCTGGCATGTGAGCATGCGATTCGTTCTTTCTTGCTGGAAAAGTCGACTTTGAAGTATGTAGCTTTTGCAAATTCCCAAATTTCGGCACCAAATATCCTGTTTCACTTTCAGACTACTCAGCCAAATTTACATCATCACAAGATGCCTACGCTACTAGGACACTAGATGAAAAACAGGCATAGTTAAATAGTCTAGCGGAAATATATTGAAAGCTAAGCAATAGTTATTTTACCATGCTTTTTGTAGGATACAAACCATGCTTTATTTCATGAAAATTTTTGCCAGAACACATTTATTATTTTCATGCATCCAATATGCACAAGTTTTTTTTGGTTCCCTGTTTTCCCCTTTTTAATTTTTTTCTTGCCCTGTTTGTCAGTTTTTTTGCTAATTTGTCTCATACATTCTAACCAATTGAAACAAGCTAGAATAAATGATAGAAAGGCAGTCTTTTTGGGACGTTTGTTTTTTGTGCTTCTTGGTAGCACACACTCCTTCAAATTTCTAAAAGTATTCGTTTTTATGTTACAACTATTTTTGTGAAACTTATGTTGCAATGGAAGAGCATGGAAGAGTTTTGATACACTTACTGCTAGGATTCCAGTAGATGCAGCTTTATTAATAGTTATATCATATCTTTTGGGCACTTAGTGCTTTGAGAAACATACTTAAATTTATTGCAATCTCCATTACATAAGAAGCAGTAGGCTTATGATTTTGGCTTTTTGACATTGAGTTTTTGCACCTCATAAATGAGCTTTATTCTTCCTCTTTACAGTAGATGTGATTTTTTCATATATGTATGTAGAGCTCCAAATATGCTGCATTTTATTACTGTAGTTACTTTTATCTTTAGACATCCAGAGCAGTATATTGTATATTCATGTAGATGTTTTGGAAATGTTGTGAAAAGCTTATGAAAGTATCTTTCATTTACTTGCATCATCATTAGCACTGAATATTACTATAAACTAAAATGTGATTCTCAAGTGTTTTATTTTTGCACATGTGTGGTGTGCAATGTTGAACTGGCTTAGCTCTTTCAATCAATTTGCATCTTTGTGCTATTATTAGGATTGTTTAGTAATATTTTGCTACATGGAGGATGTCACATGATTTATGTAAGATTATCATCACCATTACCATCAGCAACATCATCACTTTTATGCTTTGTCTTAGAAGCAAGGCCTCTTCTAATAGACTAGGGGGCACTTGCCTTTTCCAGTTGTCATGCTTTTCATTCCAGTTTCAATATTTTGCAGTGTTTTAGCCCCAGTAGATGGTTTGTTTTTCCCTTTGATGTTTTAATTCATGGATGGAAGGTCTATTGAAGATTCTCAAGCACACATCAATAAATTCATCTGCCATTCTTTGTCTAAAATGAAAGTATCTCTACATTCAAGGGGGAATTCTGGAGGATGAGATTCTAGAAATTTTCCAGGGTGCAAATCCCCAACCTTATCCCACTTTATTCTTTTCTCTTATTAGCTGGTGCTGCCAGCTAGGTGTTTGGGCCCCTTTCCATTTTTTTTGGCTTAACAGCCCTGACTACATTGAAAAAAGAGGTCCCACATTTACATTTTCCCCCTAGCTTGCTCCTTAAAAGAGGCTATGCTAGAAGCTTTTATGTATTTTATTAGCTGCCTTCTCCTTTTTGTTGATGGATAAAAGCCAATTTTACCATCAACCATCTCAATCACCCTCAGTAGTAGAAATTGCCACTATCTTCACTGGCCTATAGGCAATGAAGGAAGCAGCCTCATGTCCCATTCATTTATTTGCTAAAGTTGTCTATGTGATGATACCACCTGGATGTTTTGCCTCAGCATTCTTGGCCTCTGCAGCCTAATATGAGTTCCATGGGCTAGCTATCATCATCAGTATCATAATCATCATCATCACCATCACCATCACCACCATGAAAATGGTAATGCGCATCATCATCAGTCATTGCCATTTTTTCATATATTGCTTGCTACCCATGCTGCTATGGGCTAGAGAGTCAAAGTTAATGCTCAGAGCAAGGATCCCATTTAGTTCAAAAGTATTTTGTAGACAGACATTGACATGCTCTATTGAGTTGTGCAAGTCTGTTGCCAGCTGAATCCTGAAAGCATGCTAAATATTTTGCAACAAAAGCCTTTACTCAGGTATCTCATCTACCATATAGTTTGCACCACTATCAAACCCTATTTGACTAAGTACTCTAAATTATTTTTGGCCCAAATTTTGATATACATGTAAGGTTAAGCAGAATTAGAGTGAAATCTTATCAAATTGAAAAAATTGTCAGAATGTGACCCAGCATTTTTTACAGCATGTATCTATTGATGTAAGTAATTGAAGAGGATTTAGAGGTCTTTTCAATTAGGCAGCAGCAAGTGTCATGGTGCTCTTTCATTGCATACGTGGAAAAGTTAGCTTTTTGGAGCCAATTGTCATGAGTTTTCTGTACCCAGTCTATTTGTGTGATGGTGCATTTGTATTGTTTTTGATAATATGTGTGATTATCACTGCAACGATTTTCTAGATCACAAAAAGCAAGAAATATTACAGAGAAGAGAAGGCGTGATAAACTCAACATGTATATCAATCAATTGGCTGCTTCACTCCCACAGTGTAGTCATCAGAAGCTGGATAAATCAACGATCTTAAAGCAAGGGGTTGATTATTTGAGGAAGTATAATGGTACATTTTGCATTCCTAAACCTTGATGTGATTACTTGGCTTTTTGCATAATGATTATTTGTCCCATGTAATTTTTGCTTCATAGTCTATTCCTTTAAAGGTAGAAATGGTGTAGGCTATAGTGAGCAGAGATTCCAGTTTTGTTGGATAGGTAGACATGCATCGTGGACAGGACCATGAATATGATATTCCTTGCAACACCCAGGCCCATAGATACTGGGGGCCAAGGGACCATGCCCTCCAACAATTCACCGAGGTTGTATATAGAAGTGCTACACATTTCACTTTTACTTTCACTTTCAGTTGACTTCTAGCTAAGCTAGAACTTAGGAGCATCACTTCACAGATATCATGACTTTGTTGGGTAACAAACTTAAAACTTTTTTCTATCTTGCTGCAATTGTTGTAGGAATTTCAGCTGGCAATTTAGTCAGAGAGTAAGATACACTACTTTAATTCTTGGATGCACCTGCCTACTGCAAGGATAGAGTGTAGATAAAGAGTGTTTTGGGCGATAGGGAACTTTTGTCTCCTGAATGCATTCCATTTAGCCAATTCAAGGAATCTGGGGTAGACTGTCTCTTCCTAGGTGTACTAGCATGTGGTTGTTTTGCTTCTAGCTTTGGCACACAGCCCACTCTCTCTTGTTCTTATTGTTCAAAATTCAATAAAGTCAGATTGAGGGACCAATTTCTCCTTCTTAGTATGAATACCAATGGTGAAGCAAATACATTCTGTTCAGCTAAGGGACATTTTCCAACCTAATTTTCTGGGGCAAGACCCGAACACTCATCTTCTGATGCAATAAACAAAGGCTTCCAGCTAGTAAATGGGCTCCAACTACCCCCCTGCCATTCAGTTTGGCTGTCTATGGGCCTGGCTACATCTGAGCCCACTCAGCAACCAGCAACACTTGGGTTGATGCCCTCCCTGCACACATCTAGCTGCGATCCTGCATGTAGATATGAATCCAACTGAAGGTGCATAGAACTTTCCTTGCCATCATCAGAACTGTAATTCCTCCTGGCCTCCACATATTGTGTTGCATACTGCTGCAATCATGTGCATTCAATTAAGAATTGGGATTTTTTAGTTGTGAATATGGGAAAGCACAGATCAGGATAGAGGAGCCAGAGCACTTAGAAGCCTAACTTCTTTTTCTAGTTAAATTCACAAAGAGCTTGACTTAATCTTTTAAGTAAAGCCTACTCTGTAAAGTACTTGTCTTCATCATCTTTTGTTATTGAGATCTTTGCATTTCAAATGTTATGCACATCAGGCCATGGGGCTTAGGATGTGTGATTGCATGCACATATCTCCACACATGTGCAAATCAAATTAATGCAGACTATGTTCATCACTTCTTTTTAACTGTTAGGATCAATGAATAGTTTTAGTGATAAGAATGATGCAGTGAAGAAGTCTATTTTTTTCTTTTTACCCCATGGGTGGAATTTTACCGATTTGAAGGCCTGATACATAGAGGCAATGTAATCATGGGTAGGGCTGCAGATGGTATGCAATGTGTGACATTGCACCATGGTTATAAACTATTAATTTACTTTGTAAATCTGAGATATTCAGCTCCCAACTTGGCTTACACAGTGAAGACAGTTAATGCAATTGACTTCTTCATGTGTTTGTTATTCAAACATGTGAGGCCTGGTACCCATAAAGAATTTTTTCAGGCACCACCTTTAAAAGGTTGTACATTTTCAGTTGATTTCTTCCCTCCTTTCTTTCAGAATTAAATGCAGCTGGAACTTTGAGTGCTGGAATCCCAAGCTCTTCGTTTTTATCAGCAGATGAACTTGGAGAGCTTATGTTGGAAGTAAGTTTGTATTTAGCATCTCTATCTACTGGTGTCTCACATACTTTCATGTTGCCACAAATAGATGGATAATTGGCAGCATAAATAATTCACATTGGATAGAAAGCCACAGAGTGTACCTGCATGAAATCAGATGCTGTCTAACTCCTTTAGTTGAAACTAATTTTTCAAATGATGTTGATCAGCAGGCAGATAGCAGTTTGATTTTGTTGGTAATTGCAGTCATTACCAACATAGAAAATTTCTCAAGTAAATTCAATTTTTGAGATGTTCCTATTGCTCCTTTTAAGCATATGGTATCGGATTGTCAATAGATACAAGAGCGAAGTTTTTCAGTTTATTACCCTGAAAACATGCTTTTAAGACTCAGGCTATGCCCGGGGACACATACAATTGCACGTTGTGTGTCCACACCTGTGCAAAAGCTACAGCGCCAGCGAAAGATTGCAATTGTGAAACATCACCATGTCAACTGTGAGCTTCATATATATCGCGTATTTCTGAACCTCTACGCAGATTCCGTCCGCAGAACTCTCATACTTTGAATTGTGATGCTTCTAGCAGAGGATTTACAGGAATTCCCATCTTGGATACCAGGACCTTGTATTACAGGTGCAACTCCAAATGATTAAGAGCTATCGCTCGTGGGGACAAACAAGCGCACGTGGGATTAGGCGCTCGTACATCAAGCTCTGTAGCGTTTGAACTGATGTCTCAAATATATTGATTAGATCCTATCGAAAGAAGATCATTTAAAAATAAAATATGTACCAATATTCTTCATTATTAAACCTGCCCAGGTACATAGAACTTGAAATCATTCTTGACCTCTTCATTTCTTTCATATTTTTCTTCAACACTTACTTGCTGTCCAACATCACTATTTATACTCCGCACATACAGTCCACATCAGGAGTGTAGTGCTAAATTTTTAGCAAGAGGGACTCTCAGCAGAGTTTTGGAGACCACACCCTTTTAGAATGTTGTAAAATAGCTCCAATTCATTCCATATAACACTAAATTTGTGCCAAGCTATATTATTATATTGTATTGTGAGCAAATATTGAATTGAATTTGTAAATCTTGAGTGAAATGGAAAAATTTAAAGAAATATTCCCAATAATGTAACATTCTGGGGAGGGCTGAGCCCCTTTAAATTTTCCTCAGATTTAATAAAGGAGCTTTATTAAAATCTAATTAACACCGTTAGTAGAAAGATTGAAAAATACCGCTACCTTCTGCATGATCTAAAATCAAAATACCGTCACGTCAAATTTGTTAGCTTGTCTATCAGTTCTTCTTTGAGCAGTCCTGCAATTCTTTCATTCAGATGTGCACCGATCTATCCGTTAGCACCAGCCATACTAAGTATATCGTCACTATATTAACGAGCATAATAATTCGCACAACTTATTACATCTTCTGCTGGCGCAACAAACCATGGACCAAAGCGGGCCTACTATCGTACTAACAGTTTGTCTTTTCATTTTTAACTCTTCATGTTACAATTATATATTGTTTGTTTAATAGAAATATCTGCAGGTAATCCAGCCGAATGCAAAGTACCTAGCATTAGAGAGATTTGCATTTGTGTCTTAGTCTATGTATATGAAAATGAAGTTTAAATAAATTATACATAGTAAGCTTACAAATAGCTGAAGGAAGCTATTTTACGCCTACTGCAAAAACTTCTAAAGGAAAGCATACATATATATCATGATAGAATAATTACGTAAAAGTTAAAACGAAAAGTTACGTCATTGAGAAAGTAGTAAACTATATATTAATTGTACATAACATAAATAGTTCTAGTTAAAGAAGCCAACTTGCGCTGCATAGTGTCTGCA
The DNA here is from genome assembly GCA_018155075.1 of Cassiopea andromeda. Classification (NCBI taxonomy): domain Eukaryota; kingdom Metazoa; phylum Cnidaria; class Scyphozoa; order Rhizostomeae; family Cassiopeidae; genus Cassiopea; species Cassiopea andromeda. Next base: position 343,384 of record WIPJ01001848.1, read on the forward strand.
TATCCTGCAGGGACATATCTGACTTTCCAATGCTGGGCGCCATAAAACTCCCAGGCCTATATCTCTGCTCCACACATAAGCCAAGCCCCAAATCTTCAAAAATACAATTAGCCAAAAACTGCGGCTATACGCAGACCTTCAGTGTTAAATATTCTTTGTATTTGAAGCTGATAGATATAGGTCTTCACTGTACCAGAAAGTGTTAATTTGTGCATAGGATTCAGGGGGTGAGCCCCTTCTAAAAGCAATGCTTGTTTTAGGAGCTAAACCCCCACAAATATCGTTTTCAACTTACTTTTTAAAGCATTTTGCAATGTATTGTCATGAGAAACTTGCACTTGCCATACATGGTTATTGAGATCCCTTTAAAATTAATGATAATTAAACTAAACTATCATATCTGCATCTTTGAAAATGTGGTCGTAGTTGAAGCAGTGCTATATCCTGAATCGCGTTTCTCAAGCAAGATCTTCCAACTATTTAGTGCAGCTGCCGTAGCCAGCACAGGGATGCCAGAGCATCAGTAGGGCAGGAGGGTTTAGATGTGGGGAAGGGCACTTGTACTGATTATGAATGTCTGTGAATGTTTGGTGATGTGATACTCATTTCCCACTGGTGAGAATGTACTTTGCACTGTCTTAAACGTGGTCAATAGGAAGGTAAATCATTTCTGATAAAAGGGATTGCTTGTTGATAGATACAGGTAGTTTGTATAGCCCTGGATTCTAATGGAAGCCAATTTCATGATGTTATGTTTTACATTTATTGGCTGAGTGTAAAAATCACTATGACAATGAGAGATGCAGGACAGTCTATAGGCAAACTCGCCTAAGTCAGACTCCCCAAAGTCAGATATTTTACAAGTCAGACAAGTATGCAGGGTCCCGGTCCGCTTGGTAAGAAATCACTATGCCAATAAATGATGCAGAACAGTCTTGGTGTCTCCATATGCTCTTATGCATCTGAAACCAATCTGTTGTTTTCTTCTTGATATTATTCATCATTACAGCTTTGATTTAGTTTCAAATGAGATATTTGTTTTTATTTGCACACCATAAACCGCCTCTTTCACTTGAATGCTATTATTTTCAGTCAGTAAATGGCGTGATCATATGCATTAACGAAGAGTACATCATCACTTTTGTTACCGAGCAATTTCATCACGTGTTTGGACTAGAACCGGTGTGTTTTTCTCCTACATATCATGCATATGTATTTTTCTGTCTTAGAAGTCTCTAGAAACTCAACAGTTTCTGAGTCATGAGGTAGATGCTCTGATTTCATCAGAATCTTATTGATGATCAAATCTTTTAGCAAATGCATAGCCTGCAGTACCTCTGCTTTCTGCCAAGATCTTTAATGTGCTCTTGCTTTCATTGTATTGTTTGATTTCCAATAAATATAGCTATCTTTTCATTATTTTATTTCGTTTAGGGACAGTTGGTTGGTCAGTCGATTGAAAAATTTGTTCACTCGGATGACCTTTATACTTTCCGTGACAAAATAAAGCTAAGAAAAACTCAAGGTGATGTCATGGAAATGGGGCAAGCTGATAATGGTATATCGAAAATTGATCATGCTAGTGGATTGAAGTTTTATCCGTTTTAATTTGTTTTATGATATTCAGAGATATCAGAAGGCATTAGTGAAACTTCCCGACGGAACAATATTTTGGAATGGAGTTACCCTTGCCTCTTAACTCAGGCGTACCTGTATGATTTTAGGGAGGTTTTGATCCAGCATGAGTACGAGTACGAATTTTCAACTGCGCAACCGATCTACGTATATTGAGAGGGAATCAGCGTCAGAACTTGCACTCGCAGCAGCCGTCCAGAACGACTTTCTCAGCAAATCTCGCACTGAACAGAACGAGTGTGGAATTGATAATATTGGCCAAAATAAATTTGCAATTCTTAAGCAATTGCCTTGGTAAAGGGCAGAGGCAAAGACAACCTTTTGTTTCGAAAAGGAACACAATGTAAAGGCTTATTTAAGGGCTGTTTTTGTGGAACCACTCGGTCATAATAAACCTCTGGAAAGGGCCTAGCCATGGAAGGGGACTAAGTGGAAAGTCTTTCATAGAACGCATATTCCAAAGTTAAATGAAGGGCTAAGGTTAGTAAAGCATAACAATAATAATCCAGCAGCATCCTCACGACTCGGAATGTCATTTTTGTTCAAGCGAATTTCAGACAGGCGAAAGTTCAGTAAAAGTAGACGATGGCTTTCCAATGATATAGTAGTAGCTTCGCGTTTATCCTCAGAGTACGATAGGACCCTCTAGTATCCTAAAATGCACTACATCTTTTGAATGTAGACGCAGACCAATTGATTTCAATAAATCTCGGCGTTGTCTTGAAGGTGAAGATATCTAAACACAGGAAGTTGCAGTACGAGTACAAGCTCGAGTGTTGAGCTATGCGCGGGGTGAACTAATGCTCGTACTCATAGTGGATCAAAACCTCCCTATTTATATTTTAGTCACGATCACATGTAAAGCCGTGAAACAGCCTTGAGGTAGGAAGGTATCTTGTAGCAAAGTCTTCACAGTGATTGAAATAAATAGTCTATGAATACCATTAACTTCAAGATCCTAGAACGTGCCAATTTGCTCTGTTGGGAACAACAATACCAATGTGATGTTTTTGTAATAATGCCGGACCATCTTGTTTTTGTTGCTGTTGTTGCTGTTGTTTACTTTATTTTGAGTAGACCTTTATACCTAGCTTTTAAAGCTAATTTAGGCCTACTATGCAAGCCGCATCTAGGTATGGGGACCCCAAGTTAACATCCCTTCCGAAGGACGGCGGAGTGAGCTGTTTTGGTCGTTCATCTGGAAGGTCGCCCATCAAGTTTCTGACTGTACACAACCATGCTTAACTTTAGTTAAGCTAATGGAACTGGCTGGGCCACTTGGCCACTCAGCCCGCTTGCTTGATGAATCCCATTGTTGATTAGTCTTTTCGTTGTAGATTTTGTAGTCAAAAATGCCATCTTTAGTTTCAACTCTTGTTAGAGTCATCAATAATGGAAATATAAAGAAAAGGCTGATTTGTTGCCAATGTACATTATTTTAAGTGTAATGCAAAAAGGGATCATTTTGACGCGTGAGCAAAGTGACTTTTTACGACCCTATGGGCTGTCAATGACATTGCCTTAAATCGCAGGAGTAGTGGAATATCTGGGACTTGATATTATTACAAATTTCTTTAGCATTAGTAAAAATGAGAAATAAATACATGCATAAACAACATGTAGCTTTATTTAGAATTGGATGTGTTCCGATGAATACTGGAGAGCAGGCCACATTTGGCCCGCGGGCCATACTTTGAACACCCCTGGTCTACGGTTTTTACCAACTTATGATTTACAGTTTGCACTTCTTGTTTCTGTTTCATACTAAAATTGAATATTGGTACCACTTCTTCGGTAGAACTTGTACTTTAACACTGGAGGGTGCATTAGCAATACAGCATTTCGCATGTATAACCAAAACTAGTAGCTTATTCTCATTGTTTTTTATTCATTCGCTCTCGTTTTTGAATAAACAGTTTCCTTTGGATCCTCTGCAAAAGAACGGCTTAACAGTTCGCAAGCATACTGCATAGATGTGTCATTCAGACTAGCCGTTGGTGACGAAGGCTCAAGAAGAGTTAGGTGCTTAGGAACTTGGAAAGAAACGACAGTCACGGGTATATTTTTCAAAATTTACTTACTTGCTATTGCTAGAGAGCCTTCCTGCTTAATTAGGCAGTTATTATGATTGGCTTTCTACGTATATCCTAATTACATTAAATTAGACTACATTTATATGAGTGTAATGCAAAAATGGAAAAAATGGAAAACACCAATTTGATTTACACCTGCATCCTACGTTTTCCATGTTTACAATGTGCTGTAACTGTGGAAATACATAAAGCCCAGATTCATATCTACACGAACAACATGCCAAAAATCATGAAGGATTCCCACGCCTTCGTAACATCTTTATAGAGAGAAAATATATTTTTAGAAGGCCTTAGAAGTCCTTAGAAACTATTATTATCAAGTTTATCATAGTCTTCTTAAATCTCCTTAAGAAATGCGATTTTTAATGGCAGTTTTAATGTTTTTGTAAAGGACAATGTTATACGAAGGACTTCATGCCAGTGGATTGCAAAATCTTATTATAGGAAAAATCTGATATGTTTTGTTTTGTGATTTCGCTGTAAGAACTAGTTTGATCAGGGTTCATACAGTTTTGAAAGTCGGGGAGAAAAGTATCAAAGTTTGGGTAGGTCAGGGAAAGTCAGAGAGAGGAAGGGAAAGTCACTGGATTTTGTTCTAAAAGCTAAAAGCTCAAGGAAAAATTTTGAGCATTCTGCGACGAATTCCCAGGAGCTCCATTTCTTCAAGCTTATTAATGTAGGTCACCAAAATTTTAATATCTTTCCTCACTCTGCTTACATTTGGCATTCGGTGTCATGTCACCAAAACGATTCTTGTTTGTCGTGGTATGTTTTTACAGCTCCATAGACACTAGGGGCAGGGGGGAATGCCACTCAATAATTCACCGATGTTGTCTATAGAAGCGGTCTACACTCTCCCATTCAATCATTTCTCACTTGCTTTCTACTCAATCTAGAATCTAGGAATATTATAACACAGATATGTGGCGAGCAGAGATTCTGAATTTGTTGTGCGGCACTTTAAAATCTATTTTCATTCTCAGCACGATTGATATATAAATTTCAGTTTACAACTTAGAGAGTAAGGTGCCAACGCCTCCTTTCTTGGATTTGCCTTCCCACTGCAAAGATACCATGTAGGTAATAGCCCTGCTGGGTGAGAGAGAATTTTTGCTCCTTGAGTGCACTCCGTGAAGCTAATGCTACATATCTCTATGGGTAGACTGTCTCCACCTCGGTGCACTAGCATAAGAAGATATTTTTTTGCTTCCAGCTATGGCGTTCAGTCTATTAAGATCAATGGTCAAAACAAGTAGGTTATATTCTGCAAAAGGACCTTTCCCAACGTTCTAGAGGACGTCACCTCAAAATGTTTTCTTTGGGCAAGCCCCCAGAGCCCCATTTCCCAATACGATACCTCTTTGGATAAAGGAAAAATGCTTTAAGATACATTGGCGCGGATATGTAACATACAAAGTATCCATTTTTTAACCGGGCATTTACATCTTTGCCCTTCCCCTGTTCAGTTCAGTTGTCCACGAGACTGTGTTTTTGATACTGTTAAAATAATTATTTTCGTAAGTACATATTCATTAGAGTCTGGGGAAATATAATCTTTTGCTCCCGTGGTTAGGGAATAAAGTTTCTTTTTCCAGCCAGAAATACAGAGAATGATTTTCTTATTAACTCGTATGAACCCTGTTGATAGATTTAATATGGGGTCTTTTGTAGTGAAGAAAGGAGAAATATCTCAAAACCTCCTTAAATCTCCTTATTGTGGATTTTTGTTGTAATCGAGATAAATTCCCATTTAAAATTACTAAAAATCTCCTTTTTTTCTCCTTAAAATCCTTATTCTTGTAAATAGAAAATGCGTGGGAAACCTGTTATGCTACGTAAAGAGTATTTTGGCAACCTGCAATCAGGAACGATTGTTGGTGTTTTTTATTTTGTATGTTATTATTTTTGTTGCATTGCACTGTACTTACTTTATTGCTTTGTACTATATTACGTCATATTTTTTAAATTGCCTTGTGTCTCATGATGCTTCATTATATCTTATCAACTCCCTCTATTATTGTATGTCACATAATGCATTTTGTTTTATTTGCGTTGTAATTAATTTATTTTTGTACAATACAGTGCGATATGACATAATTGATGATCACCTTTTTGATCATTGGTTTTATTGACACCACTTATCAAGTTTTGTACTTCTACGTTTTATTTGAAAACAATGATATACAAAGCTCAGAAGGCAGTCAAGATTCAGAAATTCTTTTTGGCATTTTTGCGTGTATGTTTAATAGTTTAGGGCTCTAATCTTGAGTGGACGAGAGTTTACAACGACGTTTCTCAGTTTTCAGAAGTAAACCAGTCATGCTTTGAAATTGTATGCAACTCACAATTTTTGCAATCTTTAGGTAATTTTTACCAACCTTACTTGTCAAATGCGTTGTAAAATTTGTTGCGCAAATTTCATATATTTTATTTGCCTTTGAAGCACAATGATCAGAAATTGTTAATATGCATTTTGGCTCGTATTTAATCTAGTTCTCACTCTTATTTTCCTTGTACAAAGGAAAAGGTCATATTTTCAATCCATTTAGGCATTGTAAGAGGAATGGTAGGTAGTTAAGTCCCCACATTATGCACAGTAGAGAGGTTTTTTCTAGTGGTATTTAACAATTACATACAGGATTACATCTTACTAAGCTATTTAACTGTAAAAGCACTACTAGGACAATGCCATGGGGAGCAGGACAACAATGACTACCCTATAACCAACACTTATACCTTATACAGATACACACAAACCTATAAACACAACACTACTGAAGATATTTTTCAAGAAATAGTTTGCAGCTACTATGTAGAGAGCTGTATAATGCCTAATCAATTGGATCAAACTTAGATTAGAAACTGGCAATTATTGATCAAAGTATTATCCAGCAAGTTTTGCATTTGTTGATCATACCTTACAAGTGAATTATCAATCATCAAACTTCCAAATTAAAATCAGGTAGCATTGACTACGCCTTTATGCTCCTCAAATAAAGATCTGAAGCATCCTGGATTGGATACACGTCAGAAATACCTCTGCTCATGGGAGTTCGGGCCATGCTTGAATGACAGGAAAAATTGGAAATTTGTCACAAGTATAGAAACAGTTGTGTAGAAAGCCACTGGGCCGGGAGTACTCGGTCCCTTGATTGTAGCTTATTAGGGGCGAAGCTCCTTCGCCCTCATTGGATATCTTCGAAGTGAAGGACTGCATGCGTAGCGCAAATATTGTTAAAGGTATTTGTTTAAACTCCACAGAATCATGCTTGAAAATGGATTAAGCTGAAGAATTTGACATATGAGACAGAGCAGTAATCCATTTATCTTTGCCGATAGAATCTGAAATCTTTGCAAATCCAATCAATTTATCTGCAAATCTACCATCTTCTCTAAAAAGCATAGAGCCATTCAATTATATTCCAGACGATGTGCTTGTTTTCTCAATTTTGAGATTTTCAAAATCACATTCGCTTTCTGTGGTGGGAGGTTGCATTTGTCAAACAGGCCTTAGGCCTAAGAATGGATGATTTCTTTTCACGAAGAGCTGCATTTTAGAGTTCTCGATAGCTACTTGTCCAGATCTCTTTCTATATACTCTATGATCTCTAAAGCTTCTGTGCTTTTTTAGATTTATGCTGACTCTGGTGAAAAAAGGCTAATTGAGTTCATTCCTGGCGTTTTTTGCATTCGGCAAGAATAGTTGAATCAGCTAAACAAATATTATCAATTATTTGTATTGTTGCTTACACATGCGCGATTATGCTCAGATGAAACAACATACTTCAATTTGCCGCACTCGAAAGCGAAAAGCCACAAGTGACCAAAATTATCAAACGTGTATTATATTCGGATAACTTGCCAAGATTGACTTAATTACCTGAAAGTTGCTTCCTCACATGGAAGCTGCTTGGAAAAACAGAGGAATGCTTCCATAACTGAAGACGTCTAATTTTAGCCCCCTGAAACTGAAAGCTGGTATCTTTGATGATTCAGAATTCAGAAAATTGATCAACGATATTGACTTTGTGAATGCAGTGACTGAAGTAAAAAAGGAAACATAGTTCGCTGTCGTTTTCGTTGTAGAGAATTATCTTGGCCCAGAAATGACTGAAAACTAACAAAATTTGATAGTGCAAATAATCCAGTCCTTTCACTTGCTTGGCTGCAATATGAACGTAAATCACACGTTCTATTTAGCAATTTAAGCCACTTCCCTCGAAGTTTAGGAGATGCAAGCATTAAGTAGGGTCAACGTTTCCACCAGAATATTAAAATTATGGAAAAGAGATACCAATGACAATGGGGTTTTGTGTTGGCAGAGTCCACATGTAAGGCTATTAGGGGTCTCAAAGAATTACATGATTTTTCCCAATCCACTGACACCTGTTAACACAGAATGCTAAAAAATATTAATTTAGTGATCTTCATTGTATTTTCTACGTTTCAAATTTTGTTGATTAGAAGAATGCAGTAATGAACTTCAGAAATTTACCTTTTCCTTAGTGAAAAGAGAAGGATCATGCCTAGGGAAATTTAAGTCTATTAGGGGCCGGCATAAAAAGGCCCAATAAGGTACTTCGATTCAAACTTACGACCATAGCTATATGCAAAAGGAAAATGCAAATTACTACTTCTAAAATCTATAACTACGGTTAACCTCACATAATTCTTACCACATAGGACTTAAGTTAGTCCGGATTGCAGAAAATCCAGATTACGTTAGAAATTTTCAGTGATACCTTCACTTGGAAGCCATAATGACTTCGAATGTTAATTGTTTTAACCAGCTTTTTGTAGAGCTCTAAACGCTGACCACTCTATTTGCAACAAGAACTGGGGTTGGTATTTGAATAAAACATAAATTGTAGGAATAGGCTTACATGGTGAAGAATAAACCTGTGCTTATTGGAACATTTGTAAGATCGTTGATCCGGATTATGGCGAATGAATATCATCTACTAGGACCGAAATATATAGTCCGGTTTATGCATATATATGGGTTAGGAGATCCGGTTAACAAGAGTTATTTTAGTACATTTATTGGACTTAATAGTTCTGTCCTGATAACATCAAAATCCAGATAAGGTTGATCTGAATCATGCAAAGTTGTCTGCAGTATTGTTAGACGATGTTATCTTCGTAGCTGTATGCAGCCATCAACCGACACGAGTATGAATATCCTTCATGGATGCGAGTTTTCTTTCCAGAATAAATGCTTCCTTTCAGGTTCTGTTGTATTTGCAAAGATGAATTGATTACTGCCGTATCATACTTATCAAATTCTATAGCTGAACCGTTTTCAAAGATCGTGGGGTTGGATGGCGAAGTTAGTGCTGGTGCTGATAAAGATGTTGGTGATGACAATGACGGCAACGAAGCAGCTATTTTAGAAAAACAGAGTTCCCTTTCCATTTTAGATACCCAGCTTTAGCTATAACAAGAAATTGTTCCTAGTCAAGAGATACAATGAGAAGTGTGTTCAAAGTAATATTTTCAAACCATATTTTAGGTAATCTTTGACTTCCAAGATTTCCGCTGAGAGCGAGGAAGCTTCGTTCCTAATGAGTTACAACTAGGAGACCAAGCACCAATGCTCTCATTGTGTACAGCTGTTGTTGCATTTGGGACAAATTTCGCTTTTTCCCCATCATGCAAGCATGACCGAAGCCTCCACCAGTAGAGATGTTGCTGCCGTGATCCGAATCCAAAATGCTTCAGAACATTAGTTGAGGAATACAAAGCCGTAATCAATTCTTACTGAATTTGATTGGAAAGACTAAATGTTGATCACTCAGTAAGAGAGAAATGGATTCTGTGAGCGTAACAGTTGCTAACTTCTTGTAGGATCAAATATATCTGGTTTTATCATCATTTGTTTCTGATCTTAATTTGATCTAACTGTTTGGGCGTTAGGAGCCTTAGTTGTCTGGCATTCATTTTGCAGTACCTATAGATGAACTAAAAATATTATAATTTCAAAAGCTAGAAAAATAGATGGGCTTAAGGGCAGCTTGTTACAGAACTCACCTGTAAAAATATCTAGCTCTTTAACTTTTTGAAATTTGTGGAACAAATTTTACACCCCATTTCTTAGTAAAGTTTGGCCCAAATTTAGCAAAAGCTTCGATTCTGACGACAATTGTATTAGTCCTAAACTGAAAACTAGACCGGATCCGTTCCATCACTGTTTTGAAAATGGTGATTATAATGTTAATATTGTGTACGAAAACAAGGTGATTGAAAGGATAATTTTTTGATATTACGTGCGGATTTTGCAAATGTAAAATCAAGCATTGCAGGCTAAAACCTCCACTCGTCCTGGAAAACGACTAACTCAATATTTTACACGTTTTAGACGTGTGAATGACGGGTAGTTTCGAGCACTGTTGCTTCATACAAATGGTGTAGGTGCAAATTCAAAACAGAGGCACATTCTGCAGTCAGCTACTCAGCAGATTTGCTTACATAAATTATTAGCCAACAGATGTCCCTATTTTGGCCCTGTTTCTTCATTCCCCCGTATTCAAGCGCAGTGGCTGTGGAACTTTTACTCCGGAAGTTATTTACATTCATTTTCAGCAATGATTTATTGGCCTCATCTTCGTATCTTTGTAGATTTCTGATGGATATATCCTAACCCCGAGGTATAGCACGAAGTGCTCCAATGATGTTCGCTGTGGGGCATCGTCTACGCTTAATTTACTATCCTAAAAGTCCTTCTACACTCTTCTTTATATAAGAACCAGGAAAGTGGAGAATCAAGCTGGCTGTTCTTATTTTTTCCCAAATTTTGAGGCTGGATTGTTCTTAATTTGTTCTTAGATTAGCAGCGTGTAGGCCATTTAGAAATACCAAGAAAGACAACATGCAAGGCAACGTTGGATGTTTTGACTGATTGAGAGCCAAATATTACTGTTAAACCAAGATGTTCTCTCTTGCGTATTAATGTTTGTTTAAAAAAGTTTGTAAACAATTATGAATAGACGATTTTAGCACAGTAGCTAGTTTCGCTAGAAGCAACTAATTTGCGAAAATCAAAGAAAAAAGTGCCAATGCTGTCAATTCTCCTCAGTTTATCAAGGAAAAGACGTTTCATGTCCATTTGTTAGTGAAAAGCTTCTGCATCGTTTTCCAGAAATACATTGTACGACAAGGCTTCAGTCTCAGCCTTGTTTTGAATTTCTTCTTAATTTTCCACCAAATTTCTTACAAGAAATGAGTATAGCCTTGCTCCAACATCCAAATCTCTTTTTGCGACATAAAATTGCAATTGTCTGTTTGTTCCTAAAATAACCGCTGCTCTCCAGAGCTCACAGCTGTACAAGCTGCCGCTACGAAATAGTACTTCGTTAGAATTGACATCACCCGTTATATGTAGCCTCAACCTTTGTAACTTATCTCGTCAAAATTATTGCATTAGAAGATAAATTTGGGAGAAAGAACTGTCTCTCTGAGAGTCTCACACTGTAAAGTCAAAATAGCATTAATGAAACCTTTTTGAACAACACGAACATTTTACAATGTGACCTATCTGGAATTCGAATATTTTGAGCAATGAAGACTGTCGCGTGCGTTCTTTGCTTGTGAATTGTTAAAAGTTTGTTGGATAGCTTCGGTCGACAATGCAAATGGTACAAAGCAAGAGCAACAACAAGAGTAGGTGCTAGTCAATTGTGAGGTATCTCTTTTTTGGTCGCTGAGCCCAGGTATCCATTAAGTTGATAGAAATCATTCCTTCCTTTATTACAAGCGTCAGTAAGACGGAGATTGATTATATTCATATAAGTTATATACTGTACTGTATTCATGGAAGAGTAACTCGGTCGTCTTACCCAGTCTCTAATCCTATAAATTCATTAAGTTAATGATAGAAAAACCATTTGCTAGTATCTAGCTGTCCCACATTTTCAAGTTATCATTGCACATTTTACACGATTATGTAAATAGATGAAACAGAGAATAACCATACCTATGTATCCTTCAAGAAATACAAAAAACACAGCCATACATACATATATAGATTTATTTGATATTGCAGGTCAGGCTAAGGCAGCTCAGAAGAGGTGATGTGGACCTGCAAAATACTAGCTAAAATAGATAACCTAATTAGTTAAAGATGCATATTACAGTTCATAGACAGTTTAAAACTCATCCTAGTAAAACTGCTTAATTTTGTTAGTAGGATCATTATCTTCATTGGTTCCATTTGAAGTCTGCTTGTAATAACTGACTTCATCTATCTTAACATCTTTCAATTTCCAATTTGCAATATTTCACTCTTTCGAAAATCTTATCATTCAACAAGCTTTCTTTAATTTGTAGGTAAAGAACACATATCACAGTCTTCACTTTTCAATTTTTCATATTTGTAAATTTTCCCTATTGTAAATGCGTTATATGCTATGGATATTACAAAAATAACTTTTCAAATAGATTTCATTAATGCTATTTTGACTTTGAATTGTGAAGGAAAATTATTTTCTAGAAATGTCGTTCTATTGCAACACTTTTATTGAGAGATAAGTTACAACGGTTGAGGTTGCTTAAAACGAGTGATGTCAATTCTAACCTTTCAGTATTTCATAGCTGCAACTTGCACAGCTGTGTCCTCTTGAATACAGCGATACATTTCAGGAACAAAAGCGATTCCACTTTTGCTTCCTACAAGAAGGACGCTTCTTGGTAGAAGGGCTTGCAGGAAAGTCTACTAAGCGTGGGCGGCGTTCCATAGCGAGCATTTTTAGAACAGTTCATGCCATAGTTTGAGTTAGGAGATATCCATCAGAAATGTAGTTACGAAAGTGAGGCGAAAAAATTGTCATTATAAATAAATATAAATTTATCCCAGAGCAATAGTTGTGAGATATGAATGCTCCACAGCAACTACGCTTCAAAATGGCGGGATTAAGTCTGCTTGTTTAATACTTTTATGTAAGCAGATCTGCTGATTGGCCCCACAAAATGTGCTCTTGCAAATTCTAAATGATCGTTGTTTAATCTTTTCTGCATTCCAGGTGATAACATAGAGAGAAAACAGAATCTGCTTATCCTAGTGGCAATGCCAAAAAACCAGCTTCATCTACGAGAACTCTGTTACCCGAAAGCACCCAAATCATTTTCCTCTCGACATAGCATGGATGGAAAGTTTCTTTTTGTTGATTCAAGGTAGGCGCTGCAATGACATACTCTCATCAATGAAAGTGTTGATTTGTCATAGGCTGTACTCTAAGTAGCACTGTAAAAGTGCTTTCATGACATTGGCTCCACCTGAAGAAATTGTAAATGATAGAATTCAATTTTATGTTGTATTAATTATTTATTTGAATTTATCAGAACTATCATACTAGTAGTGTCACCGTAGAATTTACTGCACTGGTTCTAATACTAAAAATTTTTATATTGTTATAGTGCATGATAGTATAGTTGTTTACACCAAGTAGTAAAGCAGGGCTCATACGCTGAGGAAAAATCAAGAAAGAACTGTGTTTTATGGACAGTAGGGAGAAGTCAGGAAAAGTCAAGAAATTTTATAGAAACTTGAGGAAAGTCAGGCAAAAGTGAATTTTTTGCCCAGTAGAAAACTTTCTCATTACATACACATGTGTATTCCAAAACAAACAAAGCAGCTTTTTTTGCTTTCAAGGTACTTTTATAGTGGATCATTGACATCATTGCTATATTTAGCCTCAAAGATGGACCATCTGCACTATTTGTAACACCGGTGGGCCAGGAACAATATTTTATATTTCTCATATGTAGTCAGGAAAGATACCTTCATTTTCTCGAAAAAGGTCAGGAAGAATCAGGAAGAAATATTAGGCAGGATGCATATGAATCCTGTATGGGGTTGAATGAATAGCTATGGGGGCACAAGAGGAGTCTTTAGCAGGACGAACTAAAGAAAAATTGAAAATGGGACAGCCTTTGTTGTTGTGGATGCTGCTGTTGTATTTATTTTTGTTATTCTTGTATACTGCGCGTATACAACCTACTGTTATTTTGTAAGATATTAAAACCTTCTCAAAGTATTTAGAAAATAGTTGAATCCCCTTAAGCCCCCAGCACTGCACCACTATTTTTTATTTCATACTAATAATCAGGTGTACCAGGATAGTTGCCATTCCAACTGGCTTCGAGGCGTCACGTCAGCTCTTTCAGAGCTTTTGACTAACTGCACTATGAGCTGGTTGGCAGAAATGCAAGTTCTTTAACCGACTCGAATCAATCCCAATTAAGGTCGATAAAAGCGCAACTGAAGCACATGAGAGAACTTCAAATTGATTTAGACGTCGAGCTTTCGTCGCACCAATGACAAAGAATAGGTAGTATCCTGTCAACGGTTGTGGTTAATCAAGCTGTGAGGCTTTACTTCAAATTCAGTTCATTTCTGTTCAGTTCTTTCTAATGTTAAAATTGCAATGAAGATACAAGAAAGTTTATTAGAATGTTGATGTTCACTGTCTCTGTGGCAAATTCCTCCTGGCACCAATTTCTAGGAAACTTTGAAAGTAATTTTTCCATTTTAAGCTTCGTTAATCCTGGTATACAAATAGGGCACGTATCCCACACATTTAAGATAGATTAAGTCCCCCTCTGCAGCCCAGAGGGTCACTCCGCTTTGTTTATGAGAGCAATAGCGCCTAGAATCAATCTATTGCACATTCGCTAACTGATATAATTTGCGGACTGCATAGATTGTAATTGATTCGAGTCGAGTAAAGCGCAAATAAAGCAAGAAGTCTAAATCCAAGCCGTGCTTTGGCCATGCTACGCGGTCACTTAAATCGAACTTTGTATTTGACTCGAGTCGATTGAATCTCATGAAATGATTTAATTCATACGTCGTGCTACAGTCGAGCAACAGTCGAGCCAAGCGACACTTAGACATTTTCAAGGTCAAATAATTGATTCGAGTCGAGTAAAGCGCGAGTAAAGCACGACGTCTAAATCAACCCTACTTAGGCTGTAAGTTAGCTTCAGTTATCAGCGTGTAGAGGAAAACCAACAGTTAGGGGAGAATGCCCAAAGATGTTAAATTTTACGTCACTTAATTACATTCTTACTTATGAGGATATTTAAGATTTTAATGAGATGCATTTTTGAAAGAGAATAAAGTTCATGGTGAAAGTGATTGCAGTGCTACTGACTTCTATTTGAAGATTGCGGCACTTAAATCCTATACGTAGTTGGCGACCGATGGTTGACATACCTATATATTTATGATAAACAAATGTCATTTGTGCTCTCTAACCATGGCCGTAGGACTAAAGATCCAGGGTGATGTAGGCTATCTGCCCCAGAGCTTTATCAAGCATTGGAAAGGTCAGGAAAAATGTCTCTATAGGCTATGTAAACAGTACGTGGCGCTTATTGGTTTCTTGACCTAGAAATCTCTTTTTTCATTTTCCATCTGTTTACTTTTTTCGAGAATATGGTAAGTATTTATGTTTGCGTTTCTTTATGTTTTAGAGTAGTAGTAAATTAGTTTTCTAGCTATGCAATATTAGCATACTGTAAACAAATCAATTATTATGTATGTTATTATTATTAATTGGGAAGAGTCAGAACATTTGCCATTATACCTTTCAAAAAATTTGCCCCAATAAAATGGGTTTCTGTCGAGCTGGGG
>WIPJ01001848.1:384185-403695 GCA_018155075.1 Cassiopea andromeda
AAAGATATGTTGAAGACAGAAATAACTCAGAAGTGCAAAATTAGGGGTAGAAAAAGAATGAAATGGCATGACATTGGCAACAGTGTAACAGAAATAAGGAAGTTTGAGGAATTGACAAAGAGTGCCGAGGACAGAGAGAGGTGGAAGAAATACCTGAAAGTGGCCAACCTTCATTTATGAAGAGGCATAAAGAAGAAGAGAAGAATATCACACTCCAAAAGCAACCCACCCCTGATATATACACAGGGTCGATTTTGGAGACATTTATTGGGGGGAGTGTAGGCAGTTGAAATTTGGAATTGCCCAAATGGCGGTCTGCCTATTTCTAGCACTCTTGGCCAAAAGCATGCTATGCAGAAATAGAAGTGCCTCAGCTGTATGTTAAAGCTAATACCTCTTTAAATGCGTGCAAAATTTTTAATGTTATAAGCTATAAGTTAAGAACATATTCACACAGAAGAAAGGAGAGTGGCCTATAGGGACCCCTCCAGAGCGCACGCGTGCGTCAGATGACGTCACAAGCACTAAAATAATGATTACCATAAGCACTACAATGACGCCTACCATAAGCACTGAAATAGTTTATATAATAGTATAAACTATGAATTAGTGCCTAGAACATTGTAAGCAATGTAATAGTACCTGTAACACTATAAGCAATGAAATAGCTCTTATCATAAGCACTGAAAATATGCCTATACGCGATTATTTTCACCATAAGCAATGATTTATTGTTTATAAACATTATAAAAAAGTAATTAGAGAAGAAGACAATCACTCATTTTCTATCAACTCTCAAGACGGACGCCCTAATGAAAAGGATGGAGCATCTATCGATTAGTGGCACAAAAACTGAATTAGATATTCAAAAAAAGAATGATGATCTTGTGATCTACGCCAACAAATACCAGTATAAGTTACCCAAGAAGAACTTTCTCGACTTGTTGAAGAAACTACAAGACAATATATTATTTGAAGAAGGTAAATGTTGGTTTATTGATGGGAAAACATTTGATGAATTTGTAGAGAAGAAACAAGATAAGTTGAGAACAAAGAAAGTGAACGGTGAAGAAAGAAAATATTTTTAATCTAATTAGCTGTATGACAGTCTGTGAGAAGAACTCGCGTCAATTCTATTACATGACGATAACAGCGGCTGATACAGACGGGAAAGGATGGAAAGTGGTTCTAGATGTTCGAAGCCATTATTTATTTGAAGATGAAGTGATACACCAGCAAAACTTGGAATTTTGATTCCATCAGAAGCAGCGATGTCAATACTGAAGAATATACAAATAGTAATCGACATGATAGAACATTAGTAACGCTTAATTATTATTTTCATGTTTATGATAAATTTTTATATTAATCATTATCTCTCTTTTTACAAGCAATATGATTCTAATAACATGAGTTTATACATAAGATGCAAAGTACTTATCATTTCATTCAGTCTTAAGTAATGGAGTAGTGAGAACGTCTTGCTGATAGAATTTCTACTTAGATGTAGAAGAGCTACTTTTAAATGTAGCTTACCTTGAGCTCTCCTTCAATAATCATTTTACTTAGTAAAGTAACTGGGAATTGCAGCTCGGGACCCTAGAGTTCTCTTGCCAATTGTAGAGATAGTTAAATGTGATGTGTTTCTGGAAAGTCAAGAGAGAGAATCGTATGAAGAGAATGTCTTACACGAAGCATCGGAGAGGAGCGGTCTGGGGTACTATTCGAGTGACCAAATAGTGGCCGCAAACTATAGAATAACGCTTCTTATTGCATTTCAAATATTGATGACTTTGAAGCTCTTGCTGAACTTGAGACCCAATCTGATATCAAAAATGAACTCGCTAATCTTGAATTTTCCACCCTGGCACTTAACTTCAAACCGAAAAAGATGCCACTGGGTATGACAGTATTGCCTAATTTACAGAATAAAACGAAAATATTTACCAAATGCTAAGACACTATTGCAGATTTACCGAATGGAGCGAAAACATTGGGCGGGTGTCTCACCCCCAACACCCCCCACTAAGTCCGTCTATGTCTATACATATAGTGCTTTTACTCTCCAAAGTTAGCCCTTTGACGTTTTTACCTTCTTCCTCATCAGTATACGAACTTCTGTTATACAATAGTTTTATGAATGTTTGCATTTGTCTAAATCTGTCAAATCAACAACCTGTGAACACGGGCGCGCCCCAGCAAACGTGTGACGTCACCAGCAAGCATAACAACAAGTGAAGAAATCAATCGGAGTTGTGAAGCGCTTCTGATGAGGTGTCGACAAGTTCGAGACAACATTGTGCTTTGCAAAGTTACGAAGCAAAGATTTTCAGATGAAATCTGTACGAAAATTCTTTGGGCGTCTATGTGGAAGCTCGGTGAGATAGTATTTTCTTACTCCCTATTCTCGTTTTACATTCATCAACAAAATTGTCCCGCACGCTTTTGAATGAAGCTCAATGGAAGTGTCGCCCGTTTGGATTAATGTTATTAAGTCATGTTATTAGTACAGCCAATGTATGAAGAACAGGCATGTTGTTCTTGATAGTTATAGCACATTTTATATGTTATTTCATATACTTGACAACAATGTGAGACGATAGTTACTTGTTAGTAAGAGCAACTGGCTCCTAACACGGAATAATGAATAGCCTAGGCCTACCTAAAAATGCGCAATTTCTCTTTATTTCTCACATTTTATTAGCGATTCTTAGCTATCCTTCAGTATGTGATTTTCAATTGCAAGACATGTTGGACTTTCTCATGTAACTGTGTGATTTTGATTCATCCTTGTAAACTTGTGAAGAACAGTTAAAAGTTGCCAAATGTGCTACGTTATTGCTTGTAGAATACACCAAACCGTAATTTGAAGTAAAGGACATGCAATCATGTCTTTATTTATTTTTTATGCATTTGCGCGTCGTTTTAGGTCGAGATACCCCTGATTTGGTTAGAAAATAGTTCGCAACGTTTACTACACCCTGAAGTACCTTGGTTACTATAATGGGGGAGGGGCCGCACATTCCACAGACAAAACAAGGACACCACAAAAAGCTTTGATTGCCGTAGATAGCTATCCTTAGCTTTTATAAAAGTGAGCCAAATGTAATAGTCGTTTTGAACTGTTTTAGCTGCTGAGGAAGAATAAGGGGACTTTTATTGTCAACGTTTGTTGTTCAGACTGTGTAGGACTATTTAACTTTCATACGTTGCGTGTAATCGTTTTTGACGACCACTTGAAACCACAAAATGTTCAAAATAATAGCTAATTTCATGGATAAGCAAGGAGGTTTCAAGATTCATTCCGTGGACTACTGTGATATTCGTCATGAATAAAATAAATCTTTTTGTGGTTGCATTTAGACTGTTTGTAGTTGTTGGTTGTGATCCTTTTCTTTCCTCGCTGTTGCCATTAATAAATGATATTTAACATGTGTGCATGTTCTAATGACGAACTTTACAGAATGCATTATTGATATACGATCTTTGTTCGAAGGTGCCATTTATCGCATACTATTCTAATACTGGAGACATCTGGCCTTGCCGACTTTGAGAAACATGTGTCTTAACACTAATTCATTAGTGGTTGCCTGACGCAATGAGAGAATTACATTTGGCTAGCATTTCCATGTGTTTGTTTCCTTGTAGACTTTTCTACACTAGTTACAGTATTTTCACTCAGTGCTGCTACCCTTCTGTTATATTCACCAATCAACCCTATAATTTTCCATTGCTAGATAATTTTACTCTATTTTCTCACCTGCAATGTAGTGTCAACTAACATCTTTAGTGTTTGGAGGTATTATCCAAGAAAAACAAGTAACAATATCAACTCAGTTTGCATAGTGCATGTGGTTTGTTATGACCTCAGATTTTCTCAGTCAATATAGGGATGTTTGCATTTAATCCTAATTGACCTTGTTATGTGCTTCATGCATTTCACTATAAGGAAAGTTCTTGACTTAGCTTTTGAAAAATTTACTGTAACTCAGGCCTCAGTAACAGCATTTTGTGCCTGCGGAAAAAACATAATATAATGGATGATCATGTACAGATTTGAATAAAACAAGTTGGCAACAATTTCAAGTGTGACATTTTGTGCTTGTAAGCGGCATTTAGCACTCATGCAGATTAATGAGCTCTGCTGTAACAGTTTTCATTTTTAAGGAAGTGATTTTGCTGAAGGCTTCAATAATTGAGCTATTTCTTTTGGTAACTATTGGAAACCTGTTAGGTGCTTCTATCTTATTATTTCCCATCAAAAAATTAATGAGCTCAACATGATTTGTTAGCATATCTCTATCACACAGCACATAGTATTATTTGCAGCATCCCACAAGGACAGTAGTTCTCATGGTTTATTTTCATTACATGAGCTTCGTTTTCCCACACTCATCTTTTTGGTCTCATTGTCTGGAAACTGCCTATTGTGCATCTATGCCAAGATAGTCTGCAGAACCTGCTGTTTTTTATGAGTCATCTCCATCTTTTCCCATTACTTTTGATTTGCTCTTTTTGTGGTGAAGAATATTGTATGGCTATTTTGAAACAAATCTAAACCCATTTCCCAAGCACATAGTTTGGTGGAGCAGCAAACCTTGCATGTACAATAATTTTGGGGGTCATAAACCTTGTTTGATTATTTAAATCTTCAGGTCAGTAATTCTGTTGGAGGGGGCAAAACCATTCAAAATTTCTCATTTTAGGCATTGTCTCTCCATCAGTGGTGTAGAAGTAGATTGATAGCTAGGGGG
Source organism: Cassiopea andromeda (assembly GCA_018155075.1). Lineage (NCBI taxonomy): Eukaryota > Metazoa > Cnidaria > Scyphozoa > Rhizostomeae > Cassiopeidae > Cassiopea > Cassiopea andromeda. The sequence goes on from WIPJ01001848.1 coordinate 388,940, forward strand.
CTCTGTTGATTGCTAAGGGGCTCTTTTCTTGCTTGTATCTTTATGAGAAACACTGATATTTCAAGTTACTAGCTATTGCATATTTTTCCAAAGAAATAAGTCTTCATAGAGCAGTACACTTTTAAACATTTGGTTTCCAGTATTGGGTGTTATGACATGGTGTTGTTCATATTGGATACATAATTCAATTTTGACCTACCCAATATTGAGAGGCATGTTATTGCTATTCACTTCACCTGCCATGTAATCACATTTGAAAGAAGAAATAGTATTGCTAAGCTGTTTTGTTGATTAAATTAGATATCAAGCTCAGCCAGTTAATGTCATTATCTTCAATTTAGGAACCCTAACTTTAATGCCATGATATTACTTATTAAAGATTTTAACTCTAAAGTAAATCCTGATCCTTTGTGGAGCCTTGGTAATATTGGTGCTCTGATGATGCTATATGATAGAATATTTATACAGTGCATTATTCAGCTGTTGCATACAGCTTTGAGTACATGACCCCAAAGTATCCTGACTTGTGTACGTGGAGTAGGAGGTATGCCTGAAGAGGATATATGTGTCTAGAAGGAACTTCACAAGCAATACGGGCTTATCTTTGTACTGCTGTGGTGTGCTTAGATATGTCAAGACCTACAAATTAGGATTCCATGTGCACCTGAGTTCCAAGTTCCTATGTTCATGTTTGTGCAAAATAGCTTGTGTGATAGCATTTTATGGAATTGCATTGCAGTGCTTTTACTTATGCTTGAATTAAGGAATCCTAAAGTGACATAAATTTAGTAACCTTCTAAGGTATTATACAGGACATCCTACAGGATTTATACTCATGCAATGTATATCATTCATTTTATCAGGGAAGACAGCTTGATGGAAACAAAGGTGAAAGTCCAGTGAGTCCCCCAAAAGAAAATGAAGAAAAGAGACAAATAGAACCAACTCTTCTCCCAGATGATGCCCAAAGTAGAGGTGACAAGGATGAAACACTCAAGGAGTATTTTACTCAGTCAAGCTATGAGTCTCTAAATGAAAGCCCAAAGTTTCGAAAAAAGCAGACTGCACTTAAAGCAACTTATTCGACACATTGCATATATGATGTAGCTGAGTGGAAACCAGAGAGCCTTGGAACTCAATCAACAGATAAATTATTTAGTGATGCAGCTGAACTAATGGAGCCTTTCTTCAAACAGACTCACAACCTTTCCTCATTGCTTTTGAAATTTGCCAGGCAATATAGCAAGGAGAAGAAGCCAGATTTTTTCAAGTGCTATCAGGTTTATTTGAAAAACAAAGCAACAGATGGGTTAAATAACACTAGTAATCATTCAGAATCAAATATTATGAATATATCAGATGATGATTTGAAAGGTATTATCACTTTAAGCATACATATATGTACACAAACATATAGTTTTGTTTAATTACAAGATTGCTTTTCCTGTATACTAAAGGAAATGGGCCTCAGAGAAGATTTTAGCTGTCTTTGAGTGTATGCTGCATAGAAAAGCACTTGATTTTTTGCCAAAGGTGCTAATCTTGATAAAAATTTTCATTAATATATACTGGCTTAAAAGCAAGCTAGGTGTAGCAATATGGATTCCATTAGCAACAACTTGTACAATGCAATAAGTTGGTGAAAAGGAGCATTTCTGGTGTGCTATCAGCCATGTGATATACTATATTGGAGATAAATTAATAATCCTTTGAAAGTGAAGCACATAAAAGGAAATGAAGCCTGCATACTTTTAAACTTGCCTTATCAGAGATTGCAAGAGTATTTATATTTTTACTAGCGACAATCAAGGTAATATGATAGTCTCATATGTTAGCAGCAGCAAAGCCTGAAAAGATAGTTGTGAGCTGCTGCTTATTATCAGGTAAATGTGGTGCATGCAAATTGGCAGCTCAGATTTTCTTTGTTTAACTGCATTTTCAACTAATTATATTTTTGCAGACCCAACAGTTAAGCAATTAAAAGAAGTAGCCATGAATGGTACCACATTGTTGCAGCTGATTGATACCATAAAGCCACAGGTTGTTGAGAGACTTGATGAAGCTGGTAAATATGATGTGAAGGAAGCTGTAAAGGAAAAGAAAAGTGATTCAGTTGGCCAGCAGACTGGATTGTTATCAAAACTCTCTACTCCTGGAAAGTTCCGCAGAAATTTGAAGCAGCTGAAAGAAAACCACAAATTGCTAGGTTTGGTTCATTCTGAAGTTGAATCAATTGTATTGATTATCACTGAAAAAGGGGTGAAAGCAAAGGCTGTAGCAGCATCAAATCAGGTTTGAAGTTCAGTTCAGTTTTATTTTAATGAGCTTTACATATAAGAGTATATGTTGCTAGAAAAAAGGGTGATGCAATCTTTTCCACAGCGCTTGCATATCCAGACATTTAGGTGTGCAACCAAGCCTTTGTCCACTAGGTGACTTAGGTGTGTTAGTGAAAATTTACAATGGAAAGTTGCACGATCACGCCTTCACAATAGCGCAAGCACAACCTACCCTGGGAAAATATGTAATATATTCATCAGTGATCCAGAAATTTCTGTGAAACTTTGTAATATTGTATAACAGTAATTCTGCTTTACTATTCTTAACAGAAAACTATTTACATTTCAGTGGTTTCTCGATACCAATGAGTAATTTCAATAAATTCATGAAAATGACCATGTAACACGTCACATTTTCGTCTACATTGAAGTAGAATAGAGTTTGAAATTTTATCAGATCTCAGTTTATGCAACTTATTTTCTTACAAAAATCACTACAAGTGGTGATTTACATATAATAAGGAACTAGAGCAATTAATTTTTACATTTCTGTCATCGGTTTAGTAATTCTCGTACTACACGCACAAATCCTCAAAACCGCTGAGGCTTGTAACGCTTGCTGTTTTAAAAAGGTTATAATGGAAATAAAGTAAAATATTAAATTTCACAAAATGTGTTTTTAGCAATTTTTTTACATGAAACTAATGGGCTATAAATAGCAATTGAATAGGTTCAACTGCACAAAGTGTCCGTTGTGTCTAAGCGCTAGCAGAACAAGAAATAGAAGTCGGAAACATTTTTGTAACGTAAAATTATTGAGAATTTCATTGAAGTAGGTATAATAAAACATCCAAATTACTGATGAAACCATTCACTCAAGTACTCAATCCAAATTTTATTTCTTGGGCCTATGTTTATCCATCTTCCCTGTAAATTTTAGCCCATTTTATATCTTCTGTGAAGAGATATTGCTGTTTGAGTGAGACGGAAACACTTTTGACACTTTTCATGGATCCAAAGTGCATAACGGTGGTCAGAGGTATAAACGTTATGCCCGAATTTCCTATTGTTGTTTTAGAAACTTTGCCCGAGTGAAACGGATTTCTGCTCAGCTTGGGGGGGGGGGCTGCAGCCTCCTACGCTTATGACTTGAATTACCGAAATGTTTTTTGAATAAACATTTTAGCAAAAGTTTCTTCTCTACATTCTTCGAAGCGTAAAGGGGGCTCTCTTCATACCTTCAAAGGAAGGCGGAACTGCGAAGAATACAGCTAGAAAAACGTCCTGGGTGTGGCTGCCAATATAAGAGCCGCTGAAGTTTTAACTTATCCGAAAGTCCATTATAGGGGGGGGCCTCTTTCTAATAACCGGTGGCTGAAAAAGCACTGGGTATGAAAGCCGTCAAATTAAACACAGGCCAGAGCAAGCCTCAACCACGTCCCTCTGCTCGTGAATCGCCAAACTGGCATTAGCCAACAGGGAAGAACTACAACGCAGAAAGTTGCTTTAATCACTGTCATTCACCAATATAAATCTAATTCTAATAACAACTTATTCTGCTCCCAGCCACCACGGTGTATAACATATTAATGACGTAATCTTATATAAATGCGGTTTTGAAGGATAAGTCGTTGCAAATGCTTCTTATAGAATCTAATTAAATTTCTTCGGAGAACGCTGCGAAGACTGTGTTTTCTAACTAATTCTCTCCTTTTCTCCAATTAGCGAGTGATACAAAGCTGTTTGACTAAAGCTCTATCAATTCACAAATAGGATTTTATTCCTAAGGGACAATTTCAGCTAGATACATGTTACTGAATCGTCTAGTCAATTATTAAATGGATAAGATTCTTTTCTAAAATGTTATCGCATTATGTGAAGGCGATTTTTAAGAGCTGTTCACTCCACAGGATTGAATGAGCTTATGGGTGTGATAGTCGGTGTCCTTATCCAGGTTTTCAGCTCATTGGTGTCCTAGCCCGCTTGTGTGTTCACCTGCGTTGATTCGTAGCGAAATAGGATGATTTTATGCGTAGTTGCGTCGTTCAAGAACATTGTCCAAGGTTTTGTTTTGCAACGCATATTCTGCTCATTGCATTGTGTATACCATTAAGCCTGAGCATTGCATCAGCTATTTTTTTGGTCTTTCTGTTTGGTTGTAGCATTTATTCTGACTTTTTTGTTACATTTGTGTCAATTCACATGTTTACTTTAGAACTCTACCACAGAACTTGCCTCTGCATGCTTTTTAAGAACCAACACGTTGAAGTTTCGCAACGATATTTGTTACTGTATATTAATTTAACGATTGGATCTTAAGAAGGTTTAAGTGGTTAATGGTATTTGACCCTACTACCATAACTCATGTATACAATACGTGGAATAATTCACTTTATCCCAACGATAGCTGCTGACCAGTGTTCTAATGTAAAATTTACCTCTTTGGAGAAAACAGCGTGTTGTTGGCAAACTCTTGGCAAACGGAAAAATTTCTCATATTGGAGAAAAAGGTTTTCCCTTGATAGAAAACTTTCCAATATCATTGTTGCCCAAGCGTAGCAATGAGAAAACTTTCCCTTGCGGGCTGGAATGGGAAACCCTGGGGGTGTAGCACACCTTCTTATGAAGGAATGTTTGTTTTTAGACTAGGATAATCTGCATTCTAAGCTTGGAGAATGGAGAGCCATCTACCTGTGTCCCCCTTTTAGTGCCCGCCAAACTGCTGACCAGAGTAGTATTTCAAGTATTGCCTTTTTGAAAAGACTTTTGATCATTTTTAGGAGATGGAACGAACTGGAAATCCAACATTATTAAGCACGGTAGCCGTGGATGATCCTTCCTCCCAAAATGATGTAATCATAGATTCCCTTCAAGTTCAATCATGTGACACCCCGGTGGAGATTGGAACTGATGAGAACGAAGGAGCTCATAATGATGTACGAAAGTTAATTGAAGATCAGCAGACGTTGGTGGTAGAAGAGAACCCTGAAGTAATTGATGAGAAGAAGACTTTGGATATCGGTATAAAACCAGCCTCCCATCAGGAAGATTTTCAAAAGAATGACATTAATCAGCTAAATGATGCTGACGTGGTAAATCGAGAGCTTGTTGACAAAGTTTTGCCCTTGAAGTCTGATTCATCTGCGGCGTTGGAAAACCAAGCTAGTAGCTCTTCCCAAGATAACGTTGATTTTGGAAGACTGCTAGACTTCGGCAGTTACATAGTTGTTGACCCCTCTGTAAGTGATGAGGTCATGCTTCGTGGCTCTCGAAGCTTGGACAGCCTGTGCAGCGTCAGCTCTCGCAGGACATTGTCTAAATATGGAAGTTATGAATTTGTCACAGATTTTGAGCTCAAAATAGCAGAGAAGGCAGAAAACCAAAGACAGCAATTTACGTGAGTCCCATTTACAGACTTTTACTTTGTGAAATAGCAGTTTCGTTCTGCAGCTGAGCAATGTAGTTTGCACTAAAAGAGCATCAAGTGTAGATTAGCTTCTCACGAAATGTCATTTACATCTAACTAACAATGAATCGGAGAGCCTAGGACTGAAACTATTTAAGCTCATCTTTTGCTAGATCTGCTTCCAAAGTCATACTTAATAGTGATTTGTGTGCCGTTTCCTTCACGGCAATGACATATGAATCCGTAATCAGTCTGCGTGATTTTTCACCTCATTTGTGTCATGTGCTTGTAAGATACATGTGAGTCGGATCAAAATTCTCCAGAAAACTATTACCGTGTCTCTATAGAAGTAGGTGTGGAATTTTCTCTCTCTCTTAAGTGCCATATCCAAAATGTTGTGGATTTCCATCTCTCATATTCAGATATGCCCATACATCTGTTGATGACACCTTGGTAGCTTGACCTTTGCACTCCGTTACTCTGGTTACGCACAATCATCCTTTCCAATTCTAAATTTTCAATCCTTAGTTGATGCTTTCGAATAGTCACGACCTCTCTGCTTTGCAATATACTTACATTGGTACATTTTATAAATTTGTAATGAGATTCCATTTGCAAAGATCGTCTCGTGATGCAAAGAGTCTTATCTACATTGAATAGTAAGACTATCAGTTTCATAAATGTTTAACTTCCTCAAATATCCTTCAATGCCAGTATATCTTGATTTGCTCTCTAAAGATTAGTGCTTTATCAATTACATATTACCACCTTGAATTTCTTATAAGTTTAATTGAAATCCGGAGGAATTTTGTTACATTTGGGAGAGGAGATTGCCTTTGCTGTGGAGGAAGCGAATTTTTTCCATGTTTTTAAATGATTTCATTCGATCATCAACGGGTGAAGTAGAGCCTAGAACAATACTTAAAAGTTCTTATCTGTTAATATGCCTCTTTTGCTGGAAAGATTGTGTTTCCTATAAAAAATAATAATTGATATCAACATTAGATTTTCAAACATGCTCGTATATCAACATCCTATCTTTAATTACGTATTTTATTAAGTCAATCTCTTTTTAACGTATTTATTCAATGATAAACATTATATTTGATCGGTAGATAATATTTTATGAACACTTGTTTGTAGATAAATGTAGATTTTTAGCTGGTTCAATTAGATTACGTCTGAGTTGGTGGTCAATATTTTCTATGCAAATGATGAGTGTTTTGCAATAATCCTTAACATTAATGTTTCATGTAAGCCCTCGTTAGTCTTCATGAAAGAGAGCTGGTATGGAGTCAATAGAACAAGCAATTCGAATGAAAGAGAGCAGCTAACTATTGTAGATTTCCCACATGTGCTACAAGATATTTATGTAAGCAAGTAACTTTGTTTTGCAAGCCAAGCTATACTGTTAGTGCGTATAGTTAAATCGGTAGTAAACTGGTGGCGCATTTCTGTATAGCCGTAGCCCATTGGTGCACATGTTAGAGTCACCCGTACTCTTGAAATGATGAACTGTGTTTCGTATTTGTTTGATTGATTTCATTCGAAAGTCCAGCATTCCTTTTTGATTGTATGCAATATTTTATGATTATCCCGTTGCTATAGGGTGTGGGGGATTGGTGGGGAAGCATTTATTGTCATAGAAAACAATCATGCACTGAAAACAATATATCTCTTTGCAAAGTTTCTGTTGACTAACATAACTGCATTCTATGGAACCTTTGTAATTTTAGAATTTTTTGACCGTGATTGGAACGTTGTGGGATTTTTGTATAATTATTTGACTTTAATTATATCTTTTCTTATCTTGCATAATAATTAGATATTAAATTTGGTGGAAATTTGGTTTATTCTCTACATTTGATGTCTTATTGTTTATAGAGAGATTGTATGTCACAGGATTCGTTCGTTATTCATTGATTTCATCATTGACATATATTGTCTATTTATAAATTGCAATATGTACACCTTGACGTTGATGACTAGGTATGTTTTTGGAGCCATCTTGTTATGATCCCCACTGTCTTCAAACTGCATCTAGATTTCATGGCCTTAGACCTCATTTTTTAATGAGCATTTTCAGAGCTAGTATTTCGCATTGTCAGCTAGGTTAAACAGCTTGGGTCTTCCATTCATTCAGAGCTAGTATTTCGCATTGTCAGCTAGGTTAAACAGCTTGGGTCTTCCATTCATTCAGCAATTTAAACGGCCTTTTGCTTTCGAAATGATGCAACTTCTAATTTGCTCCCGCTGTTCATTTCTAGGGAGAACTCAATACCAAAGAAGACCAAACCTAAGCGAACCAAAAATAGAAAACCAGGAAAGAAATCAGGGAGCATGGGCGTGTCCTCCCCAATATACAAATACACGGAGGTTGATTATAACCCAATGGGATTTTAGCCAATTCATTAATCCCTTGGCTGGCCAGTGAGATTTGGTCGGATAAGATTTGGATGGTATGTTTTCAAGCACATGTACTTTAGAGTGGTATTCAGACCTGAGTTGCTTTATTTTTAGCTACAGAGAATCATAGGATAACGAGCGTTCTTTTTACACAAAAATGCTCTTAGATAAGAGCAGTGTTTTAGCATTTCTCTTCTCATGCAAAATCTGTGTAAATGGAGTCCAAAGTTAGACAAAGAAGACGCCATTTGTACCTGTATTTTGCTAGAAGTGATATCTCCGCGATAAAGTTTAGTATGCAATATAGTATATTTTATTTGATATAAAGCAGCTACCGATGGGGCCGTTCCTAGAATGTTTTTGAGTGGGGTGTAGGATCTACATACTGCCAACAAAATGGGAGTAGCTCTCGGGTTCCATTTATACTACAGTACTTTCCTCTTCCTGGATTGTTAGAATGCAAGAGTGAAAATAATTTGCCAGTAGAAATGGAAAATTTGATTTAACGACAGAATTTTTATCTGAGGTTGTGAAACCGTCCACGCCCCACTTTAAATTCATTTTAAAGCGCTGATAATGCGCTGCAAATAGCAAATAGCAAATGGTTTCATACACCGAGCTTAATTGAGTGCATCAAATTGAATCTTTGTTTGCTCGGAGGTTTCACTTGGCAACACCCTTGCATGATTCCCTTTGTCTGAGCTGCTTTCAGGTAGAACAGCAAAAAATGGCTCTGAGGCCAAGCTTGGGTCACAAGAATCTCGCGGCTTTAATATATGTAATTTGCTATGCTTGAGCCACACTTATGTATCATAGATGCTTTCTTGCATATGGCTATGCAAGATTTGAATTTCCTTCTGGTTTGAGCAGCTGTGAAATCGAAAATTTTTGTTGCTTTTGTTTAGACGATTTTTCACCTCCTTTAATATTCTGCAGTAAAGTTCAAGATTTTTTGTTACTTTTAAGTTTTTGAATATCAGCTTTTTCCTGTAGTATTCACTTTCACATACAACGTTTACAACTTCCTCAACAAACTCTTCAGGCCAGCAAGATTAGCATCCTGCTGTCTTTCCTTTTACAGTTACTGAGCCTTTCACCTCCAATTCTTGGCCTAATCTTCTCTAGAACCCATAGTAGACGGGGGGACCTTTGCTAATTCTCGCCAATTCGAAAACCCCCCGCTTCGTATTTTGACCTCTTCCCCCCTTTTATTCATTTTAGCAATTTTGGAGTTACTTCAAATTTGAGTTGGTCATTGTTACGAAGATGTGAATGCATTAACTGTTTCTCGTCCTGTCTTGTTTTACTGTTTTTAGGTGATGTTAGCGCAGCATAAGAACAGACATATCTAGAAGCTGCTTCCTAGATGTTCGTATTTTTATCCCCCCGCTTAATTTGAACCTCCCCCCGCTAATTAGTTTTGAAAAATTGTTAGCCTCCCCGTTTATTATGGGCTTAGAGTATCAGTCTCCTCTTCATCTTCCATGGATTCATCTTCAGCGATACTTTCAGAGCACGCTTTATTGGAATCTGCCTCTTCTTTCATCCTTGCATCTTAACTGCAGTACAACATCTCTGGTTTGCTATCGTTTACGCTGAAAGCTTTTGGAGCCCTTTGAGTTAGTCATACGCAGCCAGGCTTCATAATCAAAAATTCTCTGCACTCATAAAGTGCTGTCCGAAACCAAGGCACGTAATGCACCCGTAACCAGTCCGTTTCATACAGCGAATTATCAACATATCGAATCGACACTTAGAAAATTTTTCATACAAAAATTCAGTTCGCCGCACTCATAATGCTCTGTGTGAACTAGGTCTTAATCATTCGAAATTCGATATCTGAAGCGTCAGTCTGAAATACCTGGAAACTTGTGAAAGAACTCATCCCTGTATCTTCACCACAGAGTAAAATTGAATCAGAAATTTGTTATCTTAAATAATGCTTAGTGTATAATAAATACAATGGAATCCTGCTCATGTGAATCTTCCGCTAATACAAACTAAATGTTCGGTCCCAAGGATTCTGACTTGGGATTCCGGAGTCAGAAAACATGATAACATAGAAGACAGTGTTGTAAATTTGTTTACAGATATTTTATGTCTTATTGAGAAACATGCCCCTCTCAGGCTGAAACGGTTTTCACAGAAGCATCGCCCATGATTGTATGCTGATTATCATGCACTTAGGAAAGCAGGAGATAGACTGTAAAAAGCTGCAGTTACGCAAAATTCTACACATATGATGGAGTCCTACAAACACCACATCTAAGAAATGAGGTTAATGCCTTGAACAAGAAACTTAAGAGAGACTATTTTTCCAATAAGCTGCAAGAAAACATTGGAAAATTAAAGGAGACTTGGAAGACAGGTAACAGCTTTTTAAATAAGACTTCTAAAACAACAAAAATTGCCACTATGAAAGTTGATGATAAAATTGTTATTAGTAACAATAAAATCATTAACATCATGAACAAATACTTTTGTAACATTAGTGAAAATCTAAAGAAGAAAATTCCAAACAAACCTAATCCTCTTAGAAATGGTATCAATAATGTGAATAAGGATCCTAATGAGTTCCTTTTCTCTGAGATATCTGAAGAGGAAATGATAAGCGTCATCTCAGCGTTTAAAACTTCTAAAGGATCAGGCCCAGGTAGCATTCCAAACTTCTTTATGACAATCGCGGTAACTATCATTGCTAAGCCATTGGCTTTTCTTTTCAATTGATCTTTGTTTCGGGGAGTTTTCCCCGAGAATTGGAAACATGCAAGTGTCTCCTATTTTCAAGGAGAATATCTCATGTGGTGTTCCTCAAGGTTCATGTTTGGGACCTCTTTTATTGCTTCTCTTTGTCAATGACATGCCTTACTCATTAACTAAGGTCAAAGTAAATGTTTATGCCGACGATACTAGTCTTATTCACCCTGATGTGAAATTAGGTAATGTAATAGAAGTGACAGATTCAGTGTTAGAAAAACTAAAGGAATGGCTGCAAGGCAATAAGTCATCCTTAAACATTGACAAGACTATTTCTTTGATCATAGGTATGATAGCTGATGAGAACAGAGAAAAACTGTTGCCTAATTTTACTATTGATGGGGAACCTACTCAACAAAAACTTCAACTTAATATTTAGGGGTTCAGATAGATAACACGTTTATTTTTATATGAAAACCATTATTTTGCCAGAGCCTCCTTTAGTTTTTCTTAACTTTTCCCGAAATTGAACCTCAGATTTTCTTAAATTTTTCTTAACTTTTACTGAAAATAAACTGGCTAGAGTGGTTTACACTTTCGTTAATAATATTGTATACTTGATTTGAATTCCATCTTTAACATTTTGAATGCAATAACGACGAAATACCGATTTTTGGCCTATAAAAACACTTAATTTTGGAGTTTGAGCCTCGTGATTTTCTTACGATTTTCTTAAGATTTTGACGATTTGAGCTTCATTTTCTTATAAACTTGTTTCTTATAAAAAAAACGTGTAATCAACTGAAATGGAAAGATCATATATCTCAAGTATCATCTACAGTTGTGGGCTCCTCGAGCCTCACTTTAGATACTGTTGTTCCGTATCGGGCTCTTGTGACACAGTTTTAAGACAAAAAATTGAAAAATTGCAAAACAGGGCTGTAAGGATCATAACATTTAGTCCTTGCAATGCACAAGCTAGTCCTCTACTGAAGCATTGAGATTATCCAGTATTCAAGATATGATACAGCAACAAGAAACTGTAGGCGTGGTCAAAATTGCTTTGCGCACAGAGAGGCCTTGCTTTGGAATAACTTGCCGACAGAAATAGAATCTGCAAAATCCTATGATTCATTTAAAAACAAACTAAAAAGACAACGGCCAATTTATCAGCTGATTTAGATCTCGTTTAATATTTACCTGTATTTGCTTTTTCATTCTATTTTTTTGTTAATATTTCGTTACTTTTTCACATGGCCTCCTGTAAATCAGGCTCAGGCCTGAGGGGCTTCCATATATAAATAGGGATATGATAGTTGATATGCAAATGTTGTTTTACCTACAATTAACGCCCCAGTTCTTTCTAACGTCCCGCCAGTAACCCTCCGTGCGAATTTGGAAATATATATGAACGATCCAACTCTTTTTAGCGCCCTATTTTGATAAACGCCCTCTCTAAAATACCCCTTCAACACATTCTGTTTTTAAAGGGACCCTATTTACGATAATATGCAATATAATAGAATACTGATATTTTAAAACCTAATTTCAATACAACATTATTCTAATTATTATAATTTATATGAAAAAAATGAGAATATGCATAAGGGTATATATTAAGTTATAGTAAAACAAAAGCCTGCCAAAAATGTAAAGGGGGGAGAGAGGAAGGTTCATTAAAATAGTGGCAGATATATATTTCCTAATATAATAACCTAAGAAAAGGCTGGAACATAATGGCAAACCTCAGAAAAGATGAAACTCAGTGAGGACATTCAAGTTAAATATATCTTAATTTTTTGAAACTTCTCGTTGAATACGTATATAACTATTTAGAGAAATATACCTCACAAGATACATCGCAGTGTATAATTATCTTGCTTGTAGAGGGCATGCAGAAGTTGACATAATATAAAATAGGAAACTATAAAAGCATGCAGATAAAAGGAATGGAGAAACTAAATAGTTAGAAGTTATGGTAAGCAAGACTTATTCCAACGACAGAAGATATAGTAGCTAGATCTAATAGAAACATTCATAGCTTTCATGATAATTCTTTTTTGAATTGTCTTCTCGAAATGCAAGGAGGATAGAAAGATAAATTTAACAAGGATAAAAGAGATTTGCAGTAAGAACCCATAGCCCCAATAGCACCCATAGAAAGATTGACATATTTGACTTTTACTGTAGGAGAGTGGGAGGTCACTAATCTGTACTGTAAGATAGGTCATTGATCAGTGACTTAAATTTGGTAGTTTTACAGTCACTATTACTTTGTATACACGTTTTTTTTTATAAGAAAATCATTATTTTGCTTGAGCCTCAATTTTCTTAACTTTTCCCGAAATTGAGCCTCAGATTTTCTTAAAGTTTTCTTAACTTTGTTGAAATAAACTGGCTAGAGTGGTTTACACTTTCGTTAATATTATTGTATACTTGAATTTGAATTCCATCTTTAACAATTTGAATGCAATAACGATGAAAATACCGATGTTTGGCCTATAAAAACACTTAATTTTGGAATTCGAGCCTCGTGATTTTCTTACGATTTTCTTAAGATTTTGATGATTTGAGCTTCATTTTCTTATAAACTTGTTTCTTATAAAAAAAACGTGTATTAGTTTGGGAATCTACTGCAAGCCTAGGTAAATAAAGTAGATTTGTGTCTGTAAGCAGAAGAAATTCAGGGCGAAAAGATTCACCAATAGTAAAGCATTGAGACAGTAACGATGGTAGATCAGCATAAAACAGTACAATGTGTTTTGAGGAGAGTGTGTTGGCTAAAAAAAAAAGAACAAAGTTATGTCTCCAAGTGTATCTGCCCTCTTCCCGACATGACTTGCTGCTGGATACAACATGTTGTAAAGTTTCTGACAGCAGACAGAGGAGCAACACTAATAATAATAATACTCATCATCATCATCATCATCATCATCATCATCATCATCATCATCATCATCATCATCATCATCATCATCATCATCATCATCATCATCATCATCATCATCACAAAATGATTTACAATGAATAAACGAATTAATTTAAGAAACTTAAGTCTTAAATAAGAACTTTGCGCAAGATGCAGGTGTATGGATCATCATTGCACTGGTTTAATCTCCTCAGGAATGCCGGGAGGGGGCAAGGAACAGGGAGAAAAGTGCCCTTTTTGAAATGTAAAATTTTACTTTGGGACGAACATACCCAATTGGATGTCCCGAGAACCTTTAATGTCTCGGCTCGTTTTGCTAGCTTATGGTAGTCGGTACCCTTTTGCTAATGGGCGAGGTGGCATAGTGGTTAGAGTGCATGTCTCCCATGCAGGAGGTCTAAGGTTCGAGTCCAGCTCGAGCCCTGACTGAACGCTCGCTCACTTCTCACCCAGCAGCGAATGTGCACCCGGTGAGGAAAGGAACTGGCCACCCTACCTCACATACCGATGGCTCAGGATAAGTGTTATTTCTAACAGGCACTCTCCTACGTACTTTGCCTTACCCTTTTGCTCCCCTTGATTTCCTTTTTTCCACTGCCGTTTCAGCGTCCCTAATTCCCTGTATAGATAGCTGTAACTTGATACAGTATTTCAAAATACTTGGGAATGAGGACCATAGGGAGTAGCCTCTATACTAGATACTTTCTGTTCCATAAATTCTTACCTGTACTTTTGACAGCTGCAAATGATTTGGAATGTGATGGCTATAAAATCTATTTTTTAACAAAAAGTATCCTCATTGAAAGTGGATGGAGATTGCTCTTTCTCCGGAATATTTCTGTCTTAAGCAACTGCGAATTGCGTTGGTAAATGGTCAGGGATTTATTTTAAAATATTAACAGAGTCATTACAGCCATCTTTGTAAATAATTCATGATGCTCTTTCACAGACCTTAGGCGTAATTTACCCTTTACATAACGTGTTAAAAACCATCTCTCTCTCTCTCTCTCTCTCTCTCTCTCTCTCTCTCTCTCTCTCT
>WIPJ01001848.1:412372-443571 GCA_018155075.1 Cassiopea andromeda
CAGCATTAGTCATGCAGTGCATGACAAGCATGTCCTCTAGCTTCGCCACTGGTTTGAAGCGTGTTTTTGACGGGGGTATACACAAGTTATATCATCATTTGATTTCGTCTTACTCAATGTTTTGGAATTTCCATCTATCCAAACCTTCTGTACATTAGCTGGCTCGGGCAGTGAAGAATTTTGAATGTTAAGTCTTTGAATATTTGAATATTAGCATATGGTCTTTCCATCGTAAGTGTATGAAAAATAAAATGAAATACCATACTTTGCACATAACTTGTAAAGAACAGTTAGATAGACAAAGACATATGGTTCGATGTAATGTAATTGTTTCACACTTAGCAAACCTGAGAAAGATGTGTTTCACTTGAGTTGTATTGCACTATATTGCATTCAAAGAATCTTTGAGAAAAGAAAACAATAGCTTTATTTCTGTGTTACAATCTTCATCTTCATGCCCTCATTAACTTAGCGATATACGCCTCGTTATGGAGCTAGCAGTCAGGGTCTGATTCATATTTAGTATTAACTTATTTTTTTACACGAATTACCCTTCAGCAAAACTAAAATTAACTTAGCAATACATCATAGTCATAATGGCTTAATTACAATAAAAAAATTAAAATATACCTTAGGCTGTTCTTCCAGGGGGTCGCGTTTGATTCATTGTCAGCTCATCAATGGACGTATGGAATCATAGAAACTGCTCTGTCTTAGAGACATTGAAGAAATTCTATCTTTAAGTTTGATAAACCACCCCAGATTACATCAGCATACCGGATGTGACTTTCAATTAGGGCTCGATATACATTGCTTAAGGCGGATTGAGGGAGAATACTTTTCAGCCTTCTTAGAGATTGAAGACCTGCACGACTTTTGTTGTGAACAGTCTTGTACTGTCACTCCCAGTTTAATCCTTCATCTACAATAATCCCTAGTGATTTGGTGGTATTCGTCACTCGTTTTATGTCAGAGTCATTCAGTCTCAATGGTTCATGTACCTCGGTGTTATCTATTTTTCTAGGATGTTCAATTATCATATATTCTGTTTTTTTGGGGGGGATTAGCAATTAATTTATTTATCCGCATCCATGTGGAGACATTTGACAATTCCATTTGGACCTTTTGGATTAGATTTTCAACATTAGTAGATGCTACGGTGATATGAGTATCATCAGCGTAGAGACCTGATTTAGAGTCTATCAAGCATTTTTCAAAGTCATTCAGGTATATTATAAAGAGGAAGGGGCCAACACAGGAGCCTTGCGGGATACCACAAGTTACCGTTTTAGTCCCTGGATTGAGGCCATTTGCGGCACAATACTGTTTCCTATTTTCGAGATATGATTGAATCCAGTCCCCAGTAATATCTCGAATGCCGTATTTCCTCAACTTTCCTATCAAAATTGCATGGTTAAAGGTATCAAATGCCTTTTTCAAGTCGAGGAATATTGTTAAATTAAGTTGCTTGTCGTTAATGTTATCATACCATTTGTCGGTACTATCAATAAAAGATGTAATTGTTGAACAGCATTTTTTGACAGGCTGACTGACTCATTGTTGGGGCCTTAGTTGCCTTCAAATGTTCATAGATTTGATTATGAACTATTCTGTCAAGAATCCTGGGGAATACAGAGACTACTGAGATGGGCCTATAATTATTTGCGTCACTTCTAGACCCTGATTTGAAAATAGGGCTTACTTTTGCCACTTTCCAGATGTCAGGGAAGTCACCTTTCCTTAAGGAAGAGTTAGATTAGATGGAACCAAGCTGGTCCGATAGAGGGGTTGGCTCTTTTGCTGAGATAGGAATAATCTATGTATTATATGCTAAGAAGTGTCGCGGCAAACAACCCTACAAAGCCGAACGCGCCAGCGCAGTGCCCTCATGGTACTATGTGAATGAAAATAAATTTTGGAAAACATAGGCCACGGTATCAACAAAAAACAATAGACATCCTCAACATTTAAAAGATATGTAGTCGCTAGATGGTGATAGGTTTTAAATTGAATATTGTGATTAACTATAACAGTTTATACAAAAAATCACAAGCAAGTAGCATGTTTCTATTTAAATTTCAATAATTTTTGGTACATAAAGGAATGTCTGGCATGTAATAGATGGGCTTGATTTCAGGATTGGCCCATGAGGATGCATAAAAAAGAATAAAACAAAATCCCTACATCTAATAAAACTACCCGTAATGAGGCTTAATGGAGGAGATGTTCATAGATATCCCTGGAAGTTCATCATATTCTGATACTCTTGGGTGCATGATAGACGTCCCCTCCACTCACTAATTACCTTTTTCAAAATTTTCCACCCATGACATTCTTATTCCAACTTCCCCAGCTATTAATTTTTTAAATTATTACTTTATTATTTTGTAAACTCAGACCTCACCCGAGGCGATGTGTGAAGGAGTTAATTTGGCCTGCAAGTAAGAAACAATGTAAGTGCTGTTTGTTTCAGCGCTGTTTCGTTCTTTGTGCTTCATTATGCTACTTTTATATAAATTTATTACGAAAAATCTTTTCTAGAACATTATTTATCATTTTCCGAACCAACTCCGCTCCGTATATTCCAGCCCCCCCCCCCCGCCATGCCATGGATGCTCGAGAAGCCTATGGGGTCTTATTTGCAAACATTTAATTTTTGGTGGGGTTCTATCGAGGGGCGTGTTTCAAAGATTGTCGTTTCCTCAATGCTTCACATAAAGAAATGACGCGACTTCCTCAATTAGCTATATGTAAAAATTACAAAAAGGCTATTTCGCCAACGGAATTTGTTACTCAATGACGATTTTTTCACTGTCATCGCGAAAGTCGAGTTTCTTTTTAATTTCTTGGCTCCAGTCAGACGAGATACTGTTGAATAGCTATTGTCCTGTGGGGGCATCTTGCAAAATGATACTTGTTCAAGGGGGCTAGTTGGGAGGTTGGGGCTTGTTCAAGATAGACGGAAGCATCTATCGACATAATATGTAGGTAATATAGCTCGGGCTGTTCTAAAGGGATTTTTATAATTAGCAAACTGGTTATCTCTCTTGAAAACTTACCAAATCAGAAAGAAAACTAAGGAATTTTCAGACTGCTTTCCTGACAATCTTTGTACTGTGGTACATAAAGTTCATATCCCCCCCTGAATTAGATGTCCTCCTACGCCCATGTTTACAACTATTCAACCAATTCATCAAAGAGGCCAGTCTTTCTCTACATAGAAAAGCACATTTTATTGTAACAACAGTTTGTAGAAAGTCAGGGACCCAACTTCAATATAGTATAGGCGTGTTACAGGTTTTGTCGTGCGAGAATGAAATGCGAGTTAGCGAAAGTGTTTTCCGTGATTTTCTTTTTGTTACATCACCTGGTTAAATGCATAGGTATTACTATGTGGGGGTTCGAGGAGCCGCTTCTGAGTAGTTTAACGAGTAGGCTGAGCACCCCCCCCCTGAAAGCTATGAGAAAGAACAAATATTTTTGTCCAAGTAATAGGAACCGAAGATAATGATACAATATTGACACTTCTGGTATACATCTATATATCTGTTGTGTGTGTTTCGATAGGTTGTCCCTTTCTTATCTTCAGTAAAATAGATTGTAGAATATGTAATTATAAGGTGCTTACATGGATGGTACGCAATTTTCTACATTCTTGAGCATCTACTTGGATGGTAGGCAATCTTGAGCTTCACAATATTCCTAAGTTGCTCTTAAATTTCAAAGATTTTGAGCTTCAATATTCTTATAAACTTTATTCTTGCAAAAATAGAGTGCACTATGAATTGGACCGTTGAGCAATTCCACAAACAGAAAAAGGTCATAAAAAAGGTCATTGGTTAAGAAGGCATGGTATAATTTTCATTTAAAATTTTAGAGTGGAAAAATACGCTTGTTATGTACAAGAGAAATCATATAAAAATACAAATTATAGAAAAAAGCGCTACTGTTCATCATGAAAGAATGGTAGAAAACTAAATCGAGACAACTCGATAACCCTGAATCCACGTAAACACTAGAGGGTAGGCCAGGATTTACATCATCAAACAATGACAGACGCTGATTCTATGTCTTTCAGTAGAGTCCAGCTAATGAAAAAGTCGGCCCCTTCTTGATAATTATTTTGCTGTTTGACAAAAGTGAGAAGGGGGCACTAATCCACAGGGAGGCCTACCATAACATGAGTACACTTAGAGCATTGCAAATAGCTTCAATCTACTGCGTGGATATTGCAGTTTCACAATATTGCAAGTTGGCTGCATATAATAACAGATAATTCTTAACATTTCTAATTTTGCTCAGCGTAAGGTGCGTATGCTCGCTAAAAAGCATTGTGAAGATCTTGAAATTAAACTAGCATTTACTTCTTTTAAAATCAAAACCTTAATTACAGCTAAAGATTCTGTTCCTAGATCGCTCCGCTTGACTATAGTGTACAAATTTACACTATAGTCAAGCGGAGCGATCTAGGAACAGAAGTGTAATTAAGGTAGCGATCAGTGCAGAGTGTAATTCTGTGTACATTGGTGAAACAAGACGACATTTATCGACTCGAGTGGGCGAGCATCTATTTAATGATAAGAACTCCTATGTTTATAAGCATTTACAAGGTTCTAGTGCGTGCAGAGAAGCTTGTGATGAGAAATGCTTTGCAGTGCTGGAATCTGCTAACACTGCCTATAAACTAAAAATCAAAGAGGCATTGCATAAAATGTGGGAAGGGCCTGATCTTAATAAGCAATTACATCATTACAATACCGTTTCGTTATTTTTTCGTTACCTTAATTTCTTTTTTCGATTTCTATATTTCTATTCGATTGATAGAGTGTACCCTTTATTAATGTGTTCTATAGATTCATTTTATTCACCAACTGATGATGAATTGAGCATTAATCCGAAACATGTCTTGGAAAATGAAAAGTATCGCCGTTTTTAATGCTAAGTACGAATTTCTCTAGAATTAAGACCATTGGCGTTGGAGGACGTCGAGTTTGGGGGGAGGGCTCTAAATTTCCTGCCAAAAATAAGAAATAGAGCTGGAGAGCAGGCGGAAAATTTGCCCAAATTAACTATTGTTCTTTCACAAAATTTGCCAAAGTGAAACGGATTTCTGCCCAACTTGGGAGGGGGGACTCCAGCCTTCTTCTATCCCCGCCTCCTACACTTATGCTGAAGACGTATTCTCAAATTATAACCCGGTGAAGCTGAGAGTCGAACGCTACACTTGGTTAAATCACAATTGAATGATGCATCCTGCCATTGAGAGCTTGACATCAAAATTAAGGAGGATTTCGAGATTTCAAATCTATTTAACAAGTCAGGGGCAAGTTCCAATTATTGTAAAAAGTTTAAGGGTTAAACTAAGTAGAAAATAACAAATCGAGACAGGCAACTGATAATGATTATTGAAAAAGATTTACTATTCGCTATAATATAAAAATCTTACAATGCAATTTTTTGTAATTTTTTGCATTGTAAGACATGTCATAAGAAACAATGTCTAATATTACAAGGTGTCGTCAATGGTAGAACATATTTAAATAAATATTCGTAATCCTAAGATACCGTCATCTAGAACATTTAACATTCGGTGAAAGGGTGACAAGACATCACTCCAAAATTACTAAAATTGCAATCCCCAACGTAAAGCATAAAATATTTTCAAAGAATCGCATTTTGAGTTGCTTGAAAGTTCACTCACGAATTCATAAGATGAAACGGCAGTAGGGGGGGGGGGGCTACATGTTTCGGTTAAATCTTAACTAGCAAAAATAACGGCCCAAAACTTCCCAATTCCCTAATAGTCACAACCGCAACTGAAATCAACAAATATGGATTTATAATTCGGAATATTTTCATATCACACATATCTAGAAAGAGAAAAGCTCCTTGCTGGAAAGAATTCCTTTCTAACAATAATTACCTAAGTAAAACCTGAGGTCAAAGCTCTTGGAAAATAACTCAAACACGTATGAAAGATAATACTTTTGTTCAAAATGCATGAAACCCCCTGCTACGTACTACGATAAAATGCATTTGTAAATGAAAAGTTTCAGTCCCATTGGAGATAAAATGAAATGTTCTACTGAAAACAGTATATACAAGACTTAAGTTGGGGAATGTATTTTTCACACTATGCTTATCATAGGATAGAAAGGAATTCAATGCTTATGATCTGCTTCATGAAAAAGGGTGACCAGTTCTTTTCCCCATCTCATGTTCAGTGGTGTTACCAGGCCTTTTCACTTCTAGGTGAAAAGTGTGCAAACGTGCTTGTATGGATACCCCAAAAAGCTCCCTCCCGAACTTGCAAACGAGGGGAAGTTTTACAACTCCAATATCTCCGCTTGCCTGTGTATTAATGCTATTGATCATAAGAGTGCAAAGTTATGACTGCACTGAGTGATGAGTATTACAACATTTTCATAAAATATTTAATTATGCTGTCTTAATGGGGTGACTTTCTCCTTCACACTCTTCAAACTCACTACGACTGTAACCGAGTATTCATCTCAAAAGCCGTTGGACTTCACGCCTTTCCTCCGTAAGGCTGGAGACTAATAATTAACATTACTAACAGCACAATAATTAATTCATACTCGCCATATCAACAAATGATTCGTACTGTCGTCTCTTCCTACCGATTCTGACGTCGCACTGGTACGAAAATCTTCGTAACCATCGCCTCCACTTATAACTAAAGTAACATTTTTCAACGAATCGTCGCTACGAGACACAGTGTCAATGACTTTTTTAGTCCTTGATGTTGGAGGTGAAGTAGGTCTGTTCGAATTAATTTCCGGAGATAACGGTCCCTTCCCTTTGAACTGTGATTTCGGTACTTCAACGGTAGTTAAAAATCTCACGTGGCCAGTATGTCCATGGGGCGAACCAGTTGGCCCAGGTGCACTCCTTAAGGATGATGTATTTACTTTAATTGCTGGTAGTGGATTTGTTAATATCACTCCAGCACTAGTTCCTATCCACAAAAGATCCTTGCAAGCCAATAATGCAGTTATTCTTAAGCACGCAGCTTTATGCTGTCGGATTATTGCATCAGCGCCTAGTAAACAAAAATTTATCATAAGAATCCGTTTAAGAAATCTGCAAATTGCTATCACTAGAATGCATAAAGAAGCACACAAGCCTACTAGCCTGTTGCAAGTTGACAGTATAAATAGGTAAATTTATAAACTGTGACTGTGCAGTCAGATAGATTTACATTTAAAGCAAAAAAGCGCATTCGAGTAGGAACTTTGGATCAATATATCATAGGACTAATACTTTCATTCTTAACTAATTTTTAATCTATAATCGTTTTTACCTATAGTATGTCCTTAATGCATAATCTACTTTTCATAATATTTGAGTAATTTTAAAAATAGGAAAACAAGTTGCTCTTATTTCAAAGCCAAAATACCTCTGGTTGAACCTTAAACGCCAGTTGCTATAAAGTAATAACTGGTGAAAACAATACGAACCACCATTATCAAGAGAGGAGTGTCGCTATCTTTATACTTCTACAGATTGGTACAGAGACCGCCCATTTAAACTCAACAAAGAGGATTTAAAACGAGCAGAAATACTACTTATTTTTGTCGGTCGTAACCCATTTGACGCAACAGTAACATTTTCCATCGCATTCTGCTATTTTCAAAATCTGTTGTCACAAAAAATTATAGAGGAATGCCTACAAACTTTAATGCATTTTCTGCTTCCTTTCTTGACAGATTGTTCAGGTAATTTCAAAGTAAGTACGTACCTACCCTATTGCGTTATGCTTTTACATCAATAAGTGGTAGATTTACGGGACTCTCTCAAAATTACTTTTAAAAACCTGCAAAACTTTCCTCTTCATTTCATTGATTGCAAGATTCTGCTATTTCTATATATTTTTCAATGTTTGCTCCAAAATGCCTCCAAATGTCACCTTAGCCAGTTAACTTTTTGAAAGTTACTATCATTACACATACAGAAATGGACAACACAATAAACGTATCTTTTGATTCAAACCAGCGAAGATTAAACACGATACCTGCGAGCATTTTGTGTACAGCCGGGGCTACGTCGATGTCAGCCAGATTTTCAAACGATGTGGCATGGTATAGTCGTACAACAGCGCTGCTTTGCAAGGAAATCCAAACACCGAGCCCAGAACTGACTATTAAGTAGACGGAACGATGCGAATCCTGGCTTACCACAATTGTAGACTAAAACAAAAGCAAGCTAAGACGATGCAATTACTGAACAATGTGCATGATTGGAGACTCATGCTAAAGGACGTAGGTGTATATTAACTTGATAAATCAATGCTTGAAACAATTGAAGAGGACTGTCAAGACTTTCAGTTAACAAGAATCATATCTACATACAACATCAGTTTCTAGTTCCAAACTGAAATCTAATGCATCAAACTTCTCGTAGGCCTATCCATCAATCAACACAACAATCCAATTCAATCTAAGAGCCTTAGAATCGGAATTTGCAAGTAATAACGGCATATCAGTTTTAGGTTTTCAAATATGTGAGAAGAAAAGCAACGAGAGCTTGATTGAATGTAAATAATGAAAATTATACACACATCCAACTGACCATGTGTAATGTTGACCATAGTTCATTAATAACTAATCTGGTCTAATGTTTACCTCTGTTTTCAGTGTTGAAGCATTTACAAGTACAACGTGATTTTGGCATCCACACCAAATTCTTCCTGCAGCGGCTGCAATGCATGATATTGATGCTCCGTTGCGACCAACTTGAAGAGACTGGGGTGAGTTTACTTCCCAACCATTTCCTATAACAGACATAACAACAGCCTGTGATTTGTGGCAACTGGGAGTTGATAAGATCATATTAGGCCTGATTCTCATGTGTCACAAAGTGCCAGTAATAATCGAAGATGGACTGCAACAGTTGCAGACTCTTTAGTTCTTACGTAATTCTCGCTTTCCGCACCAGTTTATATTAGCCTTACCACTATGCAACTCAGTCTCTAATGACATCTTGATGCAACGTGGAGTCCTGAGTGCAAATGATTCCTACGGACAATCGCAGACCACTAGTAGAGACTTATTCACACTGACCATCAACTATCGCAGGAAGTAAATTTGTTGTTTTTGTTCCTCATAACTAATTTTGCGTTCGTCAGCGATCAGTGCCCGGTGGCAGGCCAATACTTCGCGACACATGGGAGCCAGGATACCGATAACTATATCTTATTCAAACACATCTAGCCCTAATCAATTACAGCCTCCGTTTCATGAAATGCATACGATGCTCATCTCAAACTAGTGGCAACCATTCAGGACTTCCAAATCCCCAAAATAATAATCCCATGGTATGATGGTAAGAGAAATGAATGGCTTCTATGCAGTTTCTCTGATTTGATGTAATCCAGAAGTGCTATGAGACGGGTGGAAGGGAGCTACAAACTACAGTACTATTAGTTGGCCCATCTGACACGCTGACTACCATGATATGGACGAGTTTGAATGAAGCTCCATGGGCAAGGTAGTCGTTAATAACGTACCTTGGTCTCTCTTGTAAACACGAAGCTCTCCACTTGCAAGAGCAACAAATACTTTATTGTCCTGATACCTGATAACAAAATATCAAAGCAAAAACCAAATTAACAGAAGAAGTATATGATAACAACTAATTTCAGCGAATAAAACAGGAAGTACTTTCAGATGAAGCAGACGGAACTTCTATTCAATAAAGGATATCAGTACACGTTTTTTATAAGAAAAAAATTTTATAAGAAAATAAGGCTCAAAGGGCTAGCATCTTTAGAAAATCTTACGAAAAACACAAGACTCAATTTCTAAAAATAATTATTTTTGTTGGCGATCGATATTACATCAGTATTACATCCAAATTGCTAAAGATAGAGTTCAAATTCGCGTATAAAACACTAACAAAGAGAGGGTCTCCCATTTTAGCCAGTTTATTTCATTAGAAGTTAAGAAAATTGGGACTCAGGAAAAATGATGATATTCTTATAAAAAAAACATGTATTTGCACAAAGGATAGAAACTGAGTTATCATTCTATTCCTAGCTGTATTGGAGACAAAACCCTTTGGTTCTCCAGTTGCTTAGGCGTCGGTTTCTATACACTAAAAACATTTAGGCCTAAGAACATCTTCCCATCGGATTTCAAATATTTGTCTAACACAACAAAATGAGCAATTGACATCTCAATATTTAAAAAAATTTTTCAAATTCATTTCTATGGCATGCTCCTTATGATTTCTCAACCTCAACCTTTTGAACTACTTCAATTGCGAACATCTTTGATTTCACTTGCCTGGCACATCTTACTCTCAACTTGAAGACAATACAATTTTCATTCGATGATGTGTAACAGAGATCTATTCCAGCATTTCACTTTCAATCTCTGTAGCAAGATTGCAGACAAAGGAGAATGTATACAACAAGACTAAGTAAAAGGCAAATCAACTTACAGGATAGCATTTACCACCGGACCAAGAAGCATTTTGGTCTTGCTTTTTCGGATGTTGCTAGTAGACTGATACACATGAATGCTAGGAAGAAAGGAATATTTTCAATTCTAATAACTTGTCCAAAGGGTTCTTTCAATGTAATGCCATTTTATAAAAGTGTTCTATAAAGTCAGTCTTACCCAAGGACAAAACAGACTAGCAGCTTTACAATATTTATCTATAGATGATAAAAGGATATTAAGTTTTGGAGCAAGAAAACGCGAATGGATTCAATATAAATGAGTATAGAAAAGAAATAAATCAAAGAAAACAAGAGTATAACACTCACTATCCATCCTGAGTTCCGAGCCACATAGTGGGATTTTCATCTAACTCAGCTGTTAAGAAATCTTCTAATCCAGCTTTCTGATTCAATCCTTGACTGCCTTTGCGAAGACTATTATCCATCTGAACTCCGATTCGTCGATTGATTGGTTGCTCTTCTCCATCACTAGATTCATTCCCAGATCGATAGGATTGGTCATCGCTGCTACTGCAATCGATTCCTTCAACACTTTCAACAGTTCCTAGGCTGCTTCCATCTGGGCTCATTCTTCCGCCAAACGTAGTAGGGCCACCTGCAATAGACAACTGAATTTAGGGAAAAACTGCAGCGATTGGCAGTCGATTTTTGGGATCTACACAATCTAGAATCCATAAAGAGGAAAAAAATTGATTATTGAAATGGTCTTATCCAACTAATCGATCTGATAAACTTGTAACTTGCCCTCTATCAAAACTACAATACTTTCTCTAGTGAATGCCAATATGCGCAGGTTTTAAAATTCAGTGGCGTTTCAACAGACCACTTCAACAAGGCATATGCCACCACGTATATAGTACTGTATGGGAACTGGGTTTGAGTTTAGTGAAGCTAAGGACTATCTAGGCCGCTAAGAACAAAACAACTCATTACATAGCTTCATGAGCAATTAGCTTGAGACAAACGGATACATGAAGAGGATAAATACTGGATAGGACATTTTCATCCTTCACCAAAACATCTATAACTACTAGATACCTACTGCAATCAAAAGAAGAGGTGAAAATCTTAGTGACTTCAAAAACTGCAGGGGTAATTCCAATTTGCAAAAGGCAGGGAAAGTCTTATGTCATAATACAGGAAACGTGGGTACCGTAACAATTGTATTTATCTCAAAGATGCCTTGCTGCCAGGTGCAGGAAACAATTTTCAAACAGCATACACGTCTTTTTTATAACAAAACCATAATTTTGCCTGAGCTTCAAGTTTCCTAACTTTTCCCAAAATTGAGCCTGAGATTTTCTTAAATTCTTTTCAACTTCCACTGAAGTAGACTGGCTAGAATGGGTTGAACTTTCGTTATTAATCTTGCATATTCGAATTTGAAGTCCATCTTTAAAATTTTGAATGCAATGATGACGAAATATCGATTATTGGCCAATAAAAACACTAAATTTTGGAAAATGAGGCTCGTGACTTTCTTAAGATTTTGGCCATTTGAGTCTCATTTTCTTATAAACTTTTTTCTTCTACAAAAACGTGTATGTAAACTGCAATCATAAGATCTACCGTCATTTGCAAAACAGGAATAAGTTATGCAGCTTTTGCAATTACTACGATTTTCACCTCTCCTTCTAATATAAGTAAATGTCAAGTGGCTACTTTTGGCAAATAGTGGGGTCTATCTTCCTCATATCCCCATTCATCTAAAGCTAATGGCTCCAGAATGACATAGCCTTTTAGCAAAAAGCTTTTCCTGAGAACCTATTGTGTTTAATCCTTGATTCAGAGGAAAGAAGGACTTGAACTGAAATAACCGCCAATGTCGAACGATATGGCACAAAAATAGTAAAACAGAGTACCTTATGATGCATTTCCGCAAATTTCCTTGCAACAAAATTCCTCACTACTTTCAGAATCTGGTCATCCCCACATTCCTAGGTATACTTTCGTGTCATCTAATTTCATGTCAATAACGACATCATGGTACATCTCGCAAATGTTATGCGAAAACCAAGCAATCCAGTAAACTACGTATGATTGCTGTGTTTTTCCTGGCTTAGAAAATTTCCTACTCACTAAACTCAAACCCAGTCCCTGCGTAGTACTTTTTTCAAGATGATGCAGAATCCATCAAGTTCAGTCATAATTTCTCACAGTTCAGAGCTAGGAGCAAGGCTAAAACAATCAAGAGATAAAGATACCGATAAAGTGAGAATCCATTCCATTATCTTCCTCATCAGTTGTGTCGAATGATATTATATCTTCAGGTCCAGGTGCTTGATCATCATCATCTGATTCACTTGGAAAAGATTTCTTAGACTTCAAAGAGCTCGGTGATGACATTTTCGAGGATTTCGATGACTTCTTGTGACTTTTAGTCTAAACAACAACAAATATATATAAAATAGCATAATTTGGTTCTAGAAGTTTGCATGTTTTTTATAAAACTATCTATCTTTTAACACTTTTCAATACGATAAGCTAAGAACCCTACATCTTTTTATCAGTTAAACCCAATACTGATCCCATTGGCATGAGATAAATTAAATAACTGATCACGAAAGAGAACAGATTTCCCTCGACTTTCTTCAGAAACACTGCTTCAAATCGTATTTTATTGCAATAAGTCTCAGCTTTATTTAACAATACGTAATCAAATTATTTCAAGCAACTTTGAATTATATCTGCATGTCTGCATATTTATGTGATCGTCAAAGAGGGCAGCAGAAGACTAGTATCGACCCTTTGAACCAAATTCAGAAGATGAAATAAAAACCCTCCAAATGTTCCAAGCTTATCGAGTGACTATGATCATGAAGTTGCTAGCATGCTGGCACGCCGGAGGTGGGGGGGGGAGTGGCTGAGGGGCTGCAGCCCCACTTTTTTGCTAGTATATGATGTCATACAATATATAGCCTATCCAACGTAAAAAAGAGTAAAGGTAGTCCCATCGTATACTTTCGTACGTAGGGGAGTACCTATTAGAGACGACACTTATCCGGGGCCATCGGCATGTGAGGTAGGGTGGCCAGTTCCTTTCCTCGTCGCCTTTATCTCCCCAGTGTTCCCACTGGGTGCCCATTTGCTGCTGGGTGAACAGTGAGCGAGCGTTCAGTCAGGGCATCGAGTCGGACTTGAACTTTAGACCTTCCGCATAGGAAGCATCCTATGTAAGAGAAAGAAGATAGATTCTGATACTCAAAAAGGGGGCTTTCTTAACACACGCCCAGTAGGAGATTTTCACTCATCCCCAGTTCTCTCATTCAAAAATATGTTCCGGCGTCCCTGAGGCTGAGGATACATTTCTGATGATCTGCTCATACTGACTTTTTTAAATATGCCCCTCTCCAAAAGTCATCTCTATTCAGCTCCCTTCTTGAGAGTCAAAATTAAATTTGTTGCCCGGGAGCTTAATAGAGCGTTTACAGTATATCGTAAAATCCCAAATATAGTCCCTCCTGTAAACTAGGCCAAATATTCTTCCGAATATAAGCCCCACCCGAATATAAGCCTAGGGCTTACATTCGGGATTCTGTGTAAATGTTGCTATTATTCCCTCTGATCGGATAACGAATGGTGAAGTTTTTGGCATATACATATCATCTGTTAACCCAAAATACCTTCCGAATATAACCCACCCGAATAGAAGCCCACCAAAAATGCCTGCAAACCTCTAAAAGTCCAGGGTTTAGATTCGGGATTTTGTGGTACGAAAAGAGTTAAGTTACAGCAAATGATAAGCAAAGTTACCTCGTTTGCGCTAAGAACTTTCCGTGAGTCGCTGCTTCGTGGTTTATTTGTTGATATAAGTTTTGAGCCAGGGACGGGGGCAATACATTGGATTCTTGATGAGCATACAGTGACACAGGCTCGTGACTAGAGAGGAAATATGTGGATACAATACAGTCATACTTTTAAGTGGTGTTACATAGACCCCGTTTACACGAGTACGGTTCCACAAAAATAACGTTCCACAAAAGTTCACTTAGGCGTCCAGTTCAAACGAGACCTGCCTAATTGTACTCATAAAATTTCACCTAACTGAACTTTTTTGAGTTCCCCTAGGATAATGAACTTTTGGGAACCAAACTCCTCTCGTTTCGTGTGAACGCTTGAGGCTAACTTTTCTGAGTTCAGTACCACATCAAGGCTGCTATGCCGTCACATGGACGGAGAAAGAACAGTCGAAATGGAGGATAACAGTCAAGTGGCGATAACATTGATGCCACTTCTCCGCTTCCTCGTTGCAACATTGAATTTGAAAACCTCTTTGTAACATTCTTGACGACTAACATCGAGCCAGAAGAAGGACGCCCCTTCGTAATCAGCCAGTGTTTTTTTCTTTTCATGTAGACTACGCCTACGCATTTTAAAATAGCACATCAGGTTTCGCAAAACACCAGGTCTCATGTGAAAGGAAGGCCAATGTGAACATTTTTGGAACTTAAATAGCCTGTTGGTACTACAGAACTTTACCACAGAACGAAAAAGCGGCAATATTCTTTTGACATACTTAAAAGCTTTTTTACTCTGATGAGTGTCGGACATAAAAAAATCTTTTTAGTATGTCAAAAGAATGTTGCCGCTTTTTCGTGCTGTGGTAAAATTTTTGTAACTGGTCTCGTGTAAACGCAAAGGTGAACTTTTCTGGAATCAAACTATTGTGGAACCATACTCAGTGTAAACGAGGTTATAAACAAAGCTTTATCTGCTCTAGACACATGATTCGCTCAAAAGCGTCCATGTAACTATTACGTTGTGTCTAGCACGAGAAACTTGTCTCAGTGACAAAATGGACAACAAACTACCAAATAAACGACAAGAAAAGCTTTCGAAAGTTAACTTTGGAATTCTCTATGTTCTTTTATAAATATTCTACCATGTTTTTTCGATCTCAGATCTCAAGAAAGCAGGGAAATTATATTCTCTGGTAGCAAAGTCTAAGAAAGCCGTTCTATCAAAACGCTTCTATACCTCAGTACATTATTCCAGTAAATATTTAAGAAGCTGGGAGCTTCTCACTCACAGTTACTGCAGCCAATTCAGTGGGAATGTGGGCCTACTATTCTCCTGGAGTAAATGAGTAGATATCAATATCTAGCAGGAAACAAAAGGAGCACTAACGTACCTGGGCCTCAGGAACCATGGAAACTGGACAGAAATGACCAACGTACCCATCACTATTGCACACCCAGATATCACCTCCAGCAGGATCAGAAATATCTCCTATAGTGGTCACTCTGCTAGGGGCCGCACAAGTGAACTAAAGGAAGTTAAATTACAAATACTAGAAAGACAAAATTCGGTTTTCAACAAGTTCAACTACAGCTGAAGTATAAATTTCAAGAGAAGAACCACGACGGGAAACATGTCAGAGAGAGTTCCTTTCTTCTTTATTTAATTCGACATTCCATTAGTTCGACATACCATAAGAACCGAAAACCGATCTTAAGACACAACCAAAAAGACTTTACCTGTGAAATACAGGAAGTTTCGAGACATTATGTCCCATCCTCAGCTCAGACACGATGTCTCCAAACGTCCTGTATGTCATAGGTAAAGTCTTTTTGGCTGTGTCTTAACATCGGTTTTGTTTATATCTTAACATCGGCTACGTTCTTAATAACAACGGTTCTTATAGTATGTCGAAGTAATGGAATGTCGACTTAAATAAAGAAGAAAGGAACTCTCTCTGACATGGTTCTCGTCATGGCTCTTCTCTTGCACTTTCAACAAGTTTCAACACCACGTGGTTTAAATGACCAGGTGTTACCTAGTGTGTTCAAAAATCAAGACGAATTAAAATATTCATCGAATAATATATTCTTTCAATATTTCAATAAAAATATATTCCTTCAATATTTCAATCAAAAACATATTCCTTCAACTTCTCAATCAAAATAATATTCCCTCAATATTTCAGTTAAAAAATACTCCAATTAAACATTGCAATCAAAAATATGTGCTTTCAACTTTTCAATCGAAAATATACTCCGTTGATACTCCAATTAAAAGCATATTTCCTTAAAAATTCAACCTATAATACATTCCTTCAATTGCTTCAATTAACAACTTATTCCTTTAATATTTCAAGCAACCTGCTAATTACAGGTAAAATACAGGAATAAATTATCAAACAATCATATATGCCTATTGAAACTGAAATTAAAAATTATCATGTGGCCAGCACATGCATAAAATAAATCAACATTTCAACCATTCAATCACTCAGTTAAACGCACGAGTGAAATAAGACCTTATCCTAACCGAAAAAGTGCTATATAGCCCTTTCTCTTTCTCTTTCTCTTTCCAGTTCCCCTTCCAGCAACGCCCCTTTATAAAACTCAGGTATTGCCGCAGAAATACAAAAAATTTGCTAAGTGTAGTGAGGTAAGTAGAAAGCCGCACAGCAGGGCGACCACTGAATATTGTTTATAGAATTTTCTGATGTTTTCCAGTTAAATTGGGAAAAAACAGATACAATGAAGACCAAATATCGTTTTACATCGAGGACTTAAACGAATCTTTGTGCAACGGCAATAAAAAGTAGCTTGATTTTTTATAACGAAGTTGTAGGCCTCCCCATCTATAAAAACCTTCCTCTCTCAAAAACAGATAAATGATAATGTATGAAACTACATTGTCAGTTGGACAACATCTTGATGAATTGCTATACCTGCATGCCACTCCTCTTTTTATCCACAGGCAAAGGAGATTGAAATTCCGGTGGAAACGAGTGCGTCGCGTATGCTACAATGTAACGACAAAATTATAGGAGAGGAGCAAGCATCTGCTAATGAAATGTAACATGTCTTCTCAAAGTTCGCTCATTGGACTGTAAAGCTTAAACTTAAAGAGTATATCATAAGCTAATAAAACAACAGCAACTACTACAGCAACAACAACCTATACATAAAATAACACCAAATATATTCAAAAGAATGAAGACAAAACATTACTAGTTTCCTAAATTGATAGATAAAGCTCTATTCAAAGTTCTGTGAAACTAATGAAGAAAGCAAGATGATGAGGATTGCCATTGTGCTTTTGTAGGAAATGCACTTCATGAAACTCGTAAAGTATCCTGTTATCATTCAACAAAAGTCGTGGTTTAGCAAAAGCAAATCTTACCAAGTTTTTGCTTAGCATCTTCGTAAACAGCTTCCCAAGAAGACCTGACTTCAGCAGATAGTAACACAAACACATATGTTTCAGTTCCTTCACTGAAATAGAAACAAGTTCACAGTAAGATACAAAATATTTTGTTACAAATGGACACAAAGTACAAAGCTTTAGTTACAGTTTTTGTTCGCTTCAACTTACTCTGTTTGCACCTGCAATTCAACCCTTGCCAGAGAGTTTATTTCTGAAGCTTGCCTTTCCAAATCTAAAAGAATCTCTCGAACGGATGAGTCCAAACCCTGCAATGAAAAAAGATTGGAGAAGTCAAGAACGATGGACACAAAGCAAGAAAATAGGCAATTTTTACAATGAAATAAATGTCCTGACTCTCCTCATCCAAAGATACCTGGAGCAAACATTCGTAAGCAACTATACATTTGCCAACACTAGCACAATTATGAAAGCATACCGGGTGTGGGGTAACAAGTGAATCTGCCATGGCTCGTATTTTTCTAAGCGTCGCTATGTCGTCGTCGATCCTTTCGGCTTGTTTATCGCCAGCAAGAGGGGCTGAAGAAGAGCCATTGCGAGATTACAGTCAATCCAATGAATCACTGATTATTTTAGACCAAACAATAACACTATTGAAAGACTCAAATAACTCGATACTCAACTAAGCAATGCTACAAAATAGTCAAATTTCGACAAGATAAACATTCACTTGATTTCTCATCTGCAATTGGCTTATTGCGCATTTACCTCGAATGACTACTATCTGTGACACTATATGAACTTCAATAAATGGCTATATACGTCTAAACTTTCTTGACAATGCAAAAACGGCCAAAGGTTTAGTATCAAGTGCAACAATGTAGCCTTTGTAGAAATAACCATTCGAACATGAAATACCTTTAAGCTCTGTAGCATCCAATGGTGCCTTCCAAAGCAGTTTGTATCGATTGAAATCCGTAGCGGACTGGCCCGAAAATCTTAGGGAAGAAGAGATGTTTCCTTAACCAAACAAGCAAATGAAGATCGAAAAAATAAATAATATACACAAGAGCAACATAGAGGGATACAAAACAAGCTATATACAATACAAACTCAGAACAATACAATGAAAGGTAGAACATCAACACAAAATAATGGAGGATAAAACAATGGAACAATTTCCTTCAGAAATCTCGCTGTAAAATACTTACAAGCCAAGTGATCCCCGACGCAAGGTATTTGTTTTCTTTCTGACGGTTGCACAAACTAGAAGATCTGAGAAAAGGAACAAGCATCGATCTTTCTTGGTAATAACCCCTTTCTAAAGAAGAAAAATATAGTAATCCAATGAGGATTTGAAAAGCAAAGATAACAAATATCCAATTACAAGTAGTCTGAACCAGTGCTAGACGCTCTGCCAAAAGTAACAGTCAGAAATTTCATATGGAACTGTCATACAATAGGAAGACCGGTTCAAAAGCTAGACCGATAGAGTGAGAAGACTGGCGAAGTCATTGACGTAACAAAAAGCATTGTCTCCCGAAACTCTTCAATTGACGCTTAACCAGCAGCTTAAACTAAAAAATTAGAACCAGTCTACTTGCGAAATCCAGCTAAAACAAGATCCGAAAAACCGAGCTAATGAAAAATTGGGAAGCAAAAAAACAGAGGGCATTTGCATTAGAAAATATCACTGCTTGTAAGTGGTGACGTCATCCACAATAATTTCATACGAACGCCAATGAGGTGCCTTTCGAACAAAGTTCTACCGACAACATAAAACAAGTAAATACTCCAAGAAATAAACGCACATGTAAAATACACAAAAGAAAAAGGCCACCGTGCAATAACTGCACAGAACTCGCTGCTAAACAACTCATAGGCTGATACCATGAACAAAAGAGTAATACACTCCCCTCACAAAAGTATTGCACAGGTTTGCAAGTTAATCATGGCGGATATGGCGTCAGCAGCTACTCATGTGCAAATTAAAATGCGTCCTATCAGAATTGAGTCGATTGTTTGAAGAAAAAACTTATAGCAAATCAAAACCAGTTAATTAACATTAGAAATATTCAAAATAAATAGTGTTTCAACATTCAACGATCACAATATTGTAATATTTTGTCGGGTAGCCACGTATCTTCTGAACCTCATTGAGACGACATGGAATTGAGTCGTAAAGTTTGGCAATAAAACTCTGAGGTATACCTCGCCACTCTTCAAATATTCGGACAACAAGTTCTTCTCTCGTTGTTGGAGGACATCTGGGGTCATTTTTTAGTGTGTTTTTAATAAACAACCAAACCTTTTCGATAATGTTAAGGTTAGGACTGCTTGCAGGCCATGAAGCACATAAATTCCACGCAATTTTGTATAAATCTTGGTCTTTTTGGCACGATGTGGGGATGCATTATCATGCCCAATGCACCCCTAAAACATAACAGAAACTGAATTTTTAAAGTGGGCTGAAAAAGTCAGTCTCGCTAGCTTCTTCAGATCTTCGCCAAGCGGTAAGTGTTTTGCAATCATTTTTCAATCCAAATCGGCATTCATCGGAAAAAACGACATATTTCCACTGGTCAGCTGTCCAGTGGCAAAGAATCTTGCTCCATTGGACACAGTAATATCTCTGCTTCAAATTAACGAAGGGTTTGCGCTTTCTTTAGTAACACTTTGTTTTATATTTATGAAGAATGCGCCTTACTAAGGCCGTGGATGGATTTTTGGTCGGAAAACAAATCGCTACTTCATTTGTGATAGCTTTCAACCTGCAAAATCGTTGCGTCCTTGCAACTCTGCACACAAATCTCTCTCCTCTTTCGTTAATCTGTTTTGGTCTCCCAGTTCTCTGCTTTTGATGAATTAAGCCAGTTTTTTTGAATGAATTAAATTATTTTTATGCACGTAGAATAGTGGCATCCAACAACTTTAGCAATTTCAGGAAATGCATGGCCGTTTTCTCTCAAAATTTTTACAGTGAGTCGCTCTTCGTGTGATGGTTCTTTTTTCACCATGTCCTCCCATACAAGCCAAAAATGAGAATAAAGGTAAAGAAATTCATTTTTATGTTCAAAAAAATGCCGTCAGCACTTCTCTTCGTATTTCCCCGCCAATTTCAAGATCTAAGGGCTTAAAGGTTATCAGTAATAGACTCGGCAACTTATATTTCTGGTAAAAGTCATTTAATGTGGCTGCCATTCTTGAGCAACCTGTGCAATGCTTTGTGAGGGGAGCGTACTATTCATTCATTCATACATACTATATATATATATATATATACTATGTGGAAGAATTCACTGCGCTACAGAGTCCCAGTCTAGTAATCAATATCAGAAATAGCATGAAAGTTACCACGGTTCATATGTTGTACCGTGATTATGCATAGAGCCTACACATACCAACCATTGCAAATTTCATGCATAATAAATACAGAGTTGAAACATGGCTTTTGCTTTTAAAATTCCCTGCTTTTTACCTGATTTCCTTGACTAGATTGGGAAAATTCTCAGACATTATCACTCTCATTCAATGCAAATTCTAAAAAAAGCTGCCAAATTGCCTATCGAAAAAGTTAGTGAAAATAGTGGAATTTGCAATTCTCTCATTTTCTCGACTTTTATTACATCCGATAATTTTCCCTTATATCTAAGACAGAAATTTAATTTCTAGACATTTAATTTAATTCCCTGGTCACTGGTCACCATGAAATATCAATTTATTTACTGATATGATCGGGTATCTTACAAAATCAAGCTCCAAAATATGATGAATTTCGGTAACCATCAGAAAAATGTTCTCACAACATTTAGGATTCTTAGAAATGCGCTCACAACTTGAAGAACTATAAACAATGAAAATAAATTACACACTCGCGTTCGGAATAATATGGGTGGCTGGAAAATTTCCGGATGAAAAACAATAGGGGTGGTGGATAAACAGGGTTAGTGGATTTTTCGCATAAAATAAACGGGTTGGGTGGAACTTTTTCTAGAAATTTTTTAAACTTGACGCGCTTACCCTTTCTAAGAGTAGCTTTCATGAGAGCCTTCAGAATGGTGGAGTATAAAACCAAGTCATATTGGTCATATTGGTCCTGAACAGACGTTCTTATTTTGCGAAAACCCAATATGATTTATTATATGGCAAATTTATGTTTCATTAACAGAATGGTTTTTTTGTCTCCAGTATTACAGAATGGTTTTTCTGAATGAAAAGAGTGCATGGAAAATGTTTGAAGTTCAAAGGGGTGGCTGCAATAAACATGTCTTGGGTGGAATTTTTCTCCAAAATTAATAACCTTTTCGGGACGATTATTTCGGACTCGAGAGTACACTTATCCTGGCACTTCAAAGTCCCTTTAGCATCATGCAGTTTTGCACTGAAAGCAGGGGGAAATTGAACGGTGCAAAAGGTAATTCGAAAAGCCGGTAAAAGAAGTAGCGATACTTTTCCTTTGACTTCGAATTTGATAAATTTCATTGAAAAAAATTTAGGCAAAATGACAAAACATACTAGTTACACCAGGAAAAGCTAGCTGCTTTTGCATATGCACAAAAATAATTTCCTTTTTGTACCTATATGCATTTTGATTCATATCGTCCGAATCCTGAGAAATGTTTTCCACAATATACGAGAAACAAGCCTAATAAACTTTATCTAATACGATTTACCTTATGAAATCAATTGGCTTTCGACCACTAATGGATTTCATGTTGAGTAAAGGTATCGGAGCAAACAACAGGAATTGTAACAACAGCCTTAGTAACGTAGACGAATGGGAATCTAAAAATTTCTACGATATTTAGTTCATGTCAAAATTTAATTAAGGACAGCATATTACAAGAATCACGCTAAAAATAAGTTCCTTCCGCGGTTCTGCATACCGAATATGGTGGTTATAAGCTAAGGTGGTTATATTCTAAGGTGCCTATAAGCTGAGGCGGTGATTAACTCTAAAATAATGACATTCTAAGCCACCTTGGAGGATTCTAAATTAAATCCCAGTAATAAATAGAACCGCTGCGCGTCAATTGCGACTATCAAAACAAAAAGGTACTTACAATTTCTGCGGATAAATCTTGTCTGAGATACTTTCGGTTGGCTGTAACGAGCTGCAACAATTCGAAAGGGTTAAACTTACTTTCTACCAAATGAAACGATTAAGTCAGCAATACCAATTGAACAACTGAGGATGCACCGTAGTAGGATTCGCGCAAGTCGTTCCTTTTACACAAAAGACTGTAAAGAGTAAAAATGTTTTCCAGCGATTTTTGCTCCCTTACAGCAAAAATCCTCAGAAAGTGGGGAGACTTGAGGAGATGTTGACGATATTGGACCTATCCTTACCCCTATCCTATCCTTACCAACAAACCACGCAAGATCGACATCTCAAAGCAAAATTGCAAAACAAAATTATATTTTTCTTATAAAAACCTTTTGAAATCTACCAGTTCAGTTCACTTCAGTACAGTTCAGTTCACTTCAGTACAGCTCAGTTCAATTCAGTACAGTTCAGTTCAGTTCGTATATCCTTAAATTCTTTACATACAATTTATAACCTTCAAAATGAGTCTAGCAATACAAACAATTAACTAAACGAATTACAGAAATAATAACGTTACAGAAAAATTAATACAGAATATAAATACGAGGGAAACAATTTTACATAGGGAATTACTTAAAGGAAAAGCTCCCTCCATAGGTAAACTAATCGAAAAGAGAAAAGGTATGAAAATTCTACATTCAAAAAGTTTATGTTCAGAAATATTGAATTTTCTTTGTCATACTTGGTTTTGTAAATGATATCTTTTGAGAGTTTTTAAGAAGATTTTACTGAAATTGATTGGGAGGGCACTGCGTAGACACATGATTTCTTCCCACCAGCTCCCCAATTAACCACAGTTACAAGCATGCATGTGTGTTCAGTCTGCAGCAGTTTATAACCAAACGAAACCATACCATGGAAACACGACCTTCTGCAAAATTCCCTGATCAAAATTCTATGAATGATACTACAACCTTCACGAGAAGCCAGTCCTAGCTTACGTACATTCCTTGTGCTCAATAATAAAGCAGGAAAAGTCAGCTGGCACCATAACCATTCAATCACATACTGCAAACTAAAACCAAATCTACTAACTTTCCAAAGTGCTCTTTATTTCGTTCCGCTGCATATTTCATCTCCTGAACCTTAATGCGATGAAGGTGAGCCTACAATAAATCCACCCTGTTCACCCCAACTGAATGCCTTCCCTTCATAAAGTGCAGTATTTTTTTCGACTACAAGCCAGCCTGAATTGTGTCACATCCGCAAAATACTGCAGATATGCTTGGCTAGAAATCTAGCTAACGGAAATGTTTAGGGTGTCTGCAGCATGGAAACACCTGGCGCACAATAGCTAAGTGTATGTCCCAAACAATCAATGCAGGTGTTAGCAACCAATTACATTTAAAAAGCAAGAGGACTGGGCTTGATCATCTAATGTGCAATAGAACAATACAGCAATTATAATTTCTATGACATGGCTCATAAACAAAACAAAAACAAGCAATATAAGGTAGAAAAAAGAACGGTGCGAGAGAAAACAACACTTAGGTGTGATTGTCATGGGATTTTAGAACGTGGGTTGTAACAAAAATTATGTCTCTTCAAGTTCACCTTAAAGTATATTATGAGTAAGGCAGCAATACACACTTTTCCAACAGCGCACTGCTGCAGCCTCATCTTTAAGCAGAGGCTCCTAAAAAAGCTCTCACTCTGGACAGCGTGAGCGCAAGGCAAAATGAAAAGAAATCATGGTTCCATGTCAACACGTAGGAGGATTGACGTATTATACTGTTTTTCAACTCACATCTGAGACACCTTCGATAGTAGCCTCGACATCACGGATTTTCTCGGCCTCTTTCTCAGCTTGATCAGCTTCCATTTCTCCCTTATTCATTCTTTCTGCGAGTGTTTTGATTTGTTCCAATGCATGTTGCAGTCGGCCATAGTCGGGGTGTTTCACCTCCGTATGTTTTAACAAGTCCTGCGAACAAAAATTGAAATTGGACTAAGCTTGAGTTTACAACTATACCAAATTTTCAAATTCCTTTTTTCATGAATAACTATGTATCTCTAAATACTCGGGTTGTCATTTTTCACATACGACTGCTCGGTGTAGCAACCATAAACCTAAAACACAACCTGAACTATCATTCACCGACCAATTACAAATGCTAATGTCGATAAATTAAAATGAGTGAATAATCGAGATAAGCAAGAGTCTATATCAAGAGATACGTCATAACGAGCTTCGTTTTCACCTTCAGAATGAGAACATAGCGGGGAATCCTCTGAACCGGTTGTATGAGCAGATCCTGCAATGTCAGTTTTTCTTTGTGTTCTTTGCAACGTTGCTGAAATGAAACACATTAAAACATCAGTGCTTTCCATTACAATCGAAAACATTGAATTTTCTTGTTGACTCCTACAAAATTCTAAAAATTTTATACTGTGGCGTCATAAATTATAAAGTTACATATTATCTATGGTTGCTTTGACTTGGTGAAATTTACTGAAAGCTACAAATGATAATTAAAGTCACATTTTGCTACTCTGACTCTTGGAATTTCAAAACCTGGAGAATATGGTATGGCATGACTCAAACCTCTCATTCTTATTTCTAAAACATTGGTGTATTTATATGTTCCCAGTGCTTGCACTGCCGAGAGTCTGTCAATACCAACGAAATATGACATTGAGCTAGTATCAAATGTGTCTTGATTGCTCAGTGATCATAATGATGGGCTTCTAATATAGAGTTCCTATAACAAAACGGGTGTGCATGAGCAAATACGACTCTGAATGTCTCCGAATAGTAACTACTGTTATGGGTAGACATTTCTGTATGCAAAAAAGCAATCAATAAACTCGTCACAAAAGATGTACATGAAACAGTAAATAGAAATCAATATACGATTCCCAATAGTTGAGTTATGGCAATAACTATGTTTACAAATACCAGGATATGTTTATTCTTCCAAAAGGTATATTCACTTTCCTAAGCATAGGAAGAGCTTCTCTATTTAGAGAAACTGCGAAAACGGGAAAAAGCTGCTGAGTACAACAGTGTGCTAGTACTAAGGAGCTTAGCCTCTTCTTAGGAATCCTCTCTGGGGGGTCAAATGTAAAAAGGGAACCTAATTTTCTACAAGGTATATTCACGGCTGTACAACGAAAAAAAGTGAGGGGACTCAAATACACGGCGGTAGCACCAGCTGTAATGGAGCAGGAATGAAAGCAAATGGAGTCAGGGGGACGGGGGTTTTGTTCATGGGTAAACGCTTTAGTGTCACATAATAAAGATCTTAGGGAAACATCCTTTTTGAGTACAGAGGCACTCCCTTTCTAGATGCAAAATGGCAAGTGAAATTATTGCTGCATATGTGAGAGCCTTAATAGACTTTCCATCCACACACTATGACATCAAAGAGAAAGATCGAACCATCTGCGTGGGGTCAGCACATTGTAAAATACTGTAACTGGGGGAGCAAGTATGATAACTAGGAGGCAACTAATGGTACCAGGGTGGGCTAGAATTGGGGAGGGTATAAAAATAAGTTTCGAAAAAGTATTAGGTGCCTCCTATCACTAGTGCCCTAGAAGGACAAGATATGAGAAAATAGCTGGAGCTCATCATCTTTCAGCCAACAGGTAAATTATGTTTTTGAGAAAGATTAATTCTACCACAGATTGTTAGAGTTCCTAGTCATGTTGCTATCATAACAGGCCTTGAAAATATCAGCATTGCTGGAGCTCTAAATAGTTCCTAAGCACTTCAACTAGTTTTTGTACAATGGAGCTATAAATCCTTCACAGGAGTTTTCACAAGACACTCTATAAATGTAACTCTTTCACAAAAACTGGTCTATGCCTTTACAAAAAATCTAACAAATGATGATACTGCCTCCTGTGAAAAGTGCTACTTGCAAAATTTCCCAGCAATTAATTTGCAAAATGGGCTTCTAAAGGTGAACTTTTTCACGAGAATTCAGGCTAAAGATATATGAAAAACTTTTATTGCTTCTTCCTCTTTCAGGTAGATTAAAGTATATCCACAAAAAGAAAGCTACACTAAAATGCTTGCAGACAAGCTATATCAAAACTGAATTCTGTAGACAGCTGGGAATACAATATTGTGCCTATTTCTCAATGGGGTATGAATATTTGTAGACTAAAATGGAAGGGGTAAATAAGTTCTGAATATTTTGCATAATTTAACATGCCCCAGTACCAAGACAACACTGTATGCAGTACGCCAAGATGTAGGCAAAATTACTGGCCCCTTGGCGTGTCTTCATTGCTTAGTAAACACTGTCGGGCTTCTAATGTAAAGGTTGTTATAAAGAGGGGGCGTGTGCATGCTAGCCAATAACAATGACAATTGACGTACAGATGGAAAGCATGAAGGTATATATACCTTGAAATCCAATTTCCATAAGGATAATAAAATATCATTACCGAAGAGACAAAAACGCTAATCCTGAACTACTGGCAATACATTAGGAAACGGAACTCACTAAACATTACTGGTATCGGTACAAAGCAAGAATTCCGATTACAATAACACGAAGTCTATTAAATTGTGCGTTTCAAGTCTCGTGGGATACTGTTGGGATTCCTTTTCTTAGCAAGCATAACATATCAACAAAACATGGAATGCATATGAATCAACTTAGATGATCTCGGCGCAACAAGGGCTGCCTCAAACATAGACAAAATCCGCTCGTAAGAGCATCTACACAGTGATACATGCTGAACAACTATGAAAATATAAATAGTTGCTTACAAATTCAATAAGATGAAGGTACAATTAATTAAAAATTAATTCACTAATAGAAAGCCCTTCATCCTATTAGCTAGAGTAGGCCTATGCCTTTCAATTCTTAGACAGACATTCACGTACTTTCTGTTAGTTTCAAATTCAAGGCTGTCATATCGATGTATTCCTTCTCAGCCCAAAAGCTACTAACAAGCAAAACTTAGCTGAGGGAAAGGTACACAAATGCCAACTTTTATATGAATCAAGACGAAGAACCATAAAGCAACGCATGAAGCACTATATTTATCTGAAACATCGGCCAAAGTTAAAACAAATAGGCAAAAGGAAAGTGATGTACTTACTTCCAAGAACTTCGCAAAAGCAGGCCGCATCGATGCCAATCGAACAGTAGCTCTGGCTTGCAAGAAATTGTTGATGAAAGAACTGTAGGCGTCCATCAATAAACATTGCGTGAACTAAAATGAAATTGTATGATATTTAATTCTCTTGTAACGAATTGACAAATTAAGAATATTGCTAAATTGTTTAACAGAATGAAATTGTTCACTTGCTGTGTAGGCATTTCTGGATCATCTGTCGAATAATGTATTTAAATGTACAACCAACAGGATGAGAGATGGGGGAGAATGAATGAGTGAGAAAGGGTGGGAAGGAGGGAGGGAGGGAAATTAAGGGTGGAGCGACAAATTGGTGCTGCATAGCACACGAATCTTTCTTCAGCAACCCTTCAGAAAATTTCAAAATCCCCCAATTTTTATGTCCTCCAAAAGAACAATACCCTAAAACCTCTCCGATTTTCTGTCTGCCTGACAAGTAAAATTCATTTCAACAGAAGCAGCACACTCACTATAACTGCGACCTCAGATAACTGGGGCTCTCGCTAAGAAGGGCCGCTATTCCCTTGAAATTCCCATAAACTTTCAGATTTTCCTCCACTTAAATGGGACCCATGATTGGCGGGACTCCAGCTAGGTTGGACCATTTCTATGGCCCCAGCAGTAATAAGGAGCAGTTCAAACTAAGTGTGATTAAAACCTAATGTAATCCGTAAGTCCAAATTATCGACAGCTCCGCTTTACTAGGGCTCTCTCTGACTCGAACTGGTTTCAGATTCCCGACGGGAGTCCCATTTATCGGGAGGATAATGTAGGACTGAATACAAACAACAAGATGAGTTGTACGAAATCCACAGGGACTACTTCCATCTACTATCTTGTCACAACATATTTCTGTAAAGTTGTTTTTCTTAGCCAATATTTTGAGTCTGTAACTGAATTTTCCTATTCAGAAAAAATGCCTTGCGGATAACGTTTAGGGCTTTGGTGGAAAAACTCAGATAAAATAATGACGTTGATAAATGAAGTTGCCGCAAGATAAATTAAAGTGATGCAAGATAAATGATATTGAGGCAAGATTAATGAAACTGAGGTAAGATAAATGAAATTGCGGCAATACAATCGGAGGTAGAGCAAAATAAATGCAGTTGAGA
Organism: Cassiopea andromeda; assembly: GCA_018155075.1. NCBI lineage: Eukaryota > Metazoa > Cnidaria > Scyphozoa > Rhizostomeae > Cassiopeidae > Cassiopea > Cassiopea andromeda. Next base: position 441,291 of record WIPJ01001848.1, read on the forward strand.
ATTTTGACCTGTTCGGCTTCCCATAACTTTAAAATCTATCCAACAATAGTCCGGATCTCTCTATCTCAAAACAATAGCCTGGAGACATTTGTTATCAGTGGCCGGAATAAATTCATTATAAGATCATAATTGAAGAAAAATAAGACGATGACGTAGAATGAAGCAGTTAAAAAGATGTAGCTTCATTGACATTTGGCCGCAGATATCATAAAACCCATGCAATCAAAAAACACGTAGATATTTTTCAAAACAACACATAAATAGCGACAAATATAGCATATAACATACCGATGATACGAAAATATCGCCAATAATCTGTTTATCGGACCAGGTCTTTGCCCGGTTGTTAAGCTGTTCCAGGAAGTATTCGTGGTTAAGAAGAATCTCTGGTATTTGAAAAAATATTTCATCAACTTGACCACTTTCAATTATTGCTCCTCCCTCCGACTTCTTTAGAGGCTTGTAATAAACCTGTAATGTGTAAAGTCATTAGATAGTAATCAAAAATACAGTCAGATTTCCGAATGATAAGAAGACAAAACCAATGGGAAAATCAATTGGATGCTGACGAAAAAGCAATTAAAATCAATGCTATATAGAACCTGCAAAAAAGCATTTAAAGTTTTTTCCTATTCAAAATGCTGATGTAACCTTTTTGATTTATATCAGCTGCAAGAAAACCAAAAATTCAGGCTTGCGAGTGCAAACTACGCAATTTTCTGTCCTGGTTCTGATTCTTTCTTGCAAATTTTACTTCTGGCAACACAGCTTCTACCTTTCAAACAGCTGGCTTTAACTAGTAATGACTGCTGTAATATTTCTTAACAGGGCTCGTACAAACTATTCTGAACATATTTCCAAACTTTTCCAAAGCCACATTACCAAATTTCCAAAACCATGAAACATATTTTACTTTGCATTTTGAAACCCCACAACAATAAAAACAACGTTATTTTCAATGCTATGTTTGATGATTTTTTCCATTGCACTATGTACAAATGATATGAATAGCAAAATAAACAAGTATAAAGAATATAGAGTTCAATACGACGCGAAGTTATCTCAATTTTAGAATATTTTAGAATTTTCCCAAACAAAATTCCAAAACTTTTCTACAGCCACTTAAAAAATTCTCTTTTCCAAAACTTTCCAGGTCTTGAAGAATGGCATTATCAATTTCAATAACTTTCCAAAACCCGTACGAACTCTGCCTTAACCAACCTCAAAGGAAAGATTTAATGGAAACTTTGTTTCATCGAAAGAAGGTGATTAAGAACACAGTAAACTTCTCCTACTAAACATGTTTTGTCATAAGAAACCTGTTTATAAGTAACCTAGTACTAGACACATTAACATTCAAGAAACTTATGGACTACAAGGAAAGTGCTACGAAACTTTAAACAAATAAGGCATTGATACTGCTACCTGGTTCAACATAAAGCGAAGCCAAAACGATGTGAACATGACAATGCTTTAATAACGCATTTAGCTTGTTGTAATACTAATAGCCTGCTACATCCTGTTTTATTTATATATTCACTGCAATGTTTAGTTCGTAAAATACAGAAACTTCATGAATTTAGGAATTTGATCATTCTTTATTACATTCTCAGATGAGCTAAGAAGTTCCAGCTACAACCTTTACTACCTTTCAATCAGCCGAAGGAGCCTATCATAATTTTAAAGAGATAATTCTTGTGCATTATTGGGTATGACCATAAGGATGGGGTCCCAATCATTAAAATTTCCCATGGCCCAAAGGGTATCCGTTACGCCACTACCTGTAAAGTTCGAGTTTTTCTATGCATTGTGGAAATCAAACATGTGCGCTTATCAATACTTAAATATATAAACACCTCACTATACTACGGCAGTGGCTAACTGGAAAGTTTGAGTCAGACGAACAATTCAATTCTAAAAGCAAATCCAAAAGAAAATACATCAAACTAGGAGAAAAAAGAGAACAATCAAGCTAAATCAAGAATGCCATAGTATTACCTTCAAGTAAATTTGGGTTTGTCTAAGGTTTGTTTCTTTTTGATAGCATATAATACATGCATGGTTCTGTAATGTTTTTTGTTTTCAAAAAGACTTTCCTTTCTGTCACCAAACTTTAAGTCCTTATTTATTGATCAAAAGGATTCAGAAGATCTTTCAAATATCCCAACAAAAGGATTCAGAAGATCTTTCAAATATCCCAAGCGTACTCACGACAAGACTTACAAAGCCAATACTCGACTGGGTTGCCAGAGTACATTTTTGAGTACGGGGGGGGGGGGGA
>WIPJ01001848.1:443705-498906 GCA_018155075.1 Cassiopea andromeda
ACGGGGGGGGGGGGGAAGAGACTAGCAGAGTTGGAAGATTTTACGGTACTGTGCAACAAGTGGCGTAAACGAATGTGAAGTGATGGGTAAAAAGGAAAGGAATGCCACAACATTGATATCAAAAATTTGCAAAAAGAGCTCCTAAATCCAGTAGCAATTTTGAAATCATTCTCAATGGGCTCCGGCGTGCGTCGTCGATTACGATTTCTGGAAGGTTGCACTAAGGCAGCAGCCATGTCAGTACTGTCCAAGCCAACAATGAGGTATTCAATGACGTTTCGGGGGGCATGCGGGGCATCACGCCCCCAACATGTATGAAACTCTAAGAAAGTTGGTCATGCTGTAGGTGATTAAGCATCCCATTGATAATGATTATTTCTGGCTTTCTAGTCATAATAGCTGGTCAAATGATAGAATCACCCCCTAAAAGGAAATTTTCTAGGCACATCCCCGCTGATATTGCCCAGAACGCAGTAGACATCGAGATCAGAAGTCAGTTAGGTTAGCTGAGGTTGGTCCAGGCTAAACCTGAGTTTATCAAATCCATTGCTAATAGGTGGACAAAACATTTCGTTAAATACGCAAGGCATAAAATTGTGTAGAGCTAGTCACTCAAAATATTTCTGGTATGCCTACGCGTGCAAAGAAGAACGATGATAAAATAATGCTTTTTGTTTAAGTTTCAAATCGGCGTCAGAGTCATGCCGACAAAAGCGGTAAACGACCTATGAAATTCCAACATAGGTACGAATTTTGTATAGACTGCCACAGGTTGTGTATCCCCTCATTCTCTAAATAGTTGAAACATCAAGAACAGAACTGACTGGAAAATAGCTGCCCATTCAATCAACCAGCCATGTCAGGCTATAATCAAACAACATTATACTGACACCTAACCTAAACGAGAAATCCAAGTTTCGTAATTTACGACGTAAATGATAAACCTTGTGGCAATGGCAAGATCTCAGAATCGGGAGTTTTGACAAAAGATTTCCTTTGGAGGACATGCATAAACACAAAGCGGACGATCTTCATAATCCGCTTAGAAGAAAGCTGTATGCTTTACCATGCCGAACAAAGCCAAACGACTGTCATGAAACTATTTGGCAAGAAGGAAATAGAAAATGGACAAGGGGTCATTGAGATATCTTACAACGCTCCTTCATCGGTTCAAGTAAATCAACTCCCAAACAAAGAAGTACTAGAGACAGTTAGCCAAAAGAAATTTCTTCAGCAATTTGAAAGTTTGAACAAACGTATAGTTTCTTATAAACATTTCTTATAAAATGTGTTGGGTTCTAGCTACAAATTTTAGAGAAAATTTTGAGGGGCGTTCTGCTGACTGTTCTGCGAAGAGGCAACGTGTACATTAGGCAACGTGTACATTAGGCAACTTCAATTTTCACAATGCACAATGGAACAAATTGACAAAACTTACCGTTTCAAGAAATTTCAGATTCTGCACATAAGAATTCTCAGTATCCAGAAGATTCTGAAGTACATGTTTTCGCATATCCTGCAAAAATGTATAAGAAGTTATCAACAAGAATAATAACAACAGAAGGGCTAAAAAGTGAAGGTTGGTTTCATAAATGATTCAAATTTTAATGAGTACCTAGTAAAAGGTATTTCTCCTGACCAACTGGCATGCACGGATTTTTCATGTAAGAAAGAGTTCCTAAACAAGGTAGTACTCAGCTGCTCAAAAAGTTAAGAAAGTTCACTGCTGGATATTTGAGGCTTAAGAAAGTTTATACGTGTATGTGCATTTAAACCTCAATGTACCTATGTAAAAAATGTTATATATGTTATGTTGACTGCTTCCAACAGTATAACTTCTGCTGTCTACAATTATTTATCTATCCTCATTTAAAGTGTGCACGACACCTTTTCAATTTCTCTAATGTGCATCCGCAAACATTGAAACTCAAAAAAATTTGCTAAGAAAGTCTTCAGAAAGTTTTGATACTGGAATCATTAAAATTTTATGAAAGTTTCAGGCCAAAAAAAGCTTGCTTATAAATAAAAACTTGTAATGTAAGTCTTCAAATTGACCCCCCTCCCCCCCACTCCTGAATACACTCCCAGACATGAATAAGCCTCTGCCTCTATGTATCTTTAGCTATATAGCTACGAAAGAAAACACCAGCCATGAATTAATGAACAATAGTACATTGATTATGAACTAATCGTATTGTTTGCAGATAAAGGATCAAAGAAACAATCATAAAGTAGAAAGAGTACAACTAAATACAGCCAACTACTAGACTAATTTGTAAGCCTCCCGGCGAACAAACAACTATTCAAAAATCCTAAAATTAAGAAGCCAAGGGAACTAGTTTGAGGATTTGCGGTAGTGAATATGGACAGCCAGTTCCTTCCTCACCCTATCTAGCATCCACAAATACATAGTGCCAGGTGAACACGTGATCCGTAGCAATGTAAACGGGGCCTTAAATTGCCAATTGTGCGTAATCCGGATCACATTTCCTCTTTCTGAAGGTTCAAAAGTGATACGGTGAAACGTATCAGTTTTGCTACAGATTGCAAGGAGTAATGTAAACAGAAGGCCAATCCGCATTACTTGTGATAAGGATCAACACATGATCTGTAGCAGTGTAAGCGTTAGACAGACCTCAAGTACACAGTTTTATAAGAAACTTGGATCGGCACCTTGAATTAAAAGTTTCCTAATTTGACGTAAAAGTTTTGGTATTCAAGTACTAAGAGTTTCTTACTTAGTTTCCTATTTTCGACACCGAAACTCACTTTATTGTTTGAAAATTGAATACTTTGGATGGATATAACCGCTCAACGTCACGAAAAATTTCCAAGCAGATTAAAATAGCAAGTTACAGTCTTTTCCAAACAAAAAATCGTACAAATTAACGATTTGAAGCAATTCAATAACTATTTTTGGGAAAATTGATATTGCACAGTTTCTATATTTTTCTTGAACAAAGCACTAGAGTTTCATACTTTTTTGACCGGCCTCGTATTCGTTTCCTATAAACCTGTTTCTTATAAAAAACGTGTAACATTGTCTTCTTGCCGCTAATTCCATGTCTATTGTTCTACTTCATCTCACTCTCAATTACTGTTTTAGTGGCTAGGCCGATAAAACGGTGTCTGATAGTGAGTGGGTCCCCAAGTTATCACAATTGCTCAGCCCTATTCTGGAGCCACAGCTCTCTGAAAAATATATATATATATATAAATATAAACATGTTCTCATCAGCCGAGTTGGAATTATGAGAAAAAGCTGCTCAAAACAGCAAAATGCCGGCATAGCCCGCTAATGAATAGCGCATGTAAAGGTACTTCAACTCTACTAACTGTAAATGTAATCAAAAATGGCAACGTTAATGGTACGCGCACTAGAAATAACTTACAATCTTCTTTAAGTGGTTCCCAATAAAAGACACTTGACTACATTCGCTTCTCCACAAGTCTGATGGCCTGCAGCCATCACTAGCACTTCCATTCAGATCCCAGTCGAGCTCCTTAAACCGAATGCTAGCATGATCCCTCATGATCGGTGGATGGCTAGGCCATCTTAAAACTTCGTACATTTCTACAGCGCCAATCGGCAAAACTTCAACTCCTGCATGAAAATTTCTACCTTCTCTATAAAGTTCGTGACGTTCAATGACGCAATAGAAATAGCTTATTTCTCTGCAATGGAAAGCAACAATAGACAAACAATTTCTCGCCTTTGCGTCTCAATGCAGTACATAATCCATCCTTAATTTAGCCACACATGTAGAGCGTTCGTCGAAAGAGAAGTCTCCAGCTCAAACAGCTCAAAAACACATCTGCTTTATATATTGTAGATAGGGGTCAAAGCAGCCAAAACATTTATTTTCAATCATGGCCGGATTAATATGATAGGCATTAATAGGAAAATTCCTGAGAGAAATCCATCACAAACACGCTATGCAGCTTTTTGTGTAGTTTTAATGTATGAAACCTATGGTTTACCTGCTTTGCCCAATGACAAAACACTAGGACGGGTAAGGTCCAGTAAACACAATACCGTTTTCATACGAAAACGGTATGGAAATGCTCCGTTTTTGCCTACCGACTACACTGCTCACTATTCGGCATCAAGCCTTATTATTCGAAAACAGTAACCTGTTTACAAACGAATACATTTTCATACCGTTTTTGTGTGAAAACGGTATAGTGTAAACGGGGCCTTATAGGTTAGGCAATATAGTTGTTTTTTCTGTCTAGCTTCGCTATGTAATTTTAACTGAAGTCGCTTAGCTTCCAAGCCTGCCCACTCAAGGTACCTCTGAAATAGACGGTGAACTATAAAACCAGAACTACAGCACCGCGAGTACAGAGAAACAGTAACCTGTCCACTTGACCTTGAGAAAGAAATAAGAAAAAACGAACGAAAGAAAAAATCAATGAAAGAAAACAAAAATAGAAGCGGGAACAGAAAGGGTGCTGATTATTCCCATAGAAACATGAAAGTCATATATGCTTCAAAGTAAAGATTGTAAAGATATTGAAAACACACTTTTTCCCGCAAAATTCGGTACATCGGTTATTACTTCACTGTAAAACAAACCTGTACAGATCTAATCTCTGTTCTGCCGATAAAAACCAAAACAATCTTACACATGTGCATATTGTAGAGAAATCTCTCCTTAAGCTAAAGAAACGGTATACTGGACAGCGAAACGAAATGTCATTACACAGGCTATGGTAGAGAGAAGGAGCTATACTTGCGGTGAGTGGCTTCATACCATGGTAGAATGTTGGAAACCAAACGAAAAGAAACAAGAAAGAAGCCCTACCTAACAAAACAGCTTATGAAATCATTTATATCGAAACTATGAAAAGTTTCAAGAGGAGAGAATGTCCACTTTAATCCATCTTTGGGCGTAAATGGTTACGAACAAAAATTGACACCCTCCCAACATACCATACAAAATAGACAGCAGTAAATTTATTGTGAAAATGAAGGTAGGCCTAGGAAAATAATTCCCACGCGAATATCCAAAATGCTGTGACGCAACGTCATGACGCCCAAGGGTCAACATTTCAAAGATAATCCTTGAGAAAGAATCCTTGAGAAAGAACTGTTCGCTTCTTGAAACGCGGAACAAAAAACTGGCTTCGCTTCTTTTCTTTTCGTAATTTCTCACTTGGAAAACGGCTCTGGTGATGGATGTAGAATTGTCTGAGTTGACGCATTTCTAGCTAACAGTATAAAAAATCTGTATCCTAAACATCAACTTTGGTAGTTTCAAAAAACAAACTATCTGTGAACATTGAAATGTGATGCTAGTAAACAAACCACAAAGAGAAAATCCTACCATCAACAATTCACAACTAAAAATGTTTAGAACAGCCGCCAGCCGCCACCAAAATAAGCTGATGTTGTTTGTTAACACACTTTTCTAGGAATTAAGCACTGACACGTTCTTGTAAGAAACAAATGGATACGAAACACGAGGCTGGAATCAGGCAAAACAGGGTCGTGTCATTTTACTACACCTCCTCCCACTTAAAAGTCCTTCGGAACGCCAATGAATAAAGTCGATTAAACAATAGACAACAATGCCTCTTACAATACTCCGTCCTTTACAAACAACTAGATTTAAACAGTCAACATTAAGATTTTCTGAGCTGTGCTCGAGTTGGGAATCAGTAACTTTATCAACCTTCCACATCCTCTACCAATTCAATTCATCTTTAGGCAAGAAAACTGTGAAACCATTTGGCACTAGTTCTTTTAGAATGAGCCAAGACATTCTAGCCAACATAGCATAGAGTTATAGCTACAGTAGTGTAACTCAAGTAGATTAGGGATACGACAATTCCTAAGGGCCTTCAAGCTTTGCTAGGTCTTCATGGAGGCCCCGAAAGGCATGCCTCCGCTGCCTGTCACTTCATACTGCTCTGAAACCCTCTGTCTCTGGCAACACATTGCATCATCTCAACAAAAACAATTATCAAGAAGAAAAAAGGAAAACCAAAATGAAGCAGCCTGTTTGTAAAAATCCCAATTGGAAACTCAGTGTTATTCGCTCTATGATCCATCTTCTAGGAAACAGTGTTGATGGAAAAGCTCTATCCTTAGATATTCGGTTATGCAACAACACCTGTCGTGGCAAGAAATCGAATTTCACCATTATAAAGTTACTGGGAGGACATCTATGGTGTATAAGGAACATATCGGACGTGCATAGAGGGAGGGTATCGCTGCTTCTACTCCAAATAGCATGGGCTGGTCATAAACACTGATGCTAAGTACATCACACAAGCTAAAGTAGAATTACACCCAATAGCATAACATGCCATTGACAATCATACTACCGAAAAGAGGGAGAATCAACTACAAAGTGTACGGCAACTGAGTCTCACCCATATGAGTTGGGTGAGAAACTCCATCTAGAATACGTCTTAAATCGTAAATAAAACAATCTATTTCAACTATCTACCACATTGTTACTAGATCAACAAGATACCTAATCATAGAGAAATGCTTTGCATACGCTCCACAAGCAAGTAGATGCAACAACCTTATGCTATCTACTGAGTTAGCATCATGCAAACTTTATCCTAGTATGAAATCTTCCTATCAAAAATTAAACTGCTCATACGCACGCATGTGTATATTATACTTTCCAAATAAGAGTGATATGTCAAACGATAACCTATGTTCTCTCGATACTTTATTGAATCTATCTTATCTTTCATGCAAAAAAGCTTTATCTTGTTAGATTGAAATCATTTTCCCCCAATTTCAATATCCAATGAATGTGTTCGCCTAGTCCATGCAATTCACTTTCCTCTGGGTGGTCAAGAATAAGAACAATCCAATTCTTATCTTTGAGTAGGAAAAGACACCTCTAAACCTTCTAGATGATAAAAACAGAGAACTAAGCCAGCAATGAGGCGTAAAATAATATAATCAGTCGCCTATCTGCTTTACAATGTCATTTGCTGTGGGTTTAACAAATTAGAGACGGAGAATGGAAACAAATATTATCTCCATGGGATGTTCAATGCATAGAGTTCCAAAAGAGAACAAAGCTATAGTAAGTAGTCCAAGAGAATAAAAATCTAATGAAGAAATATAATCAACAACAAATTGGCCTATAAAAGCTTTTTATAGTGGGTTCTGCGTTTATTTGTAAACAAACAGCTACAGTTGCATTTGTAATATTTTCCGTAACTTGATAACAAAACCATATTGCGAAATATCAAAATGCTTCTGTAGACCTTTTCAAATTCCATCAGGCTTGGAAGAGCTCAGATGCTGTAAGATTTTCTTGTGGTTCTATATGTTGCTGTTGGTTCAGGGCTTAAGTTTTTCTACTTCCGGTAGCAATAAAACTCCCATTTTTGCAGGGAAATGTTTGCAAATGAGAAAAAGACCAAAGACGGTATGATTTTAGAGCATAATTGACCATTTTGAAGAAATAAAAATATTTCACTTCGAGACACTACTGTATTAGGTAGGACAAGAAATAAACGAAAAACAAACAGATCGAATGAGGTGTTGTGTCATAGTATCGGCGAGCAGACAAAATGGCTCTGAATAATGGCATTGCCTCTTGCTAATTAGCTACCAGGAAGTAAATGTATTACATCTAGAGTTGATCGGCCAATGGTTAATTGTCCACGTGTGATATTTGTGAACAATTGTTCCCAATGTAACTTGCATAGGTAACCATTTTCCCTCATCACTTTAAAAACAATATTCAAAGAGATTCAGCTGTAAAGTTTATCTTTCTCATTCTAAAACTGCCGCTCTTCCAAATGTCACTGCAAGCAGATGCAATATTGAAATTGCGCAAAAGCAACAGTCATCTGACGGCAATTACCCCCTGCTCCCATCTAGCGGCGATACTTTTCGCTCTGAATAAGCCTATTCCATTTTAGCTCGAAATTAATAAGTGGGGGGGGGTTGCAATAAAAATATCTTGGTGCGCATGTTCATTAAATAAAGAGAAGAGTCTTCTTTCTCAGGAACGAGAAGCCTCACTGTTCTATGACAATCGAAGATGAGCTGCACCTAGTCGATTACCTTGTACTGACGTCACATCATAAAGGAAATTCTCTATGGAGCTAAGCGGTTTATTTCAAGAGTGTATTTGGATGCCCGAAATGGGTTTTTGCAAAATCTGCAGATTGAAATGCAGATTATGGACGTAATATATCAAAACGATAAGACGTTCATGGTAGTAGCAGTTACATGCTGTGATAAAAATAAGGGCTAACGGGAGAGAACAGAGTGCCATACAATACAAAATCATGACTGAAGTCTTGCGAAGGAGAACAAAAGAGAATACAATGATAATCAATAAAGAACAGTGGTGATCGTATGCCATTGTTAAGCATAACACAGTAGATAAGCCCTGGGGAGAAAGCAATTAAATGGAGGCAAAAAAGCAGCTTCTTTGTACCCAAAAAAGCCACGAGTGCCAAGCAACATTCTCAATCGGCTAAATAAAAGTGAGGCCCGGCAAACTTCCATGCGTGGAAGAGCTTGCTAAGAAGATACCTATGCATGGTGACTATTGGTATGTAATGTAGGACAGTCAGTTTCTTCCTCGCCACCCTCATCTTCACTGAGTAAATAACAAAACACTGCTAGGTAGACAATGACCGAACACTAAACCACGGTTCGAAGCCTGCCTCAAACCACTGGCCGTCAGCATAGAAGGGTAATGCCTTATCCACTGCGCTACTCCATCAAAATCGATCAACAACAATGACAGAATTATGCAAGATTATGCATAACGAACTTAGGTAAAAAACTGTTGATGTCGTATCTACCTCTCTTATAACCTTTCAACGAACGAATCAAAGTCAACAATTTGAATCGTTACAAAAAACGCAACAAAATTTAAGAAATTATTGGAGCATTTGCAACATTTAAATCAAATAGCGGTGTTTCGTAATAATTATATTGAACATAAAAGAGCAATGGCAGCAACAACAACAAGAGAATAAAAGCTAACTTACATGCTTCTGTTTCTGCTGTGGTACGACCAACGCAACTGGGCTCTGCTGATCAGATGGCCTTGGTGAAAACGGTTTCTGTGAATCAGATCTTTGCTGAGGGAATGCAGGTTGTTCAAAGGGAGATCCAACCGGGCTCCTAAGACTATCGCCAGATTCAGTACTACCTTTGCGGGCCTTTGGTTCATCTGTTTTCAAAACTTCCTGAGTGCTGATAGTCCGCTTTGGTTCCACTAATGGAGTCAGATTGGCACGGGATAAATTAGGCTCACTATTACTTGACCATTTGGGATCAATTTCCTGCGCTTCCAATGAAGGAGAAAAACTCGGGCTTTCATTTGCAATTGTTGCTGGCATAGGATCGCTGCGTGAACGCATCTCGCTACCTGCTTTTTCACTTGTAAAAAAGTTCAGCATACGACTTTGTTCAAATGCATCTCCATCGGAGAAATTTTCGACATTGAAAACCGGGCTTCCTGAAGCCACCATATCATCTACACTATTCAGTTGGTTTGTAATTGAGGACAATGAGCTGCTAAAGTAGCCAGTTTCTGCCTTATCTGATCTATCCGTTTTTGGACTATCACGCCCCTCCGCTAAATCCAACTCTCCCAATAACGCCTACAGAAAAATGATATCGATAAAAATCAAGATACAAACCAACGAAAAGCAAGAATGGCAGAAAAACATGGCAACGCTTTACACAATCTTATAGCATCTTGTTTGGTTTCCATGATAATTCGCGTACTAAATACCTTATCATTCATAAAAATATGAGGGGGGCAATTACAAGAGGTTCAAGTAGCATGAACAGTTCCTTCACGCCCAACCTTTAAATACAAATCATAAGTAAGGGCAAGAAAGCTTCTCAGACAATATTTAGTTTATGCATGCAAATCATCAAGTATTATTTTAAAGAAGTCTAAAAACATCAAAGTTAACTTAAACAGACACTTAAGTTGGGCCTGTGACAACTAACTGCGCATGGCTTACTACTGAGAGACTAATCGAATTGACTATGATGATTAATTTAACACAATAACAGTTCGTATCTAGCGGGGTACATTCATTTAGTACGTACGCATGAAGTGGGACGGGGATCAACAAAAGGCGTACGCCATGCTTACAAGGTGGATGGGGTTGGCACATCTAAGTACGTACGCAAAAATTCCCTTATTGCACGCATTTTGTGATATTTTCCTATGCAAGGTGCTATTATCATACTTCGCTGCCTTTGGCGTCGATTCTTATTACTGTTTTATAAAACATTTGCTATAATTATTTTCCTGTCTTTCTAATGTTTTACAGTCTTTTTCTCTATGGAATTATTGATTGGACATGGAAATGCCTGGAAAGTGTAGAAGTGAACATGGTCTACTAAGTGTTTTTTAAGTTTTTTCATTAAAATTGATAATATTTAGCTTGAGGTCACCAGCACAAATCTGGCAATGGCCTGTCAGTTTCAAACTTCAAACAGAATCATATTGAAAGATAATCTTAAAAATACGTAGCGCGACGTCTGCTCCAAAAATACGATACTTATGTGACAGTTAGACTATGCTAATTAGACATAATTTCAATTTGTTCAAGTCATAATGTATAACAAACAGTGTATGCGGAAACTATAGAGGTATTGATTTTTGAATTCTGCACATAATTTGCTTTCAAATGAGATCCAAAGTTAATGTGTTTGGATTTGAATAAGAGTTACTGATCTGGCCGAGAATGGGCTCAAGTTATGTAAACTATGAATGTGATCTGCTACCCCTAAACTTTATCTCATTTCCTCCAAATTTTGCACAATTAAGTTTTTCATGACACTTAGGCTGAATTGAAACATCGAGGCGCCTGCAACACCTTAACACAAGGGCATCACATAATGAAGTATCACAAGCATGCAGTTTCCAGATTTTCAATCAGTGACCAAGAACCTCCTAGAAAATTCAAATTGATGAAAAATTGCAAATTAAATTCAAGCCCTTTACCACATACAAATTAAAACATTTTCTTTACATTCTCTTTTTGACAGAGCATTGGTGCACTGCTCAGGGGGTCAGAGGACAAGGACCATTGACCCCGATGGACCACCTCTCTTTCCTCCTGCTTTTGATCCTCATTATGACGATTATGATAATGATGATGATGAATGATGATTGATGATGATGATGATGATCGATGACGATGATGATTGACGAATGATGACTGATGAATGATGATTGATGAATGATGATGATTGATGATGATGATTGATGATGATGATGATGATGATGATGATGATGATGATGACGATGAAGAATGAAAATGATTGATGATTATGATGATTATGATGACAATGACGAAAGAATGCACATTCAACGCTGGATAGCTGCAAAAAATCTAAAAAACTAATCCGCTATATATTGAATTAAAATACACTAGTAATACCTGTTTTTTATTCTTCTTGGCTCTCTGGGAGTCCTCAGTGGCCCGAACGCTGTTAGTATCACTTCCTGAGCCATGACTTTTCTCTTCTGGTATCTCTTCAAGCATAGGTGTAGCTGCAAGAATTGCTCTTGGCCTACGTTTGACAATTTCTGATTTCTCACTTCTTTTTTCTCCAACGACTGAGGCTCGTTCATCTTCAGCAAGACTGGTCTCTTTTAAGCTGTAGTTATCAACTGACTGGCTTTGATCAGCATTTTCTACGATTTATGAACAATTGTAAGTGATAGGATACAAAATCTTACAAAGCTGCCCAACTGACGTACAAAGATGCAAAGTTGCAAAAAGAAGGATTGCCGTTCTTATTGTTGTTTGTGTGGGGTCATTCAAAAATTACGCAAAAGTGGGGGTGGGTGAGAATGTACAAACTTTGCGACAAACTGTTACGAAAAATATAGGGGTTGAGGGGTGTACATTACTTTCGTTGCATAACGCCAAAAATTTCATGCGATAGTTCAGGGGTAGCTCTGGCATCTCTGGAAAGATATCTGTGCAGGAAAAGACTGTTTAGCAGGCAAAGGGGGTAAACATTCGAAAATTATTTAAGAAACTAAAAGAAGAAAGCCTATCAAATCCCAACTACAATGTTATTGGTTAACTATTTTTCTGATTCCCCAAGATCCCGAAACAAGCCTTACCTTGAAGAATTACTAACTTCTATCTTTAAGTGTCGCAAATACGCAGGCCGTAAGAACCATATCATACACGACCAAAAACCAAACACGCGTGCCATACGGGAAGCAGAGGAATCATCCCCTAAAGATTTCCTAGACAAAAAGTCATATTGAACTGCATTTAACTATTGCCAATCAAAAACTTCTTAAACGTTTGTGCATAATTGTAGGGGGTCATATTACACTTTCTGGAATTTTTCAATTCATAATGACCCCCTACTTTACCAAAAATGTGGGTGTCACCATTAACAGCCACAATTTTATTGTCAATTTTGATACCCATCACTCACCTCTATCAAGAACTTCACAACCCTCATGAGGTGGAACACTATCAACTACTATATCCAATTTTCACTTAACACGATTTGTTGCGATCATCACCTCCTCTACTCCCTTCAAGGTTGTTGGGATTTTCCCCGTAGGTTACTTTATTATCACCCCCCTCCACTTTATGAAAATCAGCTTCCTACGACAGCTTGTTACTCTACATAGTTTACAGCAGGGATATAAAACGATGGCATACGGCCCCTTTTGTAGTCGACCGTGCTGTGTAATGCAAAAGTTGTCTAACTGTGACTCAAGTCTGAAAGTGGCCACTATAACAGAGGATTTGAAAAAGTAGGAGGGCGGTTGGGGAAAAATTCAAAAACTAACTATCGGGATGTGATTGTTCGGTACTCAAGAGTACACCACAACTGTGTTCTAACCATAGAGTTCTAACGGTAGAATCTCACGTCCTAAGAAAATCTCAAGATAACTTTTTGCATGAGAAAAAGTCTAACTAATTATACAATGGGAGACACTACAGTGTAACCGAATCATCAAATAAGCATTTTCTCTTAAATCAAAACAAGTAATTGCCGACTTATAAGCAAGTTGCCTTCAGGTATTCTACAACGCTTATCAAAGTTATTTCCTTATCCGGCTAGTCACATTCCATGGAAACGCAAAGATCTTCTAAAAGGCCCCTGTAAATCCTTCCTAATCTGTTACATATATCTTCAATGGTTTTAAAAACAATACTAATCCTATCATTTCTGGAATGCAAATTCTACTACATATGCAAGCAGACATATATATTTACTTACTTTGCCAGTACCTAACGTAAAAAATTCTATGTTAGCTCCTGGGAGCAACCGGACACAGCCAGGGAATATTGCGTACCTCTCCGTTATCGGAAACCTTGTACATACTCATATACAAAAGATAATAATTAGCGGTGCTGTAAACACAACTGAAAATGTATATTGCCAAAGCATACAAAACTGTTATATCCTGATTGATTTGGTGCAGTTCCAACACTGAAAAACGACGTATTTGTAAACAAACATGCTGATCGCATCAAATCAAAATGAAATATCGCGTCGCAAGTAGATGTTTCTAGAATGTTTGTGGCCTAGTATTGAAACTTTTCCGGCTTTCTCACGATTTTAGAATCCTAAACTTCTTGAGAGTTTTGTATTAAAATGTTTTTGAGTTCCTTACTGCTTTCCGGAAATTGTGCATGCACATTGAAACAACAGTGTAAAAACTGAGTGTACAACGTAAAAACGATACCTTCTGCTCAACAACACAAGATAAACTTTTGGAGAAAGTGGGCATAAAAAATGAAGCATTTATAAACAAATAAATGGAATTTTAATGGATATGAATCTATGGATCTAAGAAATCCAACATTGAAATCCAACATTGAATTTTGGGTAGTCAAATACTGCTTTCCTATAAGTAAACCATTTTCGTATAAAAACCGTTTGTCACGGTTAACAAGTACCATTCAACTGCACAAAAATTAAACAGGGAGGGTGTTCCTTCCCAAAGATTGTCACAAGATAAATATCCCTCCTATATTGCCCCTCTGATAACTACCAAATGCAACCCTATACAAAATCCCTCCAAAATCTCAGACCAATGGGCTTAGCTATCTCTAACACTGCCTCCTATTCAGTTGTCCCCGGACTTTTTGAACAGAGGTTGTATAGAATTGCCCGGCCACTAAGAAACTGGATCATAAGAAATTGCAGTCTGCCATATGGCACCACATCCACCCTAATATAAGAAACTAATCATCCAATTTATATCAGCTTTCTTTAAAATAAGCTTGATTGGAAAAATTGTATTTTTCAAGCTCTTCACAATACAAACTCTGAATTCAAATAGTAACTGCCTTACATTTTGGTTTAATGTAACCCAAATAAAAGCCAATCTCATGGACATATGGTGAGTTTCATGCTGTAATTACAAGAAATTAGTCAGCCTGTTTTATTTTTTCCATTTATAAGAAACCAAACAGACTGGTTTTACAAAATGAGTTTCTTAGTTGCAGGGTAATACTGTACCACAACAACACCAAAACTCAAAAAAGGCTGCACCTTAACCTCAAATGGACTCCAATGAACTTACAGCCCACCTTCCAAGCCCTGATAAACCTATAATCTAACAATAACATTGAGCAAATATATGGAAAACATCACAGGAGAGCAGTGGTGTGCCAAGACACCATCTGTTGGGAGGGGGGTTTTGAATAATTGACCAACTATTGTTACTTGAAAATGGGTGTGATGCCCCCACACCCCCAATTGGCAAATGCCTGCAGGAGATAAGTAGCTGAGGAAAATCTTCCACAAAATAGGATTCCTATCATCTGGCCTATTCAAAGTCTTAAAATTAGCCTGCGCTCTATTAACATCAAAATTTCACAATTAACATCAAAACAAATTATCGAACTACATTCTAGGCTACTACTGACATTGTAGTCACAACCTCCCAACTCAATATACCAATATCATAAAGACTGTTTTCCTCTAGAAAGAATCTCAAGGTGGGCTCATGACAGTTGTTTCCCAAGCTACTGACATAAAACCATAGCATTGTTCTGAGTGTCAAAAGCACCCTTATCTCTGTCCCATTATTATATATTAATCACAATAACTGATTGGCCATCTAAAGTCTAGTCAATCTTATAACTGGCCATCATGATCAAAATTATCCATTTATGCCAACAATAACACCCTTACAATTGCATAAACGCTTTCTACAATCTGCAACAAACAAATTGGTGAGAAAGCAATCCATCAAAGCCATATGAAGATCTGATTAATGTCCAAAGGAAGTTGAGATAAATGTTTATGATACATGCTTCCAGAGGGCTTGTCAAACAAATGCATATAGCAAACTTTTGTGAAGGGATGCATTATGCGAACATCATGTGCTCTTTTGCAAAAGTGCATAGCTACACAGAATAAATGGCAGTGGTGTAAAAGTAGATCAATAGCTAAGGTGGTTCTATTGATAGCTAGGAGACCATTTCTTGCATGTTTCTTTATAACAAACTTTGATGTTAATCCACTCAGTTATATAACAATGATAATGTTGTCCAGCAAACAATGTACTTTTGATACCCTACATCTTGTGAAATAACAATTTCTCAACAGCTTTTTAAATCCAACACAGCCTTTTACAACAGAATAATGACTCTTCAATGCTCTTATTTTCAAAATATTTACAGAGCTAAGGGGCTGTGCCCCTGGGCCCCCCTTCTACACCACTGATATATGGGTATGCTGGGCAACAGCTTATATTCCAAGCTATTGATTGAAACAATTATTAGTTCCAAACCAGAAGCAACCATTCAATTAAAAGGGACTTCTTTTTTAGACTGGAATAAAAATTCAAATAAAGAGCTACAATTTATCGGTTTCTATAACTACTACCACTGATAACTTCATATGCACCCATCTAAAATTGCAATCCATTTTAACACTTCTCTACTGACCAAACTACTCTCCAAACACAAACATTGGCTGTTTTTCACTAGTAATTATGTCTATAACATGCAATCCTAATTACTGCTCAAAACAAGTTTCCTAACTTGGCAGGTAACAATGAGCACAAACACTCATGGAATCAAAAAATGTTCCATAATAAAAACACAATTAAGCTTAATTCATGAGGCCTTTGGGTGTGTTCTGAAGGCAATCATATCAACACATCAACAGTGACTTAACACAGAGCCACAAACCACTGCAACACCTAACCAATTAACTAAAGCCTTGTAGCAATGACCATAATATTTTGCATGCATTCACATGTTGAGAAAGGCATGCTAAGATTTAGGGAAAGGACAGACTACACAAACAACATGAAGAAATTTGGCATGTTCTCTATTGGCATCACTATTTTTGATAGATGTCAACAACAAATCAAAGGATAAATTCTAAAAGAGCAAATAAGTTTTAAAAGTCATACCTGGTGAAGGTGGTTCTTTTCCTAGAGCTGCAATTGCAAGAATATCATCATAAACTGGCTTTACAGGTCCTAATGTTGGGGGAATCCTTGGCCTTAACTTTTTGTTCTTCCTCTGGTCTGCTGTTTCCTTTTCACCATCTGCAACATTCACTAAAGACTGCTCTTCAACTGCCATTTCTGATGGCTCTTCTATCACTTTACCACCAACTATTTCCTGTTGCATCACACTTTTTGATCCAGTCCATAAAATTGAATCACTAACCTGTGCCTTAACATATGATGGTCTTCTCCTAGGACTACCAGCACGATCATGACCCTTGTCTAAATCCACACTCTCAGAGGCTGGTTGTCTACCTCTCATTTTTTCTAAAATTTCACTGGCTTCATTTGCAATGCTGTCATTTATCATGGATAAAGGTGTCACTTCCTTAGCTAAGAGTGCTTGACTTTCTACAGTTTCTTCTACTTTCTCTTCAACCAATTCTTCAGAAACATGTTCATCTGGGGAGTCCTTGAAACTATCTGGTGGTGCAAGAAGCTCTACAAGGAATGGATTGGAGACAGAAGCTTCCACTGGGCTCAATACCTCTTCTGTCACATCTTTATCATCTGCTGAAAAACTTTCGGACATATTTGAACAGGCTTTAGTTAGCTCTGGCATGGAACTGCTATCATCTATTTTATCATTGTGAGCACTAAGGCTGCTTGGGAAACTATTATCTATATCTAGTGGACTGTCAGTTGATTGCCCATAAGGATTTTCATGTACAGTACCATACCCAACCATTGAATCTATGCATATATTACCTGCAGACCTGCTTTGTATTCTGCTGGGAGAAAGATCCTTCATAGAAAGTGGAAAAGACTTAACACTAACATCTTCAATACTGCTCTGGCTGTTACACTGCATATCAATGCCATCTCTACGCTTCTTTCCTGGCAAGTTCAATTGAAAAGGGCTTTCTTTCATTTTCTTTCTTCCAATGTTTCTGGGTAATGTGTATGATTTTCTCTCATAGCCAAATAAATGATCATCAATTGATTGATCCTCTAATAAGTCTTCATTTTTTTCCATTCTGGCTGTAAGTTCATGCTCTCCATCTGAAAAACCTGAAGCTTTGTCCCTGAAGTTCTTGCGCCCAAAGCCAAATGGATCTGAAGATATTTTTGATGGTGCAGCATAAGATTCTGTGTCACTTGTATATCTTGTCCTTCCATTGGTATTGAAGCTCCTTAGCTGCAAAGAGGGAATGGTAATTTTTGATACCTTAGCAACGCCAGTAAATGTCCCCCCGCTATTTTTACGTTGTGCTTTGACATTTTCAACATTATTTTTCCCTTCAAGGCTTGTATTTATAAAGGAAGCACGACTTGTGTGTACTGTTGACATAGCGGT
This sequence comes from Cassiopea andromeda, assembly GCA_018155075.1. NCBI lineage: Eukaryota > Metazoa > Cnidaria > Scyphozoa > Rhizostomeae > Cassiopeidae > Cassiopea > Cassiopea andromeda. Next base: position 461,490 of record WIPJ01001848.1, read on the forward strand.
GTGATTTTCAATGAGAGTAAACTGAGGGGTCTGTTCCTTCAAACTTGTGTGCGCCCCGTTTTCCTTAGGCACATTTTGCTGATCTCGAGTGTTTGCGACAAGACTATTCTTAGAGTGTATTCTTTGTGGCTCCGGAGGCTTGCTTTTCTCGAATATCTGTCGAGCTCTCTTATAACTTTCACGGCTATCTATTTTTCCAAGGCCCTCATCCGGAGAAAGAATATCATTTAAACTATCGTCAACAGACGCCCTGCTATTCCCATCATCTGATGTTTGACTCTCGATGGCAGAAATCTCGCGATCTATAAATTGACTTAACTGAGATTTTCTCGTATTTAAGCCGCGTTTTCTAGACCGTTTAACAAGCCTGCGTCGTCTCCGCTCATCGATAACACTGGATGTCGTACTGCTGTCTGTTTCAATAGTCCTTTCCTCTTCACTACTTCCCGAAGCTGAATCAGTGAGCCAGACAGTATTGTTATTTTTCTCAACCAATTTACCACGATCAGATCCACTATTTGGTAGAATTTTTCGCGGTTCCAGTAATCCTAAACTGTTCTTCCTTACACGAGATGCTTGCGATTTTATCAAACTATTTTCTGCGTTTTGTGAAATGTTAACATAAGCTCTGTTGGCATGAATTACCCCCGGATTATCCGATCGCTGTGTGTTGTGTGTACTCCGATCTGTCCTTACCTTCTCTTGTACGATACTGCCTCCATTTCCCAAGAATTCACCGTTCCTTTCAGTTTTTCTAGATGTCCTTATTGCATGTCTAGGACTAACCTCAACACCACGAAAATCGTTAATGATTACCGGGCGTTTTTTGTTTTGCAACGAGTAAATTCTACTACTACCTCGCTCAACCTTATTCGGTTGCTCATTTGCTGGGCTTTTCCCAGCATCTGTTGATAAAATTTTTAACTCCCGTTGCAAGTATCCCGACGATACGGTGCCTGTGATATGATGCTCATCACCAGATGATTGAGATCTTGCTACTTGCGAAGGAAAATAGCTCCCTCCCTTGGCAGCGCGTACTTTCTCCCTTGGTAATTGCGCATTCACTCCAGTCGACTGTTGAGCTAAACTGTGAGGCCCTTGAATGTCTTCTTTAATAACAGCAGCACCTTTGGCTGAGCTGGATAAACGCAGATCTGGCTTTTTGCTATAAATATAATGAGGCAGCGTAGTAGCACGATCTCTTACTTGATCACCGCTGCTTCTGTGTACAACTCGATTTTCATCAGATCCTAGCCAACTATGGGGTTGTTTCACTCCGTCTAGTCTCTCAGCTGATCCAAGCCTGCTGTGTGGCTGTTGGTAGTCAACAGCAGGTGACAAGTTTTTTCTTCCTTGACTCGATTTTCGACGTACAGGAAAATCATCACCTCCATCTACGGAGTGCATCTTCGATCTGCGTCCACTGGCCGAATTTACGCCAACATTGGCCAGGTCTTGCCGGAGCTCCTTGCTGTGGTCACTCAGCCTTGACTCGTGGTTTTTGTGTACACCTGATCGATTTTGACCGATACGTAATTCCACCTTATCCGAGGGAAAACTCGATTTTCTGTTCGCATTGTTTGTGATTTCCTCTCTCTTATCAACAGTCTTGAAATTATCTGATGTAAGTCTAGATCTCTCTTTCCTAGCTAACTCAATTCTCTCTAGTTCGTCCTCATAACTCTGGGATGTCTTTTTTTGGAGTTTAAAATCCCTCTGCATACCGGTGTTAAACTTCGCCATTCTCTCCTCAATGGAAGGTGCACGCGAGGACATTTTCTTGAGCTCGGCTCTATCAATTGGACTGTTGTCATCAGGACCTCTCTTTGGTCTTATTTGGATTGCAATTTTACCCCGTGCTTCTCTTTCATCTATAGTTCCTTTGTCTCCCTTCCATTCTCTATGGAATATAGGATTATCTTGACCATTCAATCCCCTTGCTTCTTCATTATTGAGTTGTGATTGGGTATACCTTTCGAGGTCAGCAGCAAGGTCATCCAAACAATCGTAAGGCTCAAATTCGCTTAACTCGGAATCAGACATTCGTAGAACCTAAAGAACCAAAAGACATGTTTTTAAAAAACCTGAATATAGAGGAATCAGAGAGCGAACTGGTAAAATCCAAGGTAAAATAGAGGGGGCTGCATATAACTTATTGAAGCCGAGAGTTGATAACGACGAAGGGACTGATCAATGTCAGGGACTTGGGCTGAAGGAATAACAACATTTCCCTAGTCATACCCCATTCCAAATTTTCATTGAAATTATACAGTCCACCACAAATCTGCAAAAAAATTCTATTTGAAGCAAAAGGATTGCTACACGCAAGGTAAGAACCCCCTTGCTGCTGTAACTTCTGCAGCATCATACATGACACACGGTTTTCTATAGTATAGAAACTCTCTTAAATTTTTCAAGATTTCAGTACCAGAACTTTCTCTAGAATTTCTTAGCAATATTCTTATAACCTTTATTCTTATTTTAAAATGTGTGTATATGTGGGGAATTAAAAAGCCTTGATTAATTGTGGTTTATTGTGTCGACCAAAGCGAAGATTTTGACACATAAAATACAAGGTATATTATACAGAGATAATGTGAATTTTAGATAATAAGAAACCTATCGGCTTTCTTGGTGTCAACAGTCCAGCATTGAGCTTTATTGACTTCTTGAGCAGTCGGGCACTAATTTCTTATAAATCAATCTCAACAAAAACATGTATTTGACTGTAATCTGGCTTTTGTTCTATGACAATAATGCGTTCCCAAATGTGAAAGAGAGTCTAGGGCTACACTACAAAGAGAGTCCACACTACAAAACTAGACCAGGCTCGGCCTAGTTTCGGACCAGGTTCGGCCCAATTGTACGTTGTGCTCACACGACAAATCATAAAATGGGCCGAGCCCAAGATGCAACCCGTGTGCTTGCACAAAATGTGTTCAACAAGCATGACTGACTGCTGGCGGAAAACTTTGGTAGAGGGAAAATCCCTAAATTTGAGATTTTACCATGTGTTCTTGTTTATAAAGGCGATGTTGAACGATGATGTTGAACAGTTTCACCGGCTCAAATGATTATTATTGCTCCATTGTCAGCAGCAAATTCATTCATTCTTCTGATTTTCTCAAAAACACTCGCAGTAATCAGAAAAAACTGCCTGCTTTCCAAAGTTTTCTCACGAATTGTTATTTTCTCGTCAGTATACTACACACTGTACACCATTGCTGTACACTTGTGCGATAGCTAATCAAAACGGGGCTCGGCCAAAGTTTCTGTCCACACTATACAAATCGAGGCTCTGCCTAGGCCGAGCAGGGGTGATTTCTAGGGGGGCTCAGGAAGGCAGAGCCCCCCTTGTTAAAATTTCTGCTCATTTTGGGGGGCTCAGCCCCCTAGAAGTCTTGCATTGGTTCAGCTTTTCAGAGTTTATTGGCTTTGCTCCCCAAAGTGTTATGATCAATTGTGCGCTGCTATATGGTTATTAACGCAGCTCTTATTGTTGATTATACTATATCAGTATTAAACTAAATTATCATGTTTCCATCTTTGAAAATATGGGCGTGGTTGTAGCTGGGCCACACCCAAACTATAGGCGTGGTTGTGCCTAGAGCCCCCTTGTTAAAATGTTTAGAAATCACCACTGAGGCCGACCCTACTCAAAACCGGGCCAAGTTAGCCTAGGCCGAGGCCCGGTTTTTCGCGTCCACACTACCATAGGCCAGTCCCAGGTTTACGAAAACCTGGGCCGAGCTTGGGCTAGTTTGTGTAGTGTGGACACGGCTTTATTCAAGAGAAGCCAATCAACTGCAAAATGTATGACAAACAAAGTAGAGCACAGAAAAGTTATTCAAAATATTGACAGAATGAAGTCTGCGGAATTGACAACGTAGAAATAACACTATCCCTGATAAACAACTATGCCAGTGGTTTAACAATATCTATAAATCAATCCGCCTTTATGAATGATCATTGATAGTGGAGAGAAGATTGATTCAAAATCAAAGAGAATAAAAGAAGCCAATGCACAGCTGAGCCATTTGAACACGAAGCTTTTGTGAAGCAGAATTCCATGCATACTCTTAAATCCACTGAAAGATGAGTAGCAATGGATTTCCATCCATCCTCCTAAACTGTTGCTCGTTCGTAGTTTTTGGGCCATCTGAAAGCTCAACTACTTGTTTTTTTTGTGAAGATGAATTTCAATTCTGAGAACTATCGCTATATTTTAAACAAAAAGCAACCCTTTTGCTATGAACAACGAAAAATCTGGTGAAGTATAAATATTCCTGGTTAGGCAGAAACAAGCGACGCGAAACAAGTTTTTCAAAATACGATAACTCTATAAATTGCGAAACTAAACTCATAGGGTGGCAGATAGCACATATCTTATTTAGAAGTAGAACAACTACCAAAATCACGAAAACTTTCAAATTAAGGCCAGCTAGAAGTTTGAATGCTGACATTACCGCCAGGTTTTATATATGAATAAAGATATGGAAGATGTTGACTGTTTTAAGAGCAAAATTAATGAATTGCGTTGGTTATCTTTGTTTTTCTGAAAATAAGCTGCAAATGAAAATATGCTCACTATTCCAATAATTGGTATTAAATTAGATGTAATCTTACTATTTTTGTGGACAAGATTTCTGATCATATTTCAAAGTGGTCAAAAGACTATTTCCAAAGAGTCAACACAAGGGAAAAGGGTCTCCACGATTGACGTCAAGGTTGCATTCCTTTCGACCGCAATCTATCTCTTTTCCCAATTTCTAATAATAACCTGATATATGACTGTCTTTGGAGATCTTATTCGATGGAAATTGCTGCTTGATTACAGTTTAGGAAAACCAGTAGAAAACCGACAAACATTGTACTGAATGTGGTAAGAATTTCGACGCTGTCTGATGTCCCATGTTGACGATGTAAGCTATTGACGATGGGTTATTGAAGATGGTACTTGTAGATCTATGCAAAATTAAGTCTGCCAAAGAATTCATTCTAGGGGTAAAATAGGCTAAATCTCAGGATAAGTCTACTTGAGTGTTGCGGTTTGTTGTCAATAGCAATATCATAGTTCCAACGAAAGTCCAAGAAGTCCTGCCTCACCTCTCCCGGCCCATAACAGATATCGAATTGTGCAAATACTGGGAAAAAACAGAAAAACACAATTTTCCAGTGAGCTTGAGACAATCTCTTCTAACAAAGGATTGCAACTTCAAGTTTGTTTCTATTGAGTCCAATAACAGAAGAAATACATTTTATCAAAGTGTTGAAGGAATATGATTTTGAAAATCGTGATAGTGTTTATGAAAGTGATTTGAAAAGCATGATGCATTTTCAAAGTAAATAATGATAGATTCTAAACTATCATAATGCTTTTTATGGTAAACATTTTCCTTCCTACATGATTACTTCATACTTTGAGTATATTTCAAGACAATCAATCTTTAATTAAAATTTAATGCCGTTAGCTCTGATTTTAGCTTTCTGTAGTATTCATTTTAGGCTATATCAAATCTAAATCATAAGAAATAAAACATTTTTAGCTCTAAATACACTTTCTCTTATTGTTTGAAAAGCAAAGCGTTCCTTACTACACAGCACTGTAAGTTCTTGAAAACGATTCAACTTTGTTACAAGGGGGAAGTTAGTTGGCTCGGGCATTATGGTTAGGCCCTAAGAGTTCGTGAGTCCAAACATTATGCAAAAGATTCCACACATTTCTCTCATACTCTTCCTTTTCTACGGCTTGTTTGTTCCTTTGATAGTAATATTTCAAGATGCCCAAGTAGAAGCCCTTAGATTAATGAAATGTAATGATTTAACTTTTGGAGACCTAACGTAGCAACGTTTATTCAAAAGAATTGATGCACTGAAAGTTCAGCGATAGCTTTATCATTTTAATGTTCTTTATTGTCATATCATATCTTCCATTACTCTGAGAATAGAGTCGTCCTCCCAACGGTGCACGGTTCAATTCCAAGATTCGTGTACGGCATATATTGATAGCCAATATGATTACCCAAGAAATATCTCTTCAGAGCGGGCCTTCATATTGGAAAAGTTTCAGATACATGTTTTGGAACCTTCACGGAAGGTAACATGTAACAAAGTGGCTCGGACAGAGCTCTTGCATAACACAAAATTATTCTTTTTCTTGCATGCTCAAAAACTGTGAATGAAGGAGAAGCGATAGCGAGATCTCTGAAAGATTTGCATAAGCAACAAAGAACATACTTAGACAAGGCAAAAATAGCCTGAAGTCCTAGCCTAAGCCTGGTCGACAGGGCGGAAACTGCCCTGAACAAATAATGGAAATTTGTGAACTTTATTTACTAGCAAGTTGAACGTGTATGTAAACGGCAATGGAATCCATTGAAACCTACACAGGATTATGCATAAAAAGAGTTAAGATGGCAGATTGTTGATCAATTGGTTAGCAAGTTTATGAAGCATGTAAAATATGAGATTTGGCATGGATGAGATTTATGCTTTATTACGAAAAGAATTGCAATATCATTTGAGCAACGAACCGTCCTACTAATATCTGACCATTCCATTCAATACTTTAGACGAATACTTACAGTTTTTGAAATGAAAGTTGGCGTATCAGGTTGGCTAAATTCCTTTCATCGCAACATCCCAACTTGCCGACCCAATTTCCCTCGGTCGATGCCTGCAATGCTACGAGCCGCGAACAGAGAAGCGTCCTTTAGCGTAGTTCTTGATCAGTAGTGATGCCAAAATTGCAATGTTGTTCACTTAAAGAGAACAGACTGCTGCCAAGTATCACCTTCTCTCCACAACGGTAACTCTAGTAGGAAACTACAAACAACTGCCGTACCTTTGACTGCGGATATGGTTGACTAGAACTTGATGAACAAGCTTTGAAATTGCGGCTAAATGCATGCATTATCAAATAGCTGGGTTTCATAAAGAATATAAAAGCTATTATGGTCCTGTACGCGACGGGGTTCTGGTCAAGAATTTTGCAAATATACTGCAAGTTATGGAAAAAGACTGCTGGGGTATAGCCGATCAGATGCCATCCGTGCTTTATCTGCAGTCTTGTGTCCTAATTGGATGCACCCTAACAAAGATAAAAAGTTCAATATGTCACCTTTGTTTGTAGTTTCGCCGATCAACGTAGTCGCTTATTTGAGTTGAGAGCATTTCACGAAGTTTTTGTGGTTTCATATGTATGTGCTCAAATTCCCTACAACGTGAAATTAGTCTATTGTATCATAAATCTTGGTTTTGTTTCAAAAGGACCTGTCCTCGTGTAACCATATCCCTTTCACTTTCGCAGTTAAATAACTTAATACAATATCAGATTTGTCCAGCAGGAAAACAGAAAAAGTTCAATGTTGAGGATGGGAATAGAACGAAGTGGCAAGCTTTCATAGAAGATTTTAGGGTGTGCGTATAAATAAGTTATCTGTTCGATCAAAGTGTATCAAAGAGAGTAAGTTGAGGTGCAACATGCTCACTTTTTTATATTTGTTGGTACTTTTCCTATCCGTGAGTAAAGTCTAATCTCAGAAATATTGAGGTAGTTCTTCTGACTTCAGAGAATAGAAGATGCCTCAGCTTTCTCGATATAGACTTTCCAGCCAGAAGATAAAATTCACAAGAGAGTTTGAACAAATGAGGATGTTATACTTCCTACACACATACTTCGGCATATCCCGATCGAACAAGTGCACTTAAACTTACCACATACCCATCACTTGCTTACAGACTATGCCACATATACCACAACCGCAACTATGTGGTAAGCGCAAATGCATTGAAGACTGCACTCATTGCAACATTCAACGTTTAACTAGTACAATGGGATATCATGGAAGCAGCTGAGCCTAAAGTACCCCCGAAATGCACCCTGTATGTAGCATTATGAAAGAATTACTGGCATTTTGAGTCTTCTAAGTTTAGTAACTGCAGCTAGATATATTTATAGCGAATTAAAATAAACATATTCTTAAAAAAAAGTGGTTTATAAGAAAGTAATACTCAGCTGCTCAAAAAGTTAAGAAAGTTCAGTACTGGTGTTTGAGACTTAAAAAAATCTTTAGCGTTTATGCATTTAAAATTCGATTATCTATATGCAAAATATCATGCATGTGATGTTGGCTGCTCTCTAACAGTTTAACTTCTGATATTTACTAAGATTTATCATCATAGCAAATGTACATGGAGCTTTTTCACTTTCCATTTATGCGCATGCGCAGAAAAGCAGAATTCAAAAATCTTGCTAAGAAATTCGTTAGAAAATTTTGACACTGGATCGTGAAAAAGTTAAGCAAGTTTTAGTTCTGGGCAAAAAAACTTTCTAACAAAACCGTGTAATGTACCTTTCAAATATTAGCATTGTAAACTGGCTTCTTGTCATAATAGGAATTTTAAAGTCCTGGCTGTTCCCACGCGTTCTTTTCTTGGCAATGTATACTTTTCTCTGAAAGTATATACTCTTCATACTGAAAGTATGAAAGTAGCTCTGAAAGTATATACTTTTCTTTTTACATAAATACCAACCTTTTCGCTGATCCTCAATATTCTTAAATTTTTCTGTCTTTGAGTCTAGGATAATTCTTAAAGTATTCCAAATTGTCGAAGGTACAGTTTCATCTTAAAATCAAATGAATATATTCAAAACTTTCTTGATGTTTTACTTTATAATAAAAGCAAAGCAAAAGTGAAACAGAACAAAAAATGTTTTATCGATGGTGGAAAAGTTTACTTAAAACAGTACTACAACTCGAATACAGAAAAATTTTTGCGTCTTGATGAAACTTAAGCCTTGCAACATTATTCTTAAATTATTCTTACGTTTCAGCGATTTTGAGCCTCAATATTCCAATAAACTTTATTCTTTCAAAAGGAAAGTTTGTGATGTTTATTATTTTCTTTACAGCTTTTCTCTGCATAACTATATCAAAATTTATAAATCTTGGAACATAATTGGAAGTCATCCAAGGAAGAGTTCAGAACTCTAGAAGCACCAGTGGAGAAACCAATACGCATGATTTTATGGCAGTGGAGTAGAGGTCACTAATTAATGGCATGCATTTATTGGTTTTACCTGTCCTGCCTATTTCAGTATTACTTTCAAAACCTGGTGCAAGTTTAGTAATGTAGAATGTGCTTTTTTAATAATATAAGTTTACAACTGAGAAAGTTAAGTTTAGAAGTGACTTTGATAGTAGTTTAGTATACAGACATAGAAGAGGAGAAAGAGCAGCATATATCTAGCAAAAAAGAATAGCAAAAATTGTATTATATAGTAGTACCATAAAAGCAAACATTTTTTGAACAATCTGTTCAAACTCATTGGCATTTGTTTTCTGACATGGCTAGCACAGAATGTTTTTGTTTCTACTACTCACCCTGGTAGGCAAATTTTAGTTTTTGTACCAGCACTTTAGTTTCCCTTAAGTTTCCTTTGGCACAACCCTGTTCCAAAGATAACAGCATGAAATGGTAAGCAAGTCCAATTTGATTTTCAACAAGGTATGAACTTCTCCAAAGCATTATGGTGTAAAACAAGGATTGACCAAACCATTCACAAAGAGGGCCAGACTTAGTGAGGTGAAACTATATAGGGGCCGACCATTCAGTCTGACAATCTTTGATTGACTACCACTGGAAATTTATATGTAAATATGTAGCTATATCGCTTTGTGCAATTTGCTATATATGTGCTTATTTGTGAAGGTCGTATAGGGGTACGTTGTCGTACAGGGGTTTCCTTGTCCCTTGTAAGATTTCCTCTTGTTACCCTGTTCACTTGAGAAAATCCCCTTGCTCCATTGAGCTTCGCAGTCACATTTTTCCATACAGTTGGGATATTCCGTCTCTATGCATTTTTCTGATATGTCCTTTGGTAACCACTCCTATTTTACTGCAAGCAAGTGTCTACTTTACTGGTTCAGTAAAGCGGTGTCCAAAAAGAGACGCAACAAAAGGTATGAAAAAGACTACACTTGCTACAGGTCTATCATACCACCGCTAACATTTTATTCTCAAATCTCTACGAATCGCAAATTTGCATGGCAGCAAACAGATCCATATTCAACATGACTTTGCAGAGTGAGAGAGATGGATAGAGCTATTAGGACACTGTTGCAAGCAGACTAGGTACGCAAGAGAAGCCTGCGAAAAGTGGAGAGCTGGGAATTGCCTCACGGAAAAATTTTTAATACTGCGTCCTCTATTGTGCCAGAAAACGCCCTTTTGCAGCATGGAATGAAATTATTTTCACCAGCAATCTTTGCACTGAGAAGGAAGAATTGATGGTCCTAATCTGCCTTATTGAATCGTGAAGACGAAAAACAAAAGTCAGCACTCTATAAGCTGAGATATAAAATATACTTGAGAATCTGTACTTAGAAACGATTTTTGGAAGAGATCTGAAGTTCCCTTGTTCTTTTACGAGCGTTGTCATGTTCACTTGCTCCCTTGATGGACTTTGCATGTTTCCCTGCTCCCTGGAACCCCAAAACGATCCCCAATTGTATGTATTCGTATTTGCTCTTATTTTACTTTATTTTACTATACTGTCTAATCTGCTAATTTCCATATTTGAATAAATGGTTAAAAATAAAACATACATTAAATGCATATGAGTTATTTTATATAATTTGACACTGCACAGTCGATGCTTCGCTTTTGATCATTACAAAAGTAATTAGCTAAGAATTTACGACTTACTATTCATTCATTAACATATGTTATAAGAGAGGCTTCGGGCCAGTGGAGATTTGAGTACGGGCTGGATTGGCCCGTAGGCCGGACTTTAGGTATGCCTGATGTACGGGGTCGTTCGCCCTAGCCCTCCTCTGTAACGCACCATAGCACAAGACTCGAGCCCCTTCCTCCTGTTACATAAGAATATCGTGTTACCCCACCCACCCCTACGTATGGCGCTCTTTCCATTGTCAATCACATGAATAGGTGAAACACACTTTAAGCCTGCTCTCAGATGAAATAGTGATAGATTAGGTAAAGAGACTCGAAAAGAAAGAAATCTATGTACACTTCTCCTTCAGCTGTTAAATCCATCAGTTCTCACCAAGCTCTCTCAAGTACATGAATGGTAAATGAAAGTTCAGGCATTTTGATGAAAGAAACACGCACGTGTTTACATGCATAAGAGCTCACGGGAACGTTTGCCAGAGGAGGAGCGTGCTTCAAGCGAAAAAAGCATTTGTTCCATTACTGGAAATAGCTTCCCTGAAAACTCTCTAGCGTTAAATAATTTTACTATGCAGGCCCCTACCCTCTGTTCTTTTTCGCAACGCTTCACAACAAATCAAGGAACACCCTCCCCCTAGAAGGGGTACGTAATGGATGAATGCTCTTTAATACTTCACATTGATTAGCATACACTAATTTTTATTAGAAGCTTTGCATTGAAGCTGTCAATTTGGTGTCTTATGGGTTGGACCAGTGGTTCTCAACCTTCTTAGCCACCACCCCTTTTGACGTCTGTAAGTTAAGTGACACCCCCCTATCTTTCACGCAACATCCTTGCTTGTAATACCTGTAGTTCACAGCATGTTCTCCGATGACGAATATCAAATGATTCAATTTTTCGAGTACATTAAATATTTTATTCACGAACAGAAGCTAAATTACAGTCAAAATTCATTATTATCAGGCTAAATGTGATGCCTAAACTTGGCGTTTTGCCACCAATAGTTCGATCTGGTACTTCATCGGGACCTGCCCTGAATTCTGTCTTGCATAGCATATTTTAGAAATATTTACTGGGAAGCAATCCCTATAAAGAGACATTATAGTTAAAAAATCGAAGGAAAATTTTGGGGATTTGGAGTACTTACTCGTGAAATTTAAGCACAATTGGACACCCTTTAAAAGTGCTTGTAAAAAATGATTTAATTCATTTTATAACTGAGCATTCAGATGTGCCATAAAATCAAATGCATTTTAATCAGAGCTTTAGAAAAGACCTTTAATCTGCTCTAGTAGCATGAAACGTAGTGTCTGTAATTGCTGTAGCTTAGTCAAGAAAAGAGACTTATGGGCAGCATCCAAAGGTAAATAGTTGGTCCAGTGCTTCTTACTTTGGCTTAAAATCCATCTCCTGATGTCATGTTTGCCACTAATGATAAGGTCTGTCAACAATCTTGTTGCATCTGTTTTAAAAAAGAGGCCTCCGTCGATTTTGTTTACAAGACATGCACATGTATCATATTTACTGCTTCCCATCACAATATTAACCATAGTTGATGTAATCAAAAGCGATTTTTTCAGTTTTACTGTAAGGCTTGTAATAAATGGAATAACATACTGGGGGCAAGCTCAATTTACTGTCTGTCAGGGCAATGTTCAGAAAAAGGGGTTATTTTCCCACTCTAGATTCTATGCTAAAAAAGCCCGCTTTCTTAACACGATACGAAGTCAACTAGAAATTTTCAAGGGCAGGGGTCTTATACAAGAAAAAGGACACATCAAAATTTTTTAAAAGAAGATAATGAATAATGTGAATAATGTTTTTCAGATTCATAGATGGAGGGAACACTGCGAGAGGTTTACTGATAACGTCGTTGCCCTGAAGACCAATGATTCTTAATTCTTATTAGGACAGAGGATGAAAAAGTGGGCCGAGGGCAAAGTCCCCGGAAAATATTCGAAATGACACCTTTTCCATCCAAGGCAAATCCCTTTTAATATATAGAGGACACTACAAAAAGGGAACTTTTGTCCATTTGCTTAAAAGGGCAGGGGTCTAGAAGCCCAGGATCCTCCTAGTTACTCCTCTGAGTTGTCACACTTTTCATTAATGCCTTCGAAGTTTGTCAAAGATATGCTTTGATTCTAACATTTGACTTGAATATACTTGCTGGCAGCTGTATACTTGCTATTATTACCTCTCATTTAATTGCAGGAACCAGTCCGTCAAAATGCCTTTGCCGGGGCTGGTTGCTAAAAGTGCCTTTTTGCAGCACCAAAATCCCCTTTGTGAAGGCAAAACCTACGGCAATTCAGTGGTACATGCACTTGATATGAAATTAAGACTTCGTTTATATAAGCAATTTCAAGCCAATTGGCACTTGACCATCTCAAAGACTCAATGTACAAGCTAGAATGAATAAAAAGTGAAGTAAACAGTGATATTAGTGGCAGTCCTTGTGATGTCACAATTGGTGGTTAGCATCATTATAGCATCTTACAAGTAGGCCTAGCTGGACTTTCCTTAGGTCGCCTTCCTCTGTTAAGATATAGTGGCACAATCCCACTTTTCGTCCAATCAATTCATGTAGGAAATTGTTTTTTCTGCCATGCATAAACGAGGTATGATTTTGAGGAATCCATAGTAGCCTCGTGTAGTGAGGATGCTAGGGTTGAAGTCAGTCAAGGTGTTGAATACTTTGACAACAATTGCTAAGGAGATGACTATGTGAACAGCATGTCCTCTACAGCATCAACACAACCATTTCACCCATCACTCTTGTTGAAAGGCTGCACTATTCTTTCACAAGAACGGCTAGTTTGGCTCAGTATTGAAATTTTGTTTTAGCTTAGCAAAACTTTCTGTAGCTTTGATGGTTTAAGCATTAATATCTAAGGGTAGATAAATATCTGGATGTACACAACTAATCTTCATGAGCATAGAAGGATGACGTTTGAAGAGAGCGAGCATATTCAAGACTGCATCTATATACAGATTGTGGAAATTTTAAATACATATGAGCCTATCAATTTTGTCACTTCTCAAGAACCCAATATTAGACTTTCTTGTATTCCATTTTGGCGGCATGGTTGAGCATCCAATACGAAAAAGTTGGGAGACAGTCTTTTCAAGAGACTTATGTTCACATAATTTTTATTGAAAGCTATGAAATACACTTGCTGAAGAAGGCGTTGCATTCCAGTCCCTGCAAACAATTTATTGACATGCTTTTCTTGAACAGAAGAGCTATGTTCCAAAGATGTGTCTTTGCATAGCGTGATGTTAAATACAGTGGATTTAGGCTCATTTCCTTCACAGAAAAAAATGCCCCAAGACTAGTGAAATAATAAGGAATACTATTTCCAAATTTAGATATATGCTCTATATTATCTCAAGAAGTTAGCATGAGTGAAAGAGCAAAGACATTTGAATGACAATTAAAAGTTACACAGTTTAGGCCTATTGCACACACATTGGCTGTATACATGTTAAATGATTTAGACATGTGCCAGCTATACAACAAAATTGTTAGGAGCATTGATCATGTACCTTTACATAAAGCATCTTTATAGTAGTATCTTGAAACTTTATCTTAGATACAATTTTTTTATAGGAAAAACTTTATAAGAAAATGAGGCTCAAGTAGTCAAAATCTTAAGAGAGTCTTAAGAAAATCACGAGGCTCAAGTTCCAAATTGTAATGTTTTTATTGGCCAAATTTCGATATCTCGTCGTTATTGCATTCAAAATGTTAAAGGTGGGATTCAAATTCAGGTATACAATATTAATAAAGAAGGTGTAACCCATTTTAGCCAGTTTATTTCATTGAAAGCTACGAAAAATTCAAGAAAATCTCAAACACATTTTCGGAAAAAGTTAAGAAAATTGAGGCTCAGGCAAAATGACGGTTTTCTTATAAAAAAGCGCGTATTCATTTTAAAAGTACCTAGTATCTTGTAATAAGAAATTTACTCGCAGCTAAGAATATCTTGCTCATCTCTGAGTAGATGTGAAGTTGCGATCTCTGCATATAATTCATGCAAAATCAGAAATATTACTTTGCTTTAAAGTTTGCATAAGCATTTTTCTTATTACTGTGCATTTACACTAAACGCAACTTAACATTTGAGGTTTTCCATTGACTAAATACGTAGCTTTTATGGAAAGGACATAGTGTTTGATTATAAGTATTTTCTCAATAGGACAACAATGGGATCCCACTTAAATGCTTGGCTAGGATAATAAGGATACTTAAGCTAAAACTCAAGAGAGTTTGTTTGAAAATTGGTAACAGCTAAGTAGGCGTGACTATCATTTAAAACGTTTGCCTTATTGTCTGGCAAAGAAAATAAAAGAATTGGTACCAGATCTCGTAAAATGAAAATCATGCCTTAAAGTAAGCTTTCAAATGCGATATTTTTTCATAGCAGATATATAAATGATCGGTGTGGTTAATCTAGATTGTGCGAGGGAAATTTAAAATTATGCTATACAACATGATTCTCTATGCAAGTAGGAACATCACCAAAGAATCTTTGACCAGTTACACTTAATCTTTCTCTGGAAAATTTTGAAAAAATTGTCGTACACAGCTCGTATCTTCAAAAACGACGGATATTAATGTGAGTGTATTCCCAGTGGAGTAATTATCGCTTTGCAGGTTGTTCCTGCATTTTTAACAAGGTTTTAACAAGATTTTTTAACAAGAAAACCTAATTTTTCGCTGAGCCTCAATATCCTGAACTTTTTTTGGCTTTGAGTATTAGAACATTTTCAAATTCTGCTTAAGCCCTAAAGGCGTAGCTTCACCTTAAAATATATTCAATTCTTTGTTAATGCTCTACTTCATCATAAATCAAAACAGAAGTGAGACAGAGTAATGAATACCGTATCCATAGTGCCAACCTTAGTCTAATAGTAGTATAATGTCTTGAATACATAAAAATTCTATGTCTTAATGAAGCTTGAGTCTTGCATTCATTTTAAACTACTCTTAAACTTCAGCGATTCAGAGCCTTACTACTCTTATAAACTTTATTCTTATACGGAGTGTTTAGATTTCATTTACACTTAATTATTGTTTAGACACTTACTATGGTTTACCGAGTGTACGCACTGTCACAGATTAAGGACCATTCTGTGGTACCGTCTAAGGCTCGATCCTCTAAGACCCCATTGATAATCTCCTAAACTTGTCCCCGGCCCCTGCCCATCAGGTTCTGTATCAGGCCAATGATAAACTGCTTTCATTAAAAGAAGTTGGCAGCCCTTTCAGCAATTTATGCGTAATTCCAATCCGAAATTTTAATGGAGGTTTAGTTTATATCTTTTTGTGTAAAAATGTTCTTTGTAGGAAAATGCTTGGCTGCTCAAGAAGTTAAGAAAATCAGTATTGGGTTTGAGAGCGTAGAAAGTTCATAAGTGTAAGTTTTTAATATTCGAAGTATGTGTATAAAATGCTATTTGATGTCAGCTGCTCTTCAACAGTGTAATTTCTGGTTGGGACCATTAATTATTTACAATGGGGTTGATGCCGAAGAGAAATTGGCTGGGAGACAGAAACTTGCTGACAGAATAGGGCTGTGCAAAACATTGGCTTAATCTCCAGGTGGGTAAGATGAATTTTTGATCAAGAAAGGAGTCATTCAAATATTATGTCACCCAAAGGGGGTGGGAAGGTCTTTTGATTTTTGAGACAAAGTGTTACAGAGGATGGGTGGGTTGTTTTTGCACTGGGATGTCACATTTTTTAAACAGCTCGATATTTAGCACAATTTGCTTCATACTAGCAAGTTTGGCCCTTTTATAGAAGAAATTTGGCTTCGCGTCGAAAAATAATTTGGCAATCCTGTTTGGATGCCATGTTGGGGCCAAAAAAGTTATAATAAACACATTAATATGAGAGCAGAAACATATCCTATTGAAATTCATAATGTGACGTCACACAATAGGGTTGGGTGGGTAGTTTTGAATTTGTCACAGTGACAGGTGGTGGGTGGGTGTCTAAAAATCCCAAAATTAGTGTGACGTAACATGTGAATAACCCCAAATCATTCCTCTTCGGTGCCAATCTCTCTGTAAATAGGGGGCAGTCCCTTATTTACTATGATTTATCATATTTTCAAGTTCACATGGGAATTTTTCAAGTACACATGGTAAACTGAACTCAAAAATTTTTGTCAAGATTGTCAAGAAAGTGTTGATACTGAAAAAATTAAGAGTTCCAATTACAAGTGTATTCCTGTTTCATTTGCCGGTGACTTTCATCCCTTTTGCCTGCTTTTCTTCGTGTAAATAAGTTGTTCACCATTTTCTCTAAAATATAAGCTATTGGTAACGGTAGCTACGTTTATACTGCTGTCCGGAAAAGTGAAAGCTTGTTCAACTCGAGTTGCACAAACGTTAGAATGACAGCTTAAGCGCAGCGAGTGAAACATGGGGGACAATTAAACTCAAGGGAAGCAATTCAAGAGCTTGATTGAATAACCCGACCAGTGCCAAATAGCCATCCCGGCCTAGATTTAAAAAATTGCAGAAGGAAAGAGCTAATACCACGAGATTTTGACTACACGCTTTCTTCATAAGAAAAAGTGAATAAGAAAATGAGGCTCAAATGGCCAAAATCCTAAGAAAATCACCAGGCTCAGTTACCAAAATTAAGCGTTTTTGTTGCCCAAAACTCGATATCACGTCATTATTACATTCAAAATGTTAAAGATGGAAGTCAAATTCGAGTAAACAAGATAAACAAAGAAAGTTAAACCCATTTTAGCCAGTTTCTTATAAAAACGTGTAGTTGCCTAGCACCTTGGGTGGGGACCACTGGCACAGCCAAAGGGGGTGCAGATGGTGTCACACCCCAAACATTTATCTTGTCAGCAACTTGATAGCATTTTCATGGCCATATGGTTTCTTATGACGGTAAATTGGTCCGGTCCGCTTTGTCTAAAACAGGTTTTTCATTGTTGGCAAATTGTGGTTCTACGCCCCCTAACAATTTTCCTTAGCCTCGCTGCTGGTGGGCACACTAGTTTTCATGGAGTTTCTTGTAAGCTATTTAGAAAAATAAGACGGCGCATAGTCACAAAGCAAATAACTGAGAACTCACTGAAATTTGTATTGAAAAGGCCAATTGGATGAAGAAAGTCGTGTCACAAAGCAAATAACTGAGAACTCACTGAAATTTGTATTGAAAAGGCCAATTGGATGAAGAAAGTCGTGTCACAAAGCAAATAACTGAGAACTCACTGAAATTTGTATTGAAAAGGCCAATCGGATGAAGAAAGTCGTATCAGTGAAAAGAAGATGGCGAGAAAATGCAAAGAACTCCCACCGAAGAAATCAAAAGAAAAACTACATTATCTAAAAAGTAACAAATGTTTGTTAAAAAACTATACAGTATAAGACTATGAAAAACTATAAAGTATAGACAACTACTATCATAGAAAAATAGTATGTGAAAAACTAACTACATCGTAGCGAAACTGAAACTACAAGACAATACAAGGGATCAACATCGATCAAACTACATGAATACACAGTGTATTTTATAAGAAACCTACAAGTAGAAGGTGGAAAACATCAAAGAACCGTTAGTATAAAAGACAAAATCCCTATGGAATTTTTTAAGTTTGAGCAATTCTATCACTGGCAACAATTACGAATTAGGAAGCTGGCTCCATTTATGTTTAAGTTGAAGATCGTGCAAATTGTGTGCTACGGCTCTAGCTATAGCGTCTATCATCTCGAAACTTCCGGCTTTGCTGTTTATTGCACCTCATTAAATTTGTATGGAACCAAATATGCAGCTAAATCAAGGAATAAACTAGCAACCCTTAATGCTACGATTCGAAGAAGTTCAAAAATTAAGGGCCTTCTAGAGTTAGGATTCTTATAGAAAAAAGTGCGTGTGTCCTAAAACCTGTAACATTCACCAAAGGGGGGAGAAAAGTGCTTGGGAGGGTCCAACATTTGTCAACTGAAACTAATGACACTTTTGCAAATACCCTCGACCTTCAGTGCAGGCATACCTATCAAATATAAAACTTTGTATTCTCCAAAGTACAAACAGGCAATAAAGTCATATCGGGTTGGCGCTATATCTACAACTTCCATGCTCTTTCTCACGTCATGAACTAGTTCTGATTTCTATCTTGTCAAAAGACCTTATGCAAAAGGCATAACACTCTACGATCCACAAGATGTGCAATGTTCTGGATTCTCTAACGAGCAAACCATTGCTTCCATGTTGCTATCTTTCTTGCTAGGAGTCGTCGTTTCCCCGAGTTTTGTCTTGTCAACCGTAAACTGTATAGCGGTAGCGGCTGGCTTTGTTCGAAGGTAATACATGCCAGTCTTCAAACCCTACACAGAGCAAAATGAAACAATTAGTTTTCATAATTCCAAGTGAGGTCGAAATATCACAATGCAGAAGGGAAAGTAATACGAGCACGAACGAGCCCCATGTGATACCTTTACACCAAAGCTCAGAAGTGTTTGAGGTGAATGCTAGTTCATGCCCGGAAACAGAATGCCATGTCCAAACACGTGCAGAATCTCCAGCACGAACTAAAAGTTGCCCGTGCCAGCACCACTATGGACGGTGCAGAGGCACAAGCCAATACCACTATCGATCACACATGCCAAAAAGGAAGTGCAACACTAGTGCAAGACTCCCAGTGTTCATTTTCATTTAGGAATTTAGGACATATTTTAACCAAAATCTAGAACATTTATAGGACTGTGTGTAAACTTTTCATTACCTTTAGGATATTTTCAACGAAAAATGGTTCTCTGATCCAAAGTGTGCAGTACTATCATGCTTGCTTTTTTGTCAATTTTTAATAATTTTGTTACACATTTCAGAATCTGCAATTTTAAAATATGGTACTTGCTCTGTTGATATAATGCAGTGCTTCTCAATCATATTTTGCAAAGCCCCAAGTAAAGACCCAATATTTGCGCCCCCCTCTCCCCATTTACTATATGTAAGATCATTATATATAAATATTATATAAGCATAGCTTTTATGGAGTCATACGCTCTTGTAGCATCACATCATGTCCTTCAAGGGGGGCTCACCCTACTATGTGAGAAACGGTGACATAATAGGAATTAAGCTCGCCTTTTCCATGTGCAAGAACTCTCTTGGAATGATGCTATATTTAAACGGAACTTAATTTCTGGACATTCTTCACGTTTATGTTACCCTAAATATGATTAATTATACCTGAACTCTTGAAAAACTTAGTAAATTCAGGGTTTCTTGTTCAATTTTATGAAAAATATAGGAATTTCAAGAAGAGACAAAAGTCTTAGGATTTTTAGGATTTTAGAACCGACTGGGAGGATTGCCAGTGACTGTCAACATTAGCAACAAGAAACAAACAAATCTTGAATCGCTCGTGCAAACGAGGGTGCACGTGCGAAAAGACGCTCGTGGACCAATTTCTTCCGGATATGGGCTGGAGTGCAGTAGAACGGTAAAACAAGAGCGTCATTCCGTACTGTAGGCTGCCTTTCCTTGCAGAGTTTTTAAGCTTTTACTTAACATGGGGGATGGATTCAATTAATGGAAAAATGCTAAAGACTTTGTGCCACTCTTGCCTGGAAAAGAACAACTCAAGAAGGATGGTGAAGGAGTAGTCAAAAGAGTACAAAAGTAAAGAGAAAGGTATCCTTTCTGGAAAAGATAAGAGAGCCAAATGGAATGAAATGAAATGTAAGGGCACCGCTGGGCGGACAATGAGCGAATCATTGATCTTCCGCATGGTTGAAAAGCGCTCTAGCCAGTACACTACCACGCCCCCCTGTACATCATTTTATTTCAATCTATTTTGAAATTTGTATACAGGTGAAAGTTATAAATGGCACACTTAAAGAAATGTTCACTCTAGCTCTCATAAGAAAGTCTCGTTACAGCATACACTTTTTGCACAGCAACGAAGATATGGATATTTTCCTTTGCTTTTCAGGAGAGATAGCACCTCCTCTCATTCCACAATAATAATTTTAGAACAACCTTTCGCTCAGACTCAAAAGAACTTGAGACTACTGAGGCATTACGCAGGAAATGGCTCTACGATCTGTTTGCCCGAGAAGTAAAAGGTATGCCAAGGTAAATTGTAAGAATAGAGTCACATTTCAACAAGATGTTACCTTTTTCCATCCATAAAAATGCATACTAGTAAGTTTTCCAAAGTTTGGCTCTCCAATGAAAACGTTGAATGATTGACTTTGATCGATGAATGCTCCCCTATCCGCTGCCATATTTATCAAAGTTTTCTGTGAAATTTCCCATGCTGTTTTGTACAGTGCTTTGATCTGATCAGGTATACCATCAATTTTCTATTAAAAACAAAGAATTGAATCTATCGAGACCATCATAGCAAAAAGGCAAAGGTAAGGACTCGTCTACTTATCGTTAGGATATGAATAAACATATTATGCACCATCGGGCATGAGAGCTAGTATAATCAGCTCCTTTCTTTGCTGCCGTTAACTCCTCAGTGTTGCTATCAAGTACACAGCTGCTGGTGGGTGGGCAGTGAGCGAGCAGTCACTCAGCCGGGGCATGAGTGTGCTTCGAATCAATGACTTTCCCGTATTGTGGTAGACAAGTACTCTAACCACTACACAGCCCCATGCTTACATCATCATAGCGCCTTGCAAAACAACACTTGATGGATAATTCCAATGCACCAAAGCAAATAGATGTACAACAATAACCATCTGGGTTCGTGCAGGATTCTGACAAGCAAATTCAAGGAGTTTTCAAGGACTATTCAAGCTTACATTGTTAGACCTCTGTGGATACTCCATTTCTTTCAAAAAAGTCCAAAAAATGTTAAGAATTTTAAGGCATATCACGAGTTTACAAGTACGATCTTCTTTACACTTTTTTTCGATATGTCCTCCGCTTATTTTTTGCATTGTTTATTGCTGAAAACTAAGTAAGCAGCAAACCTTCACAAATTTCAAGGAATGTAATCAATTTTCAAGGAAAAATTCTCATTTTCAAGAAATTCCAGCACTTTCCAAGGAGTACGAGGACCTGTACTAACCCTAACATCGTACATAGATACTTGTGTGCGAGTAAGCGTGCGTGTTTATTGTTAAAACTCAAGTGCTGGTAAGTACCTGAACAGATCCATTGTGTGCTATGAGCTGATTCCTCATATCATCATTCCAGATACCGAGCTCCGTTAAATCTCGAAGAAGATGCTTATTTACAACCTAAAATAAAGAGAAAGGATTTTAGATTATTCATTTGGCTATAAAGAGAAATTGTCTTTTAATAAATTCATATCTATCGCTAAATTGTACTTCCTAATAACAAAAATATCTCTACTTTTTAAACTGTAACAGCTAATAATTCACAACTACCTTCATAAACGATTAATATAACAATTACCTGGAATTCACCAGAAAGAACTCTACGACTATATATGTTGCTTGTGTACGGTTCAAACGATTCATTATTCCCCAAAATTTGGGCAGTGGAAGCTGTTGGCATTGGTGCCAATAACAAACTGTTCCTCAAACCGAACCTGGAATGCAAAGAGTCAACTGAAGTAGCTCCCAACTAAGCGCTAATTATTTTGAAAGTGCATAAGACAGTTAACAGTAAATGATAATAAATCAGTAGGGAAAATCTTATAGTAAGGACCTGATACTATATCGTATGGGACAATACGTTGAACATGATAACACGCCAGATTTAATAATATGTAACTGCAGAAGCAAAATAAAGCAAAGGATGATAAAAATACCTCGAAATTCTGCTTTTTAGTGCTGGCCAATCAAGCTTTGTTGGTGTAACTTCGCCAGGCTTAGCAAGAAGATCAGTTGGTGTTACATTCCACATGTCATATTGGAGTATCCCTTTGCTGGCAGGTGATCCTTGGTAAGTCTCATATGGACCAAACTTCTCAGCAAGCTCTGATGAAGCCTATAATAAAGGAAAGGATCTGATTTAAAATAAAGTGCGCACCTAAAACAATGGTTGACGGTCGAACATGTTTCAGAGGCACATCAGGGTGCACACAAGCTCCTTCAAAAAATGTTTTAACTTTTTCAAAACCATGAAACTCATTTTCATTTGCATTTTGAAACCCCATAATAATTGAAAAAAGCTGTTTTCGACAGCATATTTTATAATTTTTTCTATTACAAATAGTAAAATGAACAAACATAACATATACGGTGTTTAATACGACACTAAAGCTACATCCATTCTAGGGTGTTTTATGAATTTTTTCAAATAAAAATCCAAAACTTTTCCATAATCACTTTTGAAAATTCTCTTTTTTCCAACACTCTCCAAGTCCTGGGAAATGGCACTTTCAATTTCCATAACTTTCCAAAACCCGTACGGACCCTAGCACATATAAACCATAAATTATGTAATTAGTATACATGAACCACTACCTATATCACTATTTATGAAGTCTAAAAATGGCGGGGGGAGTGCTCCGACATGCTTGCTGTTGCCCAAGCCCTATCAATCGATTGATTTCCCACAGGTTTTATACAGACTTCTTGACAAAAATCCTACTGGCTTTTAACCAAAAAGCACAAGTATTCCCTAAATTTTTCATGAAAACCCATATTTTCCCCTGACTTTTTCCGAAAATACAACCTTTACCCTGACCTATGGAGTCACTCATTCAGCCCTAAAACTGCCGACAGCTGTTA
Source organism: Cassiopea andromeda (assembly GCA_018155075.1). Lineage (NCBI taxonomy): Eukaryota > Metazoa > Cnidaria > Scyphozoa > Rhizostomeae > Cassiopeidae > Cassiopea > Cassiopea andromeda. The sequence continues at coordinate 484,882 of WIPJ01001848.1, forward strand.
TTTTTAGCACAATGCTAATAATACTTTCGTTTGGGTTATGTAAATGATGAAACTAATCAACATTTGTCTTGGATTGATCAAATTATAAAGTGAATGATACAGTACAGAGAAGGGCAAACTGTAAATGTAAACTAAAAAATTATATACTTCAGTGATGATCCAAAAGGAAGTATTTTCCCTAATCTACATTACTAAAGTGCTATTTTCCCATGACCATTGCGAGTTTGCCTGATGTTCCCTGACATTCACTGGCTTTGCATGAACTAAGTGAAAAGGACAGATACTTTCCCCTCTTGACTTTTCTTGACCATACAAACCATGTCCCAAAAGGTTTGTTGGCAGCATCATTATCAGCAATTAGCCATCCTGATTTCTAACCACTCCAAATATTGTTGCAAACAGCACCAACGTCATTCTATCTACGCTTTACCACTAAAAATCTGCTATTTGAAGAAGTGAGTCGGAATGCTTTGGTAAAAACATGATAAACAAAAAACAGCAGAAATATTATCAACACACCTCAAGTGCTGAATAGTAGATTGTTTCAAAGATCTGCTTGTTGAGAAGGGCAGCTTCTGGACTTTCAAATGAATACCTCATCAAGATAAGACAGTCTGCAAATCCCTTTTAAGGAAATAGAAGCCATTATGGTTGGAAACCACATACATGGGTTTTACAGGAAGATTAAGCATTGGGTTGTGCCTGAGGTTTCTTACAATCTAAGGCGGAAAGCTTAACTTCCTGCAAAGCAAATTCAAAACGAATTGGTTCCTTTTAATTCTTTAATAGTTTTTCTAACATATTGGTGTCTTCCTACATTTCTTCTCTTTGCATTTCCATTCTACTGTTTCGCTTTTTCATTTTCTTCCATACAGATGATGATGCTTCCTACAAAGCTGCTTTGTGCATTTTCCACCTCCGTTTGCAATACCGACAATTTGTGAATCACAAGGCTCCCAACTTTCCTTGTTTCAGATTGTCAGCATTTGCATCCATAAAACTTTTCTTATCAAATTTTATCCCGTTTATCTTAAATAATAAACCAGACCTACCCTAAACACTGGGTTTTCTCTTTTTATCATGCTCATATTTTAGATATTTGAAATATGGTTACCTACAGAGTTGTCACATGTGGCTCTTACTACTTAAGAAATCACTCATGCAGAGTCAGGTACATGTATGAAATGATATTCTTGAACCATTTCTTCAGTGCGTGGACTGTTGATTTTGAAAGGGTTCTGTGCAGTATTCATTTATACAAGTTTTTAAGGTTTCAAATATGACTTTGAAGTAAGAATTTTATTAATTTAGACAAAAAATCAAATTGCAAGATTAAAAAATCTGTTATATGAAAACTTATTTCCTTCCATCTCTTCTGCCTGTGGACCTCCCAACACAAGCAACTAACTTAGCCTTCCTATGTTTCCTATTTGTTTCACAAAATTCTACCTATGTTAGCTTCAGGTTTCTTACCAAAAGCTGATACAACTTATGAAAAGCTGATACAACTGCAACAGTAATACCAATGTAACAATAAATGATGTCACTCTGCATTCTAACATAATACCGTGAAACTAACAAGTGCCAGCTAAAAGACTTTATGTAATTTGACTACTCGTTGCTGAAGCTTTGGCTACTGGACATAGATACATTGCAAAATGCTCCAATGCAATACTTATCAAATGCAGAATACAAAAATAATAATAATAGGGTGATTCCATGCTTAAACATCACAAATGTGGAGTTTTCAATTTTTGCTTATAGTGAGTCACTTTGGAACCCCATTAAGGTCTCATGGAGATGCATGCACCCCCATTATTCACCCAGCCATTAGGCCAAAGGCAACAGGAGCTTTTAAGTTTGTTGACACAGCCTCAAAAACAGCATTTTCTAATTTTTCAACTTTCTATAACATTGTTAAAACCTTTAATGTCTGTTATACCATGCCCATAATGCCTATTACACAAAACTTTTAAAGTTGCATAAAAATGGAGTACATTAGAAACAAATGACCATTACTTTTCAAAAATTTCACACACCTGTAATTCACATTCAGCTAAGGTGGTTTGATAGAGTTAGAGTCTAAGTTGAGCTAGCAGTTTAAAAAAGTGCACTAACATTTGGTGATATTCTGAAGTAATGTCCATTACAGTCACAAAAATTTTAAGAAGTCAAACAACAATTAAAAATTTTTAGTTGTACATATAAATCTTGATCATATTGAGCTAAAATGTGTATAAGTCTTTTTGAAAAGTAACATATCAATAAGAATTTGGGGCTTAAGATAGAAAACCTCAATGAACTGTAATGTCCGTTACATAGAATTGCTCAATAATATCAATATCTTACCTGCACTCCAATCCCAACTGGTCTGTTCCTCATATTTGAATTTCTAGCCTTTACATAGAAAGAAATAAATATTAGTATCACAACAACTAGTGTATTAAAACGTAGTTCTTGTGTGACATTACATCCAAACTGCACAGTATATGCAATGTTGACAAGGAAGTGAAGACAAATTGAAATATTACTTGGCATATTTAACCAAACAGGGTGTCTGCAAAATCAGACAGATCCTTTCCTTGAATTCTACCTGTTTTCACTGATTCCATATAGACCTTAAGCAAGAGCTGTGCACTATACTTATCACAATACAAGACTATTTTAAGCAAATTTGTTGTCATGCTCTTTTTCAGCATACTAGGGAATCAATTCATTAGAGAGAGAAACACAAACAATTTTCCTCACACTTCAGATTTTACCAAAATTTAGTCAATTTCCCTGAAATTTTTAGGCAAAACAAATTTCCCTGATTTGGCAGACACCCTTTTAAAAAACAGGTTTGTGCTTTGGTTAGCAGATAACATTTAAGGATTTTTCAAGGAGTATCTTTTGGGTATCTCCTTGACAAAACACAAACCATTTCCTAACTAATTCTGCCACTGAAAATCCTCTCTCTTAAGAATTGATTTAAAATAAGGACTTTTTAAGAAGCTATTCTAAAATTTGAGAATGTGAGGAGATAAATTAAATCTAAGGAGTTTCTAAGGAGTTTAAGGTGTAGCATGAATCCTGACTAATTTGGGCATGGAGCACCATGGATTGATCAAAACATGCCCTTACATTTTGTGAAAAAATCATCAGATGCACTTACCTCTTCAATAGGGTAAAAATTTTCATCAATAACTCTGTTCAGATTTCTTGTTACTACCTACAAATAACAAAACATGAAGATAATACTGCATCACAGACAACTACTAAATTTAAAATCATATCTCCATGCCATGATTTTTGCTGGCTGTGTACAAGGAGATCCTTGTATTAACAAGCACCACATTTTCTTACATGGACTCTGTGTTGAAAATGAACACTCTGACCGTAAAGAACTATCTAGAAGCTTAAAGAACAATCTAGAATTCTGTAGAAAAACCTAGAACTATCATACTACATATATTGCGTAATATGACAAAACAACATAGTGGACTAAAATTAGAACTATGAACTTTTATCATCTGGAACATTCTAGTATATCAGTTGCTTTTGTATAAATAGGACAGGCTTTTGTAGAGAGAGAACACTTGTAATTTATATGTTGGAGCAGACAGAGCTACTCTGCAAAGATAACTCAAAATATTTTAACACTCTGATGTTTCGATTTTCACTGAATCCCAAGAGTAATTCTATAACCATTTTATAACCACCATTGCTTAAAGAGGAATTCTATAACCATTCTCAAAAGACATGGTGTACAGAACAAACTTTTCTGGGAAATCTTGCATTACTTTCCACATAACTTGGAGAATGGAAGGCCCTCAAGGGGTGGAATCAGAGGCACAGGTATTCCTTAGAAACTATTATCATAGAGCAAACTTTGGCTCAATGTACCAAATGACATCAATGATGTCTTAAGAAAATAAATTTAACTATCTAGATGTGTTCAGTTAGATCACTGCTTTTTGTTCATAGTTTTGAATTTTATGCTGCTAATATATGTTGTGTGCGTATAATACCTGTTAGTCATACATGACTGGTCGCATGTCTGCTTTGGTTTGTATTGTTGTTCATTGTTCTTGTCATAGTTTTTGTTAACATGTTACGTATTGTTGTGTGATCCTGGGGGAATAAGGGGGAGTTGTTTATCACTTTTGGTATCTGTGTAAATAGTGTTAGATAGAGGGATTTGGCGTGTTATTTGGAGTTAGTGTGCAACAAAGTTTCTTTTACTACAATATATTCAATTGATGTTTTATTTGGTTCTCAACATACGGATGTGGTTTGTGAACACATTTCTTTAACTTGAGAATGTTAACAGAAGCCAGTTGCACCTGAACGTCTGATTTCCTTTGATTTCACTATCAGTTATTATTCAAAAGGATTACTTTTTACAAGGATTCAATGTCTTTACTTCCACTTCGTGCCTGCTAATTCTTCATAGCTGCTAGTACCTCTGGCTATGAGAACCTTCTCTTTTATTTGACTCTACAGTTCTGGGGCTAGCCCTATTTGATAGTAAATTATGTCCCAGCTCCCTAAGCTATACCACCAAAATGCAACCATGGCTATGTCAAGTGGCAGTGCTGCTAATAAGCCCCCTCCCTTATAAGTACCCTTCTAGGCCTCCAAAAAACAAGCCCCCAGTGCTTTCACAGTACATATGTGATACAAATACATATGAACTATAAACAGTTATTCAGCTTAAGCTATAATGCATCTGAAAAACATAAATGCCATCGGGGGATAAAATGTAGGCTTATTAACTAGGATTTCACAGATCATCACATACTTTCAAGTGCGCAAATAATTTTTGACTAAAATGCACTTTCATTAAAACATTTTTCAAATTGGAAAGTACAATCAATAAGTTTCTAAGTTCAAAATTACTAACAAACCTTGGTTACTTTCTTTAGCATTTCAAAATCAAACCATCTGTTCTTCCTATTACTTGATAAGTCTCGATCTTCAGTTTTTACAAACATGTTGAGTGCAATTGAAGCAAGATTGCAAACAGCAACCTGGAAGCAAACATGCAAACCATCACAAATAGTCACGTTCAAATCAGACCTACCACTTAGTGCCAATGCTTTGGTACATGCTAATGGGAATTTTAACAGCTTCAGACCAGAGCCTTCAACAGAAGTAGCCACTGGGGATTTATTGCTGGTAACTTCTGCAAAAACTGTTGTCTACATTGACTTAAAATGACATTAAAAATTGGCTATGATAGTGGGCAGCCCTCCATGGGACACAGCCCTCCATGGGACACAGCCCTCCATGGGACACAGCCCCCCATCAGTTATGATCAGCCCCTTGTTCCAAATATTCTCTGTAACACTAATGCATTCTTGGGTCTAATGACACTTGTCTTACATGAGAGAGAACAAATGTTGTTTTTTATTTTTGTACAAATAAAAAAACAAATACATTAAAACAAAGATTACTTTACATTTTCATTGTAAACACTCGCAGTGAGGAAAGACATAGAGTCACCGAGTCCTCACTACAAGTACCACTTACAATTTCTTCTTTATTTGTAAATAGGTAGGCAGGCACACGTACACGCACACACAATATATATATATATATATATATATATATATATATATATATATATATATATATATATATATATATATATATATATATATGTTCCAAAATATAGATAATAAATAAAGTGCAGAAAATACTGAAATATTGTCTGTCTGATAACAAATGTTGTTTGACCTGAGAGATTTCTTATAAGATCTCACCATACATTGCACAAATATGAAAGCACTATACCAGGGTGTCGGCTGAGTCAGGGAAGCTGTCTTCCCAGATGTTTCCCCTAATTTCTACCTTGTTTTCCCTGATTCAACATAGGTGCTGACCAAATACCACACACTACAATCATCACCATACAAGACAATTTAAGCAAACTCTTGCCTATTTGAGTAAAGTGTGCTCTATTTCCATCATGGAAAATGAAAACCAAAAATTTCTTTATTGGCACAATGCGATTTCATGCAAGTTGTTTTTTAGCACATTAGGAAATCAACTGATTGAAGGAACAAATATAAAAATTCTCTATGATATTTCACTGATGGTCTATAGCATTGGCTGAATTCCTTGATCTTTTTCAAACACAACCCAATTCCCTGACTTTCCCCTAAATTCCCTGATTTCAAAGACACCCTGTGATGGGTTTTGTATTCTTACTGCTTTATTCTATATCCTAAATATTCCCTTATTCTATATTCCTTTATCTATGGACGACCCTTTTCGCAAGTAAAGAATACCAATAACGTGCATAACTTTGTTACCAATTATTTCAACAATGATGTCAAGGTTAATCTACATGAATGTAATAGAATAAGTGATCATTTTCAACACCCTATGTACTGTACTGGGATGTGCCTGCTTCAAAAAGTAAAGTTATTTTTGATCAATACAACAACACAAACAGCATCTCATCTTTTGTAACTTTGGCAAAAGCACTTATGAGAGCTTTAATGCAAACACATGGATATATTCATACAAAGGCCTGAGCCAGGGTTGCCACTACTATTTATGGAAACAACTCCCTTGATTGTCTCTTATATTTTCAGTGGGATATTGCTTATCCCTCTGATTTCCCCCAGTATTCCTAAAACTCTCATTTAGGGTTTTATTATTTCTTTCGACAGATATGGTTTGGAAGAGCCTTGACCCAAATTTTTGCCAATAAACTTTCTGGCTTCACAAGACACAGAACTGTGTTCTTTTCAATCAAATTCTGCAATATCAACAATAATATCAAAAGGTAAATGGCAATTCTCAGACTCAATTGAATATGGAGGTCACAACTTGGAAATGAAAAAAAGAATTATAACTTCTCTGATTTTTCCCAATGTTTTGAACTCTTTGCTATACCCTTTATATTCCCTGATTATCCTGATTTTATGACAACCCTGTGAGTACCCAAATTCTTATTGAAGAAAAACAATCTAATAAATGCTCCAGGCATCTATTTGAAAAGGATCCTATATAAGATTTACCTCATCAGGACCTGTATATTCAACTATCTCTGTACACAAGTTGCTGCATTTGATAGTTCCAAGATTCTAGGAATGATTTAGCATACAATATTAAAGAAGCATACATAGATGAAATTTTGAAAAAAGTGTGAAAAACATGCTGATTCAGTAAAAAAGTTATGGGCATTCATTCAACTGCACAAAAACCCGAACCTAGAACAAATGCTATGGATCAGGCATGTTATGGAAGGGGTTCAGCCCTCCTTCATGGAATCTTAGGATGTCACTACTGTTATGGACCATAATACAGACCTTTTGGTTACTTTTTCTGTTGCAAGCATCTTTGTAGAGCATGTATGGAGTGCCAGTTTCTGTTTGTGATTCCAAGATAGCAAACCATAATTTCTGAGCCTTCACTTGCTTTCTGTATCTTTTTTCACTTTCATATCTGAAAAGATGATTCAATATAAATTGATTACTCATCATTATGTTGCAGGTACAGTATGCCAGAAGTGTATTATACACGTGGAAATGTGGAGACTTCTATGGCATTCACTGTATTGTACCCTGGTTTCTGTAGTTTATAAGTGCCAAACTCAAATTCACAGTGGGCCAAACGTAAGCAGTGAAGCAAACTCACAGGCCAGGCTCGATATTTATTGAAAAGTTAACTGCAACTGATATGCAAAAGCTTTTAAGTATATAAAAGAATGTTGCCACTTTTTCGTGCTGTGATAATTAGTTTTCTTCTTTATTAACTCTTTCATATATGCCAATCTTCAGGCAAGTTTGAAGGAATCTTAAGTTTAATGAAAGTTCCCCTGTTTGGGATTGATGTCTTGTTGTTTTTGTATTTGTATCTTACATCCTCTTATCAAATGGGTTTCTCATATTTCTTTTGTTTCAAGTGTCTAGTGTTGAAAATTTTTATTATCTTGCTTTACAGTAGTAATATACTATCACTTTGCCTTTGTGTTTCAACACGAATCCATCATCACTCATCAGAGCATGAAACGTCAGAAAGCGACTGAAAGGTTAACCGAATTGTATAGCCAGATGCAGATACATGTGATAGGATGCGTCTAATTGGCCCCAAGTGTGACCAATTAGGACCTATTAACATTGTTTACTTGAAGAGTCCCAATGAGAAAACAAACTCTTTTTGTCTACACAAGAATGGGTTTTTAGTCTTGATGTAAACAGATTCCAAAACACTTAAATGAAAAGACAATCTTGCTTGCCCAATGATCCAAAAATTGTTGTCTATATGTTTTGCACATTCTGGATTTGCAATAAGGTGGTGTCCTATGGCCGACTCACAATTAATGTTAGAATTGTTCTTTTTACATATACGAGGTGGCTGTTCTCATACGGTATTACTTTTCGTCCTAATGCTCCTGGGGACATGCTGTTTTATTCTGTCTGCTAGTCTCTGTGTAGTGCGTCCTACGTACCGAGCTTCACATTGGCACAAAAATTCATAAGCAACACAACCTTCTTGAGTGGTAGGAACGCAATCTTTTTTAGCAGAAGGTAGTATAACTCTAGTGTTGTAAACCACACGGTGAATCACAGCATAGTAACAAGATGTAATGGCTTTACTAATTTGATTTTCAAACTTTGACAAAGCATTACCAATCCAAGGCAATTTTAGATATACTGGGCACTTCTCTGGACCTAATGTTTTTTCCACTGCAAAGTTGGCTAATTTTTGGTTGATGCAAGAAAGTAGAACATCTGCTGGATATCCGTTTTGGATGAGTAGTTGTTTTATTTTGTTAAGCTCTGGGCCTAATTTAGTTTTAGAGCAAATCGTAAATGCCCTGTGAACTAAAGTTTTAATAAGGCTTATCTTTCTTGTTTTTGGGCTAAAGGAATTCCAAGGGATGTATTGCCCAGCAAACATTGGTTTCCTGTAAATGCTGGTAAGAAATCCAGTGCCCTCTTTCTCTACCAAAACATCTAGAAAATTCAAGTTGTTTTGCTCCTTCTCTATTGTGAATTTTAGAGCTGAATGTAGCCAGTTCAATTTTTCTTGCAAATGGACACAATCCAGCTCGGAACCAAGGATAACAAAACTATCGTCCACATATCAAAAGTAGACACCTGATTTTATGGTGTTGTCAAAGTCTACTTTTATGAAAGCCAACTAAGATGTTTGCTAATGCCAGACCCAAGGGGCTACCCATTGCCACACCGTCTAACTGTTTATACATCTGGCTGTTGAAACTAAATTCAATTCTTCATGTAGCAATTAGCATGAATTCCCTGAATGTGTCCTCAGGGAATGGCGGGCAATCAAGGTGACCTCTAAGCAAAGCATCAGCACAATTCCCTATGGTCTCAACCAATGGGACATTTGTGAACAGATTGCTGATGTCAAAAGAGCATAGAAATGATTTGGCAGGTTCAAGATTACAGTCTTGGATAAAGTTAGCAAAGGTAAAGGAATCTTTTACAATGTGAGGAGTATAATTTAGGAACGGTACCAAAATTTCTGCTAACCATTTAGCAATCTCGTGTTGGGAAGAACCAATCATTGATAAAATCGGCCTAATTGGGATGCTTTCTTTATGTGTTTTAGGCAAGCCATACATTTGCGGTCGTTGTGAGCATGTGGGTCAAATCCTATCATAAACATCACGCGCCAGGATGTTTTGGTGTACTAAGTCTAAGAGACATTTTTGCAACTTCTGCTCGTTCTTGCCCGTATTGTCATGCAACTCTACACTACCGATGTTCACAAACTTGGTTTTATCATCAATAAAGCCTACCTTTTTGATGAAATCAATTTTGTTAAAAATGACGACCCCAGATGCTTGTTGGACGAAAAAAGCTTTTAAGTATGTAAAAGAATGTTGCCACTTTTTTGTGCTGTGGTAAAGTTCTGTAGTACCTACAGATTATTTAAAACTAATTATCAATCTAAAGTTAATGTCAAAAATACCTACTTTGTGTAAAGCTCTTCAAATTCATCTCCCCAGCAATCTGAGAGTCCTGGGCATTCATGAGGACACATAAGGGACCAGTCTCCATTTGCTTCCACTCTTTTCATAAACAAATCTGGAATCCACAGTGCATAGAAGAGGTCCCTTGCTCTCTGCTCTTCCTTGCCTGTGTTTTTCTTAAGATCTAAGAACTCAAATACATCAGCATGCCAAGGTTCTAAATAGACTGCAAATGCTCCTGGTCTTTTGTTGCCTCCTTGATCAACATATCTTGCACAGTTATTGAAAACTCTTAGCATGGGAACAAGACCATTTGAATTTCCATTGGTCTACAAAGTATGACTAGGTAAGACAATCTTGGCAATGTTAAGAAAGTTAAATGACCTATCTTTGCAGTTCAAAACTTTGCAGGGCTGCACACAGAATGTCCTTAATAAATCAATCCATTGACAAAAAATTACAGGTTCTAGGAATATAGTTAAACCTCAATAAGTTGAACTACCAGGGGAAACAAGAATTTGTTTGACTCATTTAACCCTATTGAATCAGTTTCTTCCAGGCATGGACTGGGCAAGAAGTAAATTTGAATGGCAGAGATGGAATGCAAGTCCCATGCTAATTGAAAAATTTCCATGAAATCTGTACAACCAACAACCTTTTAAAGTGTGTATTTTGCGATGATTTCATTAAAACAATACAGGGTGGCCAAAAGTGAAATGGAATTCCTTTCCAGGGTTTACCAGGGGATATTCTGCCAAATTTCAGGTGTTTTCCAGGGGGTTTTTGACTATACTTTCAAAAAATATAATTATCACATATAGATCTTACGCCTGTACCCATTCACCATTCATTCTGCATTTTACTTGAAATTTTGTGTCCGTTGTTGGAAAGAGGCTGCTTACCACACAACAAATCATATGCTGTTTTTACCCACCAATAACCTCATAGATCCTCCTCCCCTGCGATACAGTAATAAAAAATGCAACAGCACTGCAAGGCCAAAAATTGATGTGTGGAAAATCTGCTTCAGAACGTACTTTTTCAGGGTTGGGTTGTAACTTCAGGGTTTTCCAGGGTATTTTTCCAGGAGCAAACAAAATCCAGGGTTTTCAGGGTCTTCCGGGGTTTGTTGGCCACCCTGCAATAGGATATTCAGTATATTTATCTGTTAAGATAAATTCATGAAATGTTGATGAAGATTGCTGACAGGACTTTTTTGACTGCATTTTCTTTGAAGTTACCAACTTGGTTTGTCCTAAGCAGAGTTATGTATTGAAAGGAGATAGCAATTTATCTGACTTTTCTGGGGTATTCTGTAAGTAAAGCATACCAAAACCAAGGAAAATGAGAAAAAGTTTGATATTGGAGAAGCTTGACTTAACCAGAAGTTGACTTATCAAGGTTCAACCATAGTTTCTATGCACATGTATTCTGCAAATAACAAAATGCCAACATTACAAAACCATTCTAACAGATTCTGAAATTCTTCCTTTTATAAAATGCCTATTTCTATTCCAACATTAATTTTGAAATCCAATCTATCTTGAACGATATTTCATGGAAATCATAGAGTAGAAACTATAGAAACTCCCAGGCCATTAAAGTTTGGATATGAGAATAAATAGATACATACACCAGCAATATAACTTCCAGTTGCCCTTATGCAGTGAACATGAAGGCCAATGCCACCAGCCCATTTTGAGATAACAGCACAGTTCTTAACAGTGTCAAAAATCCCCTCAATGCTGTCAGCCTTCATGGCAAGCAAGAAGCAGCTTGATAGCTGAGGACGTGGAGTCCCTGAGTTGAACAAAGTTGGAGAGGCATGAGTGAACCACTTTTCAGACATCAAATTGTAAGTCTCAATAGCAGCATCAATGTCTTCTTTGTGAATGCCTATTGCTACACGCATTAACATGTGCTGTGGTCTTTCAGCAATCTTGCCATTTATTTTCAATAAATATGCCCTTTCAAGAGTCTAAATAAAACAATATACAGTCATATAGTCTTCAATACCAAGCAAACATATCTCAGAAACTATTGTTGTGTATCTTTACATAAGAAATATGGCTATATCATTCTGAAGAGCAGTACAAAAACAACCAAAGTACCTTGTTCCACTCTAGAAATAAAGCATAAACTCTACACATACACAGACACACACAGACACACACACACACACATTCATCCATATAAGGCTGCTTCAAATATCCAAAAAGAAGATTAAATATATTTATTTAAGAATTACCTTAAATCCAAAGTATTGGTAATGAAAATCTCTGTCATAAACAATGGCTGAATTCAATTTCTAAAACGGAGTGAATACATCATATATTTGCAATAGATAAAATGAACCAAAATGAAGTAGAAGAAAAACTGCTGGGAAATTAATCAGAAGTACAGCTAAAACATCACATGTCTTCAAGGAGCAAAATCACACATCCAATGCTAAATCTTAAATTATTATACTGATGTAAACAATGATATGCAGAAGAGATTTACTGTGTTAAGCAAAGTAGTTTAAAAGGTGCCAATATGTGCCTTTCTATATAAAGAACAACTTTATAAGGGACCAGGGGTGGAAAATATAGCGTGCCGCTTTCTCCACAATTTTTCTATTTCCTTGCAGAGATTTTTTCAATATTTTCTATGGTCCCAGAAAGTAAAACATTTCCCATCCTTGTAAAGAAGCTTCATGTATTCGGTCAAACTATTTAAAGAGCTTATACTACTAAAGCAAAAATTCCTAAGGAACATTTCAATTTTAAAAAAATCTCTACAACTGCAAGTAATCGAGATCTGGGAAGCCAGTTCCATTTATTTCCAAGCAAAACTAGTGTGGATGCATCTACAAAGCTTCTTTCCTAGCTTTGGGTGCTTAATAAATGGGGGTTGGAATAGTTGGGGGGCAGGAAATCCCCAAAATCTAATTATATACTAAATATTATAGATGATACACATTGTACTGAACTGGATTTATCATGTCTAAGCACTATTTTAAACTTCTGTAGCAGCAGAAGACATGGAACTCAGAGAGGAGACAATAGTCCAACAATCATCCAATTCCTCAACACATATCACCAATAGAAAGACAATCTACATGCCAACTCTAAACAGCCTACCTCAGAATTTTTTTGAACAATTTCATAAACATCATTTGATATCATTGGAGACCGGATACCAGTTTTTGGGTTAATGTAATTGTACAATTCAGAAATAACATCTAAAAGGTACAATTAATAGGTAAACATCAAGTTGTTTGAAAAGGAATATTAAGATGGTGGCTATTTTATAAGAAGAAAAACTGGAAACAAGCAAATTATTTCTAAATATCATAAGGGGGTAAGACTATATACTAATTGTGTGCTGGTTCTACATTCTATTGCAAGTGGTTACTAACTTCTAAAAACATCATTCAAATCATGCTACATTTGGAAAAACGTGCCACAACCTAGAATACCTTCTGATGTTAGTGTGTCCAAAAAACAATATGGTAAACAATCTACAGTTCATTTTCCATTCCATACATATCATTGACACACAACATTTTCCAAATGAAAATACCCATAAAAGATCTATACACACCACTAAAGGCTTTCTTTGTTTCTTTATGCAAATTTGAGACAGCAATTCTAGCTGCCAAAACAGCATAGTCAGGGTGTTTGGTTGTCATAGCCGCTGCAATTTCCGCTGCAAGTGTGTCAAGTTCTGCTGTGGTTACACCAGCATAAATACCACTGATGACCTTTAATGTTATTGCAACCTGAGATAAATAGAAATCAAGACATAAAAAGTTCATGTCAAAGCTTCATTTCTTGCCTCAAGCCTTCAATTAATTATCAATCACATCTCTCCCAAACTTGACATCTGTGGCATCAAGTGACAGAAAATGATGAAGCCGTGAATTTACCAACAAAAGTGTTTTTAACAAGAGTTCCTTATTTAGGGGGTGCATAGATATTTGAAATGGCATTCTCAAATACTCTTTTGATTATGCTATAGCAAAAAGTGCAGTTACTTACCAACAAAAGTAATTGAATACAAATTTACCAACAAGATCACCTAGGGTGTGTGTGTGTGTGTGT